>CM031625.1:54176678-54249178 GCA_018398815.1 Conus ventricosus
TTGAGGCAACGTTCCCCACTAAGCATTGAGGCAACGTTCCCCACAAAGCATTGAGGCAACGTTCCCCACTAAGCATTGAGGCAACGTTCCCCACAAAGCATTGAGGCAACGTTCCCCACAAAGCATTGAGGCAACGTTCTCCACTAAGCATGAGCAATGTTCCATAAGCATTGAGGCAACGCTCCCCACAAAGCATTGAGGCAACGTTCCCACTAAGCATTGAGGCAACGTTCCCCACTAAGCATTGAGGCAACGTTCCCCACTAAGCATTGAGGCAACGTTCCCCACTAAGCATTGAGGCAACGTTCCCCACAAAGCATTGAGGCAACGTTCCCCACTAAGCATTGAGGCAACGTTCCCCACAAGCATTGAGGCAACGTTCCCCACAAAGCATTGAGGCAACGTTCCCCACTAAGCATTGAGGCAACGTTCCCCACAAAGCATTGAGGCAACGTTCCCCACTAAGCATTGAGGCAACGTTCCCCACAAAGCATTGAGGCAACGTTCCCCACTAAGCATTGAGGCAACGTTCCCCACAAAGCATTGAGGCAACGTTCCCACTAAGCATTGAGGCAACGTTCCCCACAAAGCATTGAGGCAACGTTCCCACAAAGCATTGAGGCAACGTTCCCCACTAAGCATTGAGGCAACGTTCCCCACAAAGCATTGAGGCAACGTTCCCCACAAAGCATTGAGGCAACGTTCCCCATAAGCATTGAGGCAACGTCCCCACTAAGCATTGAGGCAACGTTCCCCACTAAGCATTGAGGAACGTTCCCCACTAACCATTGAGGCAACGTTCCCCATTAAGCATTGAGGCAACGTTCCCCATTAAGCATTGAGGCAACGTTCCCCATTAAGCATTGAGGCAACGTTCCCCACAAGCATTGAGGCAGCGTTCCCCATTTAGCATTGAGGCAACATTCCCGCAAGCCTTGAGGCAACGTTCCCCACTAAGCATTGAGGCAACGTTCCCCACAAAGCATTGAGGCAACATTCTCCACAAAGCATTGAGGCAACGTTCCCCACTAAGCATTGAGGCAACGTTCCCCACAAAGCATTGAGGCAACATTCCCCACAAGCATTGAGGCAACGTTCCCTACTAAGCATTGAGGCAACGTTCCCCACAAAGCATTGAGGCAACGTTCCCCACAAAGCATTGAGGCAACGTTCCCCACAAAGCATTGAGGCAACGTTCTCCACTAAGCATTGAGGCAACGTTCCCCATAAGCATTGAGGCAACGTTCCCCACAAGCATTGAGGCAACGTTCCCCACTAAAGCATTGAGGCAACGTTCCCACTAAGCATTGAGGCAACGTTCCCCACTAAGCATTGAGGCAACGTTCCCCACAAAGCATTGAGGCAACGTTCCCCACTAAGCATTGAGGCAACGTTCCCCACTAAGCATTGAGGCAACGTTCCCCACAAAGCATTGAGGCAACGTTCCCCACTAAGCATTGAGGCAACGTTCCCCACAAAGCATTGAGGCAACGTTCCCCACTAAGCATTGAGGCAACGTTCCCCACAAAGCATTGAGGCAACGTTCCCACTAAGCATTGAGGCAACGTTCCCCACAAAGCATTGAGGCAACGTTCCCCACTAAGCATTGAGGCAACGTTCCCCACAAAGCATTGAGGCAATGTTCTCCACAAAGCATTGAGGCAACGTTCCCCACTAAGCATTGAGGCAACGTTCCCCACAAAGCATTGAGGCAACGTTCCCCACAAAGCATTGAGGCAACGTTCCCCACAAAGCATTGAGGCAACGTTCCCCATTAAGCATTGAGGCAACGTCCCACTAAGCATTGAGGCAACGTTCCCACTAAGCATTGAGGAAACGTTCCCCACTAAGCATTGAGGCAACGTTCCCCATTAAGCATTGAGGCAACGTTCCCCATTAAGCATTGAGGCAACGTTCCCCATTAAGCATTGAGGAAACGTTCCCCACAAGCATTGAGGCAACGTTCCCCACTAAGCATTGAGGAAACGTTCCCCACTAAGCATTGAGGAAACGTTCCTCACAAAGCATTGAGGCAACGTTCCCCACTAAGCATTGAGGCAACGTTCCCCACAAAGCATTGAGGCAACGTTCCCCACAAAGCATTGAGGCAACGTTCCCCACTAGCATGACTAAGTGGGAATGGAGTAGAAAGGTTGCATCTGCTAGCTGTTATCTGTGCTACAATGTTGTCATCTCAGTCTCGTTGCATCATCATGTCGGCTTGCAACATAGCCAGACAGATATAGGGAAGATGTTAAGGGGAAGGGAGGGTGGGGTGGTGGTGGTGGTGGGGTGGGGGTGATGGGGGGGGGGAAGGAGGGGTGAAGGTTGGCATTATGAAGTGATGTAATCTGATAACGTTAAGTAGTGTGTGTGTGTGTGTGTGTGTTGTTGTTGTTGTTCTTCAATTTAACGTCTTTTCACTAGATGTGATATTAGACAAGGTGTGTGTGTTTGAGTGTGTGTGTGTGTGTGTGTGTGTGTGTGTGTGTGTGTGTGTGTGTGTGTGTGTGTGTGTGTGTGTGTGTGTGTGTCTGTGTGTGTGTGGTGTGTTTGAGTGTCTGCGTGCAGCGTGCGTACGTGAGTGCGCGCCCGCGTGCGTGCGTGCACGTGTGTGCGTGTATGTGTGATGAGGAGAAACTCTAAGTAAGAATTAAACTGTAAAAAAAAAAAAAAAGACATCAAAAGTAAAAACAAACAACTGTACAAAATAAGATCATGAAACAGCAATTACAGGATTGAGCCAACTGGGCTTAACATAAGAATTCGTACAAAATTTAAGAGAGATATGGTATCCTGGAATATGCACTTTGAAGCATCCTTTCTAAATTCTGACAAATCGGAATCAAAGTAGGGGCAAAAGTATAGAACGTGTGTTGTTGTACAATTATCAAGGGCGCCGCAAGGACATCGAATATTCTTGACATGTGTGTGTGTGTGTGTGTGTGTGTGTGTGTGTGTGTGTGTGTGTGTGTGTGTGTGTGTGTGGTGTGTGTGTGTGTGTGTGTGTGTGTGTGGGAGGAGAGAGAGAGAGAGAGAGAGAGAGAGAGAGAGAGAGAGAGAGAGAGAGAGAGAGAGAGAGAGGGAGGGAGAGAGAGGTGTGGACGGTGGTAGCTGTCAACATCACGCCATATAGCTTTTTGTACTTGATCTTAGTTTGGACAATTAAGTAGTCTCCGAGGTGGCACAGAGGTCGGGACAGCAAAAAAAAAAAAAAAAGGCATACTAATCAATGACTTTATGTTGCAGTAGCTTTACACAAACAGTATATTGTACCTCCAATACCTTGGGGAAAATTGGTATTTTGCTTTTCCAAATCCAGGCCAGATTCTGCCGCTATCTCTCAAAGTGATCAAGGTAAGTGTCAATATTTTCCGTGGTCTCATTGAACAGACTGTAGACTTTGACTGGCCGTGTCAGAAGAGCTATCAGTCTCGGCAGGTTAAAACAACTTTTTGAGCTCTGATCTTCCCCAGTTCTGCATATGACCTTACTTTCTCACACTGGGCAGCTTCTGTGGCGCTCTCTTTTTAAAATTGTTTAATCACAAATTGCCCAGCTCTTGACCTGATAAGCCAGATACCTCCTGCTTCTCTATTTCCCATCCAAGTCTCATTGATTCAGCAATAGTAAACAATCTGAGGATGTAGCACCAAATTGAATGTATTGTCAATCAAACACAACGTTATTATGTATCATATGAGTACAACAATCACAAAGATTTCCTTCTGGACTGCAACTCAGTTAGTCTAATTTACCCATAACTCTGTTCTTTGGTATTAAAAAAAAATGAAATAGCCAAAGGGAATGAAACTTTTGAATAATTTTGATTTCAGCAATCCCGGATGAGCCATCGCGTCAATGGGATGAATAGAGTGAAGGAAGGACTCCGAGTGTGCCCTCTATCAAAGTTGTAGTGTGGTTTTCATCTCAAAACTCACCTCTAACCTCCGCCTTACTTGCCCACATTCTGGATGTACTTGTTTCCCTTTGATCATCGGCCATGTCTTGTTCTTGAAGGTCCATTTCACATATTCAGTCTCTGAATCTATCGTAATAGAATTTGAAGTGCTTGATAATGGGATAATCGGCCCTAAAGGGAATTCAGAATGATACACTATTCATTCTGTTGCAAGAGAAGTATGATTTAGATAAACAGCTGCTGAACCTGTTGTTAAGAAAATAGATGAGATGCATGAAAGAAAGCAGAGAAAAAAAGGGGGAAAACAAAGAAAGAGAAATTAAACCTTAAGCTGGCATGTAATGTACAAGGAGCTCTGACAACAGACAAAGAAAAAGATACTAGGAGAACTAGCGTATATAAAAGTTCAAAGAAAATAAAACTGAGGCTTGAAAGAGTGAAGGTTAATCAGCATATCCAATCCTTCAGAAGCACAAAATCATATCCAATCCTTCAGAAGCACAAAATCATATCCAATCCTTCAGAAGCACAAAATCATATCCAATCCTTCAGAAGCACACAATCTCATTTCTAAGGGTGCATGAATTTGTCACGGATGCTTTCATTTTCCAGGTTATCATGAATACTTTCATTTTTCAGTTCGAAATTATCATTATTATCACCACTACTATCATTATTACCTGTTATAATGAACATCATCCCACAGCATTGTTTACTTTTTTAAACAACACTATTTATACGAACCCCCCAACCTCCCACCCCCACCCCCACCCCACAGTGGATCAAGAGATATGAGCTCTCCTTCTCTTGCCCCCCCCCCACCCACACCACACACATTACCCTCCCCCTCACCCTAACCCCCCCTTTTTTTAACCCCCCCCCCCCCACCCCAATTATACCTTATCACCCATTTCTCTTCCATCCCTTCCATCCCTTATCAACATTACCCACACACCTTTCACAACTACCCGCGCGATAACTACCACCTCTTTCATCACCCAGCGAAATCATTTATATTATTTTATTCACCTAACCCTTTTTTTAAAAATAGATTACATCTACTTATTTATCCCTTCTATATATATATAAAAATTTTCTTTTAATTAATTAATTAATTAATTTTTTCCCCCTCCCCCCGCCCCCCCTCCATTATTATCAATCCACCATTACCACAACCGTCACAAATATATCACACCACCCCACTAAACTAGACACACCGTATGTCTATCGTATCACACACACCCCTCTCCCCACGCACCCCCCCCCCCTCCTTTTCCTCTCCCATAATCCCCTCTGTCACTTCCGCCTGGCGGCCACTCTCCCGACCACATGGACCACAGATGAGTCATTTTTCGCTCTTTGTTTGTACTGTCCTAAATGTTAAATGTGATCTATTTTGTTTACCTGAAGAAGACCCAATAGGTCGAAATGCATCGTGTCTTGTCATGTGCTTTGTTTGTCAATGTCATTGGAGGTAACTAACACCCTCTCTTTCAAAGTTTTGCTTCGACTCCACCGTCAGTCACTCCATTTTGAAAAAGAATGATGTCTAGCTTTCTGAAGCCAAGGTCTCTTGTGTAGCCAGCAGCTAGGCATCTGTAGATACTCTCGTGCCCTGGCAATCTCTCCTCGATCGATGAGCTCGGTTCTCGCGATCCAAGCCTCGTGACAATCACGAGCAGACCACGCCTTGCTGTTTCCCAGAACGGGAGAGACTGGGTGGCCATGTGAGGAAGTGAGGAGAAAAACGCCCTTCTGGTAAGGAAGGACGGTGGGTGTGTGTGTGTGTGTGTGTGTGTGTGTGTTAGTGAGGGAAGGAGGAAAGTAGTGGGAGAGGGAGAGGGTCGGTGGGCGGACCTAGGAAAGGATAGGTAGAGTGGAAGGGGTGGATGGTTGTGTGGGGCAATAGTAAAAGGGTGACCTATAAGTCTCCCACAGTTTGTTGTAAGTTTTTCGTCTACTCTCTCTCTCTCTCTCTCTCTCTCTCTCTCTCTCTCTCTCAGGTATCAGCTGTCCCTTTCTGGCTTATTTTGGTAGGTTTCTTTTTTGAGTTATGCCGATCGGACTGCGACCCCTTTTGACCCGTGAGTAGGGTTCACTGGGACACACACCTCGATTGGCGAGTCAGCTCTGGCATAGTGAGCTGCACGAGGGCCAGGTCCCTGCACGCTTCAGCTGTCCTCTAACCGTCAGGAGGGTGAAGATGAGTGTTGGTGGTCGTGGGAGTAGAGAAGGAAATATGGCCTAAAAGGTCATTTTTGCTGGCCAGGGAGTAGGGTAGATAGTTCAGAGAGCCGGGGACACCCCCTCCCCTCATTCATCCATGCACCATCCCCCATTCATCTTCCACACTAGTATTCAAGCCGAACAACTCTACCCTCCTTCCCCAGAATACTCTTTCTCCTTTCTTTTCACCATCTTTCGCACCTAATGCATACTGTCCCCCCCAACCCCCCCCCCCCCCACCCCGACTACTCTTTCTCCTTTCCTTTCACCATCTTTCGCACTTAATGCATACTGCCCCACCCCCCCACCCCACCCAGAATACCCTTTCTCCCTTTCTTTCACCATCTTTCGCACTTAATGCATACTGTCCCCCCCCCCCCCCCAGAATACCCTTCTCCCTTTCCTTTCACCATCTTTCGCACTTAATGCATACTGTCCCTCCCCACTTTCCTTTGATTGCGCCTCCTACCCTCTGTCTCTTCTTTCTCTCTCTTGCTTCCAGCGATTTACTCAGTCAGGAATGAGTACACCAGGCAACAGGAACCATTGCAGTTGTTAATTGTATTGAAGACACTGAGATGGTGACTAACCCACTCTCCCCCCTCCTTCCAACTCTCACCACTTCATACACCCTCCCTGTCATTTCAGTCCCTCTTCATCCCCCCCCCCCCTCATTTCTTTTCTAGAACAAATTTACAATGGATTGTATTAATCATTGTACATTTGATTATTAATACCGCTGCTTTTTCTTATACATCTCATCTACTCCAGCCTCTTTTTCATTTTAATGTATTCTTTTATACCCTCTCCCTCCCCCCCCCCATCCCCTTGCAGCCCCAGCCCCGCGTTTTCCTTATTTTATAGCCCCATCTACCCTCACACCATCCCTCCTCCCATCTACCCTCACACCATCCCTCCCTCCCCATCTACCTCCACCATCCCCTCCACCCCATCTACCCTCACACCATCCCCTCCCTCCCCATCTACCCTCACACCATCCCCTCCCTCCCATCTACCCTCACACCATCCCCTCCCACCCATCTACCCTCACACCATCCCCTCCCACCCCATCTACCCTCACACCATCCCTCCCCCCATCTACCCTCACACCATCCCCCCCTCCCATCTACCCTCACCATCCCTCCCTCCCATCTACCCTCACACCATCCCCTCCCTCCCCATCTACCCTCACACCATCCCCTCCCTCCCCATCTACCCTCACACCATCCCCTCCTCCCCATCTACCCTCACACCATCCCCTCCCTCCCATCTTCCCTCACACCATCCCCTCCCTCCCCATCTACCCTCACACCATCCCCTCCCTCCCCATCTCCCTCACACCATCCCCTCCCTCCCCATCTACCCTCACACCATCCCCTCCCTCCCCATCTACCCTCACACCATCCCCTCCCTCCCCATCTACCCTCACACCATCCCCTCCCTCTCCATCTACCCTCACACCATCCCCTCCATCCCCATCTACCCTCACACCATCCCCTCCCTCCCCATCTACCCTCACACCATCCCGTCCTTACCCCCAGTCCCCACCTACCCCCACTATCCAGCCCCACCACCCCTCCATAAGTTTCCTTCCCGCATGACAACAGTCCCAGCTCACTGCCTGCATCCTCTGTATCTTGTGTCAACTTCTGAGGCTCCCCTATCTTACTTCAAAATGACCACCCCCTCTACCTCTCCACCAGCCTCCTCCCTCCTTCATTTCCTGAAATGATAACACAGAACAAAGAGACCAAATATGAAGATACCCCCCCCCCCCCCACTTTTCAAAAAAAAAAAAAGAAAAAAAAAGAAAAGAAACGATGCCCCAAACTTGCCCATATACACTGTGCCCGTCACATCCACACAGCAACTGGAGAAAAAAACCATTTACACATTAACTGGTATTCAAGACGGACACTTTTGATCTTGAATAAAGTACAACAAACACACAGACGAACAGACACAAATACAGATGATCCCAGCTCGACTGGTATGACAGAGAATCTTAAATGAGGCAGAGACAGTAAGAACAGTAAACAGCAATCATCGAGCAAGTAGGGTACCTCTTGCTTCCCCATGACGAAATATATACACGGGCATAACTGTTGACAATACCGAATGGCCAAGCAGGTATGACAACGGAGCACACAGAAGAAACAAGAAGACGTCTCCCAGAAGGATGTCTGAGCTTGCCAGTGTACCTTGTACCTGACAAATCTACACAGCAACAACTGGAAAAATGAACAAGCATAAATTAACATGCATTCAAGACAGGCACAGCCATGAACATGAATATAGTGCAACAAAAACATACTGGAATAGAAAGAAATGCAGATAACATCAGTTTCAGTGGTATGAAAAGGAATCCTGAATGAGGCAGAGAAGACTAAACAGTAAATAACCAACAAGTAGGGAAACTCTTGCTTCCCCATTATGAAAAAAAAAAAAAAAATACACGGCCATAACTCCAAACGACTTCAACTTATGACACCAAATCGCCTAGCCGAAAAGACAAATCAGAGTACACAGAACAAACAAGGAGACACCCCCAAAAGGGATTTTAAATCATTGTTCCGCACGAACTTCTTAATACGCTGGTCCACTTCCTCGGAATATACTTGCGATCCGGTTTTTGTTGTTGTTGAAAATCTTAATGTAGTTCGAAAGGCAAATGATCTGATTCTGTTCTCTCTGAAATCACCATTTCGCATGAAGACACAATAGTGAAAAGCAATACCTTGGACAGAAGAAATTAATCATTAACGTCTCTGAAATGTACGTATGACTACCATCAGCATCCCCATTACATGTGCTATTTAAAATCCATAATTCAAGGGTTGTACACATATCTAACAAATATTTCCCACAATCATTGAGAACATTGTTTGCAGACTTTCTCATGCCATTAGCAGAAAAAAGAGCGACTGTAATCAAAATGATCATAAGAATTATTTTCATAAAGAATATGTGGAGAAATGTCAGAAGTCTTACCATTCAAATCGCCAGACAAAATTACATGCACGTCCTCAAACTCGAGTAGAGAATCAAAAAGACATTCTTCAAGCTCACACACACACACCACTACGCACTCACACACACACACACACACACACACACACACACACACACAACACACACACACACACACACACACACACACACACACACACACACACACACACACACATGGGCACAGACAATCACTCAGACACTCACATATCATACACACACACGCACACATTTACATGCGCGTACACACACACACACACACACACACACACACACACACACACACACACACACACACACACACACACACACACACACACACACCACGCACGCACGCACGCACGCACGCACGCACGCACGCACGCACGCACGTACGCACGCACGCACGCACGCACGCACCACACACACACACACACACACACACACACACACACACACACACACACACTGCATCCACTGGCACACACATATGGGCCTGTGCCCACACACCTATGCACACACCTACACACACCTACACACACACACACACACACACACACACACACACACACCACACACACACACACACACACACCCACACAACACACGTGTGTGTACACTCACCACACACACATACAATGATAATAATGGCACAGCCAATAGTAGGTAGGTACCGAAGGTCTAACCAGTGCGTTGGTCTAACGCGTAGGTCAGACATCTGCTGAGTTGTATCCATGAGACCATCTACTTCAGCTCCCTCATCTTAGTCATCAATTCAATTATCCACCAGCTTTAAATTATGCACAGTATGGTCTCGGAAACTTAGCGGATGTGGTATAGTGTATATGGACTAGTCCGCTCGCAGTAACACCTCCTTGGTGAAACTGAAACTGAAACTGAAGCTGGGCGGCTGGGATGAACCATTGGGCTTACCCTCAACCAGTTGTGGGAGGGATAGGGAGGACGATGAAGATGAAAGACGACGACAAGGGGGACGTGATTGAGACAATGTTGATCGACACGATCATTCTTTTGGCAAAGAGTGAGAACAACGCCACAATCAGTTGTCCTTGAGCATGGCTATGAGCGGCTATCACCTGCTATCTCTGGACGCATTCACTTACCCCAATGAGGATCGAGTAAAAAAAAAAAAGCCGATGCGGGATCGTTCTGAAAATTTGGAAGAATGAGGACCATCTGGAGCATTTGTGGTTTGGATGCAAACGGCGACGTCCTTGCCTGTTTAAACACATGGTGGGTGGAGAAGCTTCAACACCGCAGGATATGACTCACTCCAGAAACCTCGACGACGTTCAGCTCCATTACCTCACAGAATGACTGCGCACGGCATGAACTTACATACAAAACCCCCCAAAAAGCTCGGAAGGAAAATTATGTGTAGCCTCATCAAACACACACACACACACACACACACACACACACACACACACACACACACACACACACACACACACACACACACACACACACACACACACACATTATACGCGCATGTAAACATGTACATTAACATGTATATGATGTATATGTAAAGAACACACACCCCAACACACACACACACACACACACACACACACACACACACACACACACACACACACACCACACACACACACACACACTACATTCCCACTCTGGGGGAACTCGGCTGCTCATTATCAGCACATCGCACGTAATGTGAGTGAAGTTATGTCCCTTCAACTGTACAGCATCGTTCACATTATATTCACTCCTATTACTCTGAGCGTACGTGTATTTTCCTTCCAGTTCTGTTGTTTATTTTCTCTTTCCATAAAGAAGCCCTGCGTGGATGGATTCGAAAAAACAATCAAACAGACCACACTGCTGACATATAAGACTGACATTCTTGGTCGCTGGGCTGAGCACTTCTGTGCTCTCTTGAATAGAGTCTCGTCAATATCTGAGAAAGGAGGAATCGTAGCGCTCCCCCAGCTGCCAGTGAAGGAATCTCTGGCAGACCCACCCTCCAGTGCAGAGACTGCGAAGGTTCTGAAGCAGACCACGTCCGGTAAAGCGCCAGGAACAGATGGAATTCCAGCTGACATCTACAAGAATGGAGGCAAGACACTCCTGGAAAAGCTGATCAATCTCTTCCAGTCCATTATGGGAAAAGGGAGAAGTGCCCCAAGACTTCAGAGATGACTCTATTGTCCACATCTACAAGAGGAAGGGTGATAATGTGTCCAGTGACAATCATTGTGGTATTTCCCTCTTGTCCATCACAGGTAATATTCTTGCCAGGGTCATCTTGAACAGACTCATCACCCACATAGCAGACTCCATCGTCTCTGAATCACAGTGCGGGTTTCACACAGGCAGGGCCACAGTTGACATGGTGTTTGCTGTTCGCCAGCTAGGGAGAAGTGTCGTGAGCAGAATCAAGAACTCCACATGGTGTTTGTTGATCTCACCAAGACCTTCAACACCGTTAATAGGACTGGCTTGTGGAAGATCCTTTACAAGTCTGGCTGCCCAGAAAAGCTCATCTCACTCATAGTTTGATTCCATAATGGCATGCAGGCGAGGATGCAAGAAAACGGAGATACCTCTGACCCATTCCCAGTGAAAAATGGAGTGAAGTAGGGATGCGATTTTTACTCCCACCCTCTGTTTGCTGCAATGCTGATTGATGCATTTGGGGACTGCAACAACGGGGTATACATCCAGTTACTTCGATGGCAAACTCTTTAACCTTCGACGACTTCAGGCCAAGACTAAAGTATTTGATAACCTTTGCAGATGACTGTGCACTGACCACGCACTCCCATGAAGACATCCAGTTCATCACAGATCGTTTTGCAAGGGCCTGTCAACTCTTTGGACTTACAGTCAGTCTTGGTGAGACAGAGGCCATGTTCCAGCATTCACAGACCAGAGCTGGCAGTGCACCACCATCATCTGTCATCAACAACACAGATCAAAACTGTGGACAAGTTCTGCTATTTGGGCAGCACTGAAAGCAGCAACGGATTTCTGGATGCAGAACTGATGTTCCACATCTCAAAGGCCAGCTCTGCCTTTGGCAGACTCTCAAAGAGTCTGTGGCAAGACCATGGCATCAGATGCGCACAAAGGTTGCCGTGTACAGAGCTGTGGTTCTGAGTGCTCGCCCCTGCTGTTATGAGACTTGGACCACATACCGCCGACACATCCAACAATTCAAACAATTGCATCAACGATGCTTGCGCAAGATCTGCAGCATCAAATGGCAAGACAGAGTGTCCAACACACACACACACACACACACACACACACACACACACACACACACACACACACCCCACACACACACACACACACACACACACACACACACACACACACACTTACATTCCTACTCAGGGGAAACTCCGCTGCTCGTTATCAGTGCATTCACACCTTTCACTCGGAGTGTACGTGTATTTTCCTTCCAGTTCTGCTTTTTCTCCATGAAAAAAACTCTACGTGGATGTCTTTACAAAATAACAATCAAATAGCAGGCATAGAAAAACAGTACATCTTGTCATTAGTTTGCTTGGCAGCTTTGTGATCTGCTGTTATGTGATTCGCGAGCGCGCGCGCACACGTGGTGTGGTGTGTGTGTGTGTGTGTGTGTGTGTGTGTGTGTGTGTGTGTGTGTGTGTGTGTGTGTGTGTGTGTTGTGTGTCTGTGTGTGTGTGTCTGTGTGTGTGTGTCTGTGTGTGTGTGCGCGCGCGCGCGCGCGAGCACGCGTGTGCAAGCGTATCAATGTATGTGAGTAAACTTTCGTTTAAGCACACACACATACACACAGAATCATAGATAGTGAGCGCGCGCACACCACACACACACACACACACACACACACACACACACACACACACACACACACACACACACACACACACACACACACTCTCTCTCTCTCTCTCTCTCTCTCTCTCTCTCTCTCTCTCTTTCTCTCTCTCTCGCAATCTCTCTCTCTGTCTCTGTCTCCCTCTGTCTCTGTCTGTCTCTGTCTCTCTCATGACGGGAGATTCTGGGCGTGAAAAAAGCGAGATGTTAGACCACATATAAAGTTTTTGCATCCCAAACCTTTTCTTGCCGTTGACTGGACGCTGAGGCATTTGGTTGGTGACAGAAGCTCACTGTCTTGTATTCTTGTAAGTTGGGTGTGTTCCCAGTCTGTATGGCAGGCCAGGAGTTGCCAGACAGGAGGATAGGGCGCTTGGCGTGGGCCAAATTGGTAGCTGATTGTCAACCTTGGGGGTTGAAAAAGGAAAACCTAGTTTTCCGTACCACCAGAGAGTGGTCGATGTCGATGTCGCGCAGACAGAAATCTGATAGGGATTCAGTTTGGTCAATATCGATTCCCTAGGGAAAGAAAACCTCAGTGTCCAGCCATTGGATCCTACTACCAAACTCCTTGAAACTTGATTCCGCCGGGGGATTTTTTTTTCTTTTTTACAAAAGAAACTTTTTTCAGTGCAACTGATTAGTATTTAAAACGAAGAACAAGAAATGTAATGCCTGTATGTTACTTTTTGAAAAGAAAGAAGAAAAAGGAGTTTGACTAATAATTGAACCCGAAATTTAGATGAAAAAACCCTGTTATGTGTTAATGTATTGTGAAAATTTTTGTTGTGTTTGGTAAAGAGATCACAAAAAAGTGAATTCTTGTTTCCCCAGTTGGATGAATGGAGTAGATGCGCGCGCATGGAGTAAACATGCTGCGTTTGTGATTGAGTGTATGCAAATGCGGTGTGTGTGTCATGTGACACACACACACACACAACACACACACACACACACACACACACCCCACACACACACTCACACACGCACACGCACGCACGAACACACGCACGCACGAATGCACACACACACGCACACACACACACACACACACACACACACACACACACACACACACACACACACACACACACACACACACACACACAAGAAAGAGAGAGGGAGCGATGGAGGGAGAGAGAAAGAGTGGAATTCAGCTCATCGGTAGAAAAAAAACACAAAGTCTAAACAGCCCTGTTCTCTTTTTTATTATTAAAATGGACATAATATAACACAATAAAACAATACTGACAAGACGTTATTCAGGTTGTATTATATGTTTATGGTGAAATGTTCCATATGGTCGGTCATTAACCATATGGCCGGTCACACACGCACGCACGCGCGCGCCACACACACACACACACACACACACAAACACACACACACAACACACACACACACACACACACACACACACACACACACACACACACACACATGCAACACTCACACATGCACGCGCGTGCGCGCGCACACACACACCACACCACACACACACACACGCAACGCACGCACGCACGCACACGCACGCACGCACGCGCGCGGTGTGTGTGTGTGTGTGTGTGTGTGTGTGTGTGTGTGTGTGTGTGCGTGCGTGCGTGCGTGCGTGCATGCGTGCGTGCGTGCGTGCGTGCGTGCGTCCACGCGCGCGCGCGCGCGCGGTGTGTGTGTGTACTGTATACTATATATTTAGTATTCATAACTTTATTTCAGGTGACATATATCAGCTATAGGGTCATAATTACATGACATGTATTAACTGCAGTGACGTACAGTGGGTGACCAACAACAGCTGCAGTGTCACAAGTTAGGGAACACACATTAGGAAACCAATAGCAACTGCAGTGACACACATTAGGATAAGATAATGTTGCTTATAGCCCAGCCGACCGCAAAGGGCCACATCAGGCTGTACACATTAGGATACCAGTATCCACAATAGTGACACACATTAGAATACCAATATCAACTGCAGTGACACACATTAGAATACCAATATCAACTGCAGTGACACACATTAGAATACCAATATCAACTGCAGTGACACACATTAGGAAACCAATATCAACTGCAGTGACACACATTAGGAAACCAATAGCAACTGCAGTGACACACATTAGGATACAAACATCAACTGCAGTGACACACATTAGGATCCCAATATCAACTGCAGTGACACACATTAGGATACCAATATCAACTGCAGTGACACACATTAGGAAACCAATATCAACTGCAGTGACACACATTAGGATACGAATATCAACTGCAGTGACACACATTAGGAAACCAATATCAACTGCAGTCACACATTAGGATTTCAATATTAACTGCAGTGACATACATTAGGATTTCAATATCAACTGCAGTGACACACATTAGGAAACCAATGTCAACTGCAGTGACACACATTAGGATACCAATGTCAACTGCAGTGACACACATTAGGATACCAATGTCAACTGCAGTGACACACATTAGGATACCAATGTCAACTGCAGTGACACACATTAGGATACCAATGTCAACTGCAGTGACACACATTAGGATACCAATGTCAACTGCAGTGACACACATTAGGATGCCAATGTCAACTGCAGTGACACACATTAGGATACCAATATCAACTGCAGTGACACACATTAGGAAACCAATATCAACTACAGTGACACACATTAGGATATCAATATCAACTGCAGTGACACACATTATGATTTCAATATCAACTGCAGTGACACACATTAGGATTTCAATATCAACTGCAGTGACACACATTAGGATATCAATATCAACTACAGTGACACACATTAGGAAACCAATATTAACTACAGTGACACACATTAGGATATCAATATCAACTGCAGTGACACACATTAGGATTTCAATATCAACTGCAGTGACATACATTAGGATTTCAATATCAACTGCAGTGACACACATTAGGATTTCAATATCAACTGCAGTGACACACATTAGGAAACCAGTATCTACTGCAGTGACACACATTAGGAAACCAATATCAACTGCAGTGACACACATTAGGATTTCAATATCAACTGCAGTGGCACACATTAGGAAACCAATATCAACTGCAGTGACACACATTAGGATTTCAATATTAACTGCAGTGACACACATTAGGAAACCAATATCAACTGCAGTGACACACATTAGGAAACCAATATCAACTGCAGTGACACACATTAGGATTTCAATATCAACTGCAGTGACACACATTAGGAAACCAATATCAACTTTAGTGACATATAATATGGTAACATTGTCAACTGCAGTGAGTCGGGCTTATATATCAACACTCACTTCAATAACATACATTAAGGAACCAATATCAACTGCCGCGACACATTCGGAGATGAACACCAACTGTAGAACCAAACGATAAGGAGACAAATTCTCGCTGCAATGACACACAAAAGGAGACCAGTACCAACTGTACACATAGGGAGACTAAAGCCCTCTACAGTGACATATACACAGACAAGACATTTTTCGCGCGCGCGCGCGTGTGTGCGTGTGTGTGTGGCTCGGATGTCCTTTTTTCGCCAATTGCATTCCACCTCCATCCCTATCCCTACCCCCACCTTCCTTCGCTTCTCCCATTAATATCACACAATTGTTCTCATCACCGTTGATTTTAGACCGGGTATCATTCCTGTCACTGAGCAAAATATATTCAACGATGCAATATCAAACCCAGGTCATTATGAGCTGTTCGCTGCAAGACTGAAATTCTTGCACACACACACACACACACACACACACACACACACACACACACACACACACACACACACACACACACACACACACATACACACACATATGCACAACACACATATACATACAGATAACTACTCACACGGACACACATATACTGTCCAAAAAAAAGAAATGCATACTTTTAAATATCTTCACTGTGGATGCCAAAGCACTGGTAGGATGTAAACAACCTGTGGAAAATATTCGTTTACATCTGTGCTTCACATGCGCTCACGCATTTAGCGCCAATCGGATTACACGTGCACAAAATAGCCACTTGGACAACTTTTCCTTTTTTAGTCGTGTTTTGCGCCTGAGTGAAGCAAATTCATTCACGTTTAGGTGAAGAAATGCTTAAAGGAAGGAAAAAACATACACACAGTGAGTCATTTCAAAGTGCAAAGATGCCGCGACTCTGTCAGCAAGAACTTGAGAACACACTGGGGCGTTTGAAAGCTGGTCAAAGTCTGCCTGAAGTCGCCTGACACTTCAACGTGAGCCAGAGCAACCTCAGCAGGCTTCTGAGTCGTCAACGCATCAGCAGCTCCACGGCTGATCGACCACGCTCTGGAAGACCTTTGGCAAGAACTCCAGCTCAAGACCGCTACATCCGGGTCAGCCATCTGCGAAAGCGCTTTCAGTCAACGTCATCAACCGCCCAGCAATTACCCGGAGGTCAAAGAATCTCTGACCAGACTGTTCGGAATCGCCTGCATGCTGCAGGGCTATGGGCTTGCAGACCTATCAAAGGACCTGTCCTCACACAGCGTCAACGTGGGAACAGGCTGCAATGGACACCTCAGCATCGTCCCTGGACCCTCAGGAACAACCGGAACAGGGTCTGGTTTTCAGACGAGTCGTTCCTCCTGCTCCAGCGCCATGACAGGAGGAGGAGGGTGTACCACAGACATGGCGAGCGCTTTGCCCAGAACTGCGTGGATGAGGCACCTGCCCATGGTGATGGCGGCGTCATGGTGTGTGTGTTGGGGGGGGGGGGGGGGGGGCGGCATCAACTATGCTGACAGGAGCACCCTGGTGGAAGTCCGAGGCACACTGAACGCCCAGCAGTATGTGTCTGAAATTCTCCAGCCTCATGTCTTGCCTTTTATGGCCAGGCCTCGCACGCTGTCTTGAGCACAAACAGGATGAGCTAGACAGACGAGTCGGGCACGAGTGATCGGTCCTGACAACGTCAACGAGCTGTTCACCGCCCTCCAGCAGGAGTGGGACACCACGCCAGCAGAGGTGATCCGCAATGTGATCTGCTCCTTGCCAGCCAGGTCCCCGGCTGTTGTTGCTGCAGGTGGAGGACATACCCCTTACTGAGTTCTCGCTGCCTGTAACGGTGTGTATCGGCAATGTGAACTGTACAGACACTGGAAATGAAACTGGAATTGATTACCGTTAAAATAAACCAAATTCTGTTGTGAAACGATTTCAATCGAATTTTTGGTAAATTAATGAAATTTTGAAATAGATTTCTTCAACAAAAGTATGCGTTTTTTCTTTTCTTTTTTTAACAGTATATATCTAAGATACAGACACAGACAAATGCACAGACAGACAGAAAGATACACACACGCGCACGCGTACACGCGCACACACACATATATACAGAGAGAGAGAGAGAGAGAGAGAGAGAGAGAGAGAGAGAGAGAGAGAGAGAGAGAGAGAGAGAGAGCTGTTTAACGTGCACGTAATTTGCTCGAGCCTGTAGTTCGTATCATGTGACTGATTGTGTGTCTGTTGAACTTCAGATCTGTTTCTGAATTTGAAAGAAAAAAATATGATCATATTTTGGAAAGAGAGAGAGAGAGAGAGAGAGAGAGAGAGAGGAGAGAGAGAGAGAGAGAGAGATAAATGGGCACGTACACCTCTCCTGTTCACCCATCGCCACAATTACTGCCACGATTACCACCATCACCGTCCCCATTACCCGAAACGTCCCTCATCCCAGCCCTACCAAAACTGGAAAAGGACGCTGCGGTGCAATACTGCGCAAAAACGCTCTTAAAGTTGGTACTGCCACTGGCTGCACATCCGAACTCCGAAGGCTGACTCTCTTCCGGCCAAGCGAAAATGGACGCTCCTACTGTTGAGCCAACAGGAAGGAAAGTGGCCCCGGCAACCCCCACCACCGTAGACGCCAAGCCAGAGGAGACCCCAGCATCTTTGTCACCGTGCCTGGTGCTGACGTCTGGACTTTCCTGACTGCTGTCCGAAGTGGAAGGAGGATCCGAATCTCCTGGTCGTCGAGCGAGCCTCAGATCCCTGGTGACGTAGAGGTATCGGTAGAGGAAGCAGAGCCCTCCAATGAGGAAGGGCGAGACCACGGGCAGGACAAGCATAAGGGAGAACTCCAAGGAATCTGTCGAACCATCAGGGTCCTGGGTAGTTTCTTTAGACCTCCGAAATGGCCGTCAGATCTGTCGGTGTAGTAGTGGGGTCATGGCTGTTATTGTTGGCCATGGGATCTGTTGAAGGGAGCAGATACTGAGTCATTGATGATGCTGTATTGGGTCAGTATTCAATGTGTTAAATTGTCATTCGGGTGAATATGCATTCAGCAATATCAAAAGGACAATACGCCCAGTTATAAAAAAAAATGTACAGAGTCTTCTTTAAAGTTAGGTCAGGTTAAAGGTAGGGGCAGTAACTATGATCCTTTCACACATGTCCCGGGCACAGCAGTATCAAAGGCAGGGTCCACCATTTTCCTTCCAACGCCTTAAATTTTCCTCACATCAACCAGGTACCCATTCACTTTCCTCACATCAGTCAGGTACCCAGTCACTTTCCTCACATCAATCAGGTACCCAGTCACGTTTCTCACATCAGTCAGGTACCCAGTCACTTTCCTCACATCAGTCAAGTACCCAGCCACTTTCCTCACATCAGTCAGGTACCCGTTAACTTTCCTCACATCAATCAGGTACCCAGTCACTTTCCTCACATCAATCAGGTACCCAGTCACGTTTCTCACATCAGTCAGGTACCCAGTCACTTTCCTCACCTCAGTCAGGTACCCAGTCACTTTCCTCACATCAACCAGGTACCCATTCACTTTCCTCACATCAGTCAGGTACCGTTCACTTTCCTCACATCAATCAGGTACCCAGTCACTTTCCTCACATCAGTCAGGTACCCAGTCACTTTCCTCACCTCAGTCAGATACCCAGTCACTTTCCTCACATCAATCAGGTACCCAGTCCACTTTCCTCACATCAATCAGGTACCCAGTCTCTTTCCTCACATCAATCAGGTACCCAGTCACGTTTCTCAATCAGTCAGGTACCCAGTCACTTTCCTCACCTCAGTCAGGTACCCAGTCACTTTCCTCACCTCAGTCAGGTACCCAGTCCACTTTCCTCACATCTATCAGGTACCCAGTCACTATCCTCACATCAATCAGGTACCCAGTCACTTTTCTCACATCAATCAGGTACCCCGTCACTTTCCTCACATCAGTCAAGTACCCAGTCACTTTCCTCACATCAATCAGGTACCCAGTCACTTTCCTCACATCAATCAGGTACCAGTCACTTTTCTCACATCAACCAGGTACCCAGTCACTTTCCTCACATCAGTCAAGTACCCAGTCACTTTCCTCACATCAATCAGGTACCCAGTCACTTTCCTCACATCAATCAGGTACCCAGTCACTTTTCTCACATCAACCAGGTACCCAGTCACTTTCCTCACATACATCAGGTACCCAGTCACTTTCCTCACATCAGTCAGGTACCCAATCCACTTTCCTCACATCAATCAGGTACCCAGTCACTTTCCTCACCTCAGTCAGGTACCAGTCACTTTCCTCACCTCAGTCAGGTACCCAGTCACTTTCCTCACATCAGTCAGGTACCCAGTCCACTTTCCTCACCTCAGTCAGGTGCCCAGTCACTTTCCTCACATCAGTCAGGTACCCAGTCCACTTTTCTCACATCAGTCAAGTACCCAGTCACTTTCCTCACATCAATCAGGTACCCAGTCACTTTCCTCACATCAGTCAGGTACCCAGTCATTTTCCTCACATCAGCCAGGTACCCAGTCACTTTCCTCCCATCAATCAGGTACCCAGTCACTTTCCTAACATCAGTCAGGTACCCAGTCACTTTCCTCACATCAGTCAGGTACCCAGTCACTTTCCTCACATCAGTCAGGTACCCAGTCACTTTCCTCACATCAATCAGGTACCCAGTCACTTTTCTGACATCAACCAGGTACCCAGTCACTTTCCTCACATCAGTCAAGTACCCAGTCACTTTCCTCACATCAATCAGGTACCCAGTCACTTTCCTCACATCAATCAGGTACCCAGTCACTTTTCTCACATCAACCAGGTACCAGTCACTTTCCTCACATACATCAGGTACCCAGTCACTTTCCTCACATCAGTCAGGTACCCAGTCCACTTTCCTCACATCAATCAGGTACCCAGTCACTTTCCTCACATCAGTCAGGTACCCAGTCACTTTCCTCACCTCAGTCAGGTACCCAGTCACTTTCCTCACATCAATCAGGTACCCAGTCACTTTTCTCACATCAACCAGGTACCCAGTCACTTTCCTCACATACATCAGGTACCCAGTCACTTTCCTCACATCAGTCAGGTACCAGTCCACTTTCCTCACATCAATCAGGTACCCAGTCACTTTCCTCACATCAGTCAGGTACCCAGTCACTTTCCTCACCTCAGTCAGGTACCCAGTCACTTTCCTCACATCAGTCAGGTACCCAGTCCACTTTCCTCACCTCAGTCAGGTACCCAGTCACTTTCCTCACATCAGTCAGGTACCCAGTCCACTTTCCTCACATCAGTCAGGTACCCAGTCACTTTCCTCACATCAATCAGGTACCCAGTCACTTTCCTCACATCAGTCAGGTACCCAGTCACTTTCCTCACATCACCCAGGTACCCAGTCACTTTCCTCACTCAATCAGGTACCCAGTCACTTTCCTCACATCAGTCAGGTACCCAGTCACTTTCCTCACATCAATCAGGTACCCAGTCACTTTCCTCACATCAGTCAGGTACCCAGTCACTTTCCTCAAATCAATCAGGTACCCAGTCACTTTCCTAACATCAGTCAGGTACCCAGTCACTTTCCTCACATCAATCAGGTACCCAGTCACTTTCCTCACATCAGTCAGGTACCCAGTCACTTTCCTCACATCAGCCAGGTACCCAGTCAGTTTCTCACATCAATCAGGTACCCAGTCACTTTCCTCACATCAGTCAAGTACCCAGTCACTTTCCTCACATCAATCAGGTACCCAGTCACTTTCATCACATCAGTCAGGTACCCAGTCGCTTTCTCACATCAGTCAAGTACCCAGTCACTTTCATCACATCAGTCAGGTACCAGTCACGTTTCTCACATCAATCAGGTACCAGTCACTTTCCTCACATCAGTCAGGTACCCAGTCACTTTCCTCACATCAGCCAGGTACCCAGTCACGTTTCTCACATCATCAGGTACTCAGTCACTTTCCTCACATCAGTCAGGTACCCAGTCACTTTCATCACATCAGTCAGGTACCATTCACTTTTGGGTGAACAAGGTTTACAAGCCGAAAAAAATCGACCCCCTAAGTTGTTGGAGCTCAGGATAGCCGGCTGTGCTGGAAAACGGTTACCGCGGAAGGGTGTGTAAAAATAATGTTAATTGAAGAATGAGCTTTTATTGAGGGATAGATGCATTATGTCAGAATTGAAGAGCATCACCATGTTTGTTATCGTTCATATGTCACATTATGTCAGAATTGAAGAGTATGACTATGTTTGTTATTGTTGATATGCTAAGTTATGTCGAATGAAGAGTATGACTATGTTTGCTATCGTTCATATGTTAAATTATGTCAGAATTGAGGAGCATGACTATGAGGTACATCTCGTAGATCCCCGTCTCGATAGATCCCCCACTACATGTGGACGAATTTCGTCTCGGTAGATCCCCATCTCGGTAGATGCCCGTCTCGATAGATCCCCACTACATGTGGACAAATTTCCGTCTCGATAGATCCCCGTCTCGGTAGATCCCCATCTCGATAGATCCCCGTCTCGGTAGATCCAAAAACAGTAACGGGGACCAATCGAGATGGGGATCTATCGAGACGGGGATCTATCAAGACAGGGATCCATCGAGACGGGGATCTATCAAGACAGGGATCCATCGAGACGGGGATCTATCGAGACGGGGATATATCGAGACAGGGATATATCGAGTGCCCCCATGTTTGTTATGTTGATATGTTAATTAAGATATGCTGAGTCATCACAGCACTGAAGGTCACTTCATGATGCTATGATATACTGAGCAGTAGTAGGAAGGATGTCTTCCGTTATCACTGAGCGTCACTTCACTTCATGATGCTATGATATACTGAGCAGTGGTAGGAAGGATGTCTTCCGTTATCACTGAGGGTCACTTCATGATGCTATGATATACTGAGCAGTGGTAGGAAGGATGTCTTCCGTTATCACTGAGGGTCACTTCATGATGCTATGATATACTGAGCAGTGGTAGGAAGGATGTCTTCCGTTATCACTGAGGGTCACTTCATGATGATATGATATACTGAGCAGTAGTAGGAAGGATGCCTTCCGTTATCACTCATGGAAGGATGTACTGAGTATTGTTGTGGGGAGGGTGAAGTAAATTTTGCTTTAATTATGATAAAGAATATACTGAGTATATCTGTTTCGGTGGTGGTGGAAACTGTTCTGCGTGAATGGTCTGTGCTAATAATGATGGAAGGATGTACTGAGTATTGTTGACGGGGGTGGGTGCGGGTGCAGGTGGGGGTGGAGTATGTTTTGATTTATAAATTGATAAAAACGCCGCAGTATTGTTGAGGGGATGATGTTTAGCTTCAGTAATGAGGGGAGGATGTAATGAATATTAATGAGGAGAGGTTGCTCTCTGTTATTAGTAAAAGAAGGGTGAGCTGAGCATTCCTGGGGGAGAGCACCCTGTTATTAATGGCCGAAGGATATGTTAAGCATTGTTAAGGGGAGTGTACACTGTTGTTAATGATATAAGGTTTTGATAAGCATTGTTAAGGGGAGTGTACACTGTTGTTAATGATATAAGGTTTTGTTAAGCATTGTTAAGGGAGTGTACACTGTTGTTAATGATATAAGGTTTTGTTAAGTATTTTGGAAAGGAGGAAGTACTCTCTTATTACTGATAACAGGACATGTTGTGTATTGCTCGGGGCTGTTTTGTGTTAATAACAATAGGAGGAAGTGCTGAGTACTTCTAAGGGAAGGAGGTCTGATGTTATTAAGGACTGGGTGATATGTTGAGTATTGTTGAGTCATGTGTTGTTAATGACTGAATGTTTTGTTGAGTATCGTAAAGGGAGGATGTCTTGTGTGATTAATGATAAAATGATGTGCTGAGTATAGCTAAGTTTAGGATGTCTTATCTTATTGATGAAAGGAGGATGTGTTGATTATTACTGAGGGGAGGATGTTTGGCGTTATTCATGATAGGAGAATGTGTGGAGTATTACTGAGGGGAGGATGTTTGGCGTTATTCATGAAAGGAGGATAAATTGAGTATTACTGAGGGGAGGATGTTTGGCGTTATTCATGAAAGGAGGATAAGTTGAGTATTACTGAGGGGAGGATGTTTGGCGTTATTCATGAAAGGAGGATAAATTGAGTATTACTGAGGGGAGGATGTTTGGCGTTATTCATGATAGGAGAATGTGTGGAGTATTACTGAGGGGAGGATGTTTGGCGTTATTCATGAAAGGAGGATAAATTGAGTATTACTGAGGGGAGAATGTCCTATGTTATCAATGAGGAGAAACGGTGTTTGGAGGAGGACGTCCGGAGTCGTAAATGATACGAAGAATATGTTGAGTCTCGGTAAAAGAAGGAGGTCTTGTGTTGTTAACAAAAACAAACAAACAAAAACAAACAAACAAGAAAACACCCAACAACAATGATAAGAGTATTATTATTATTATTATGGAGACAGAAATGAGCAGATTCAACATTGCAGACTCCGCCTAGGAATGAATGATTTAAATCAAGACCTTGTTAATCGTCATTTAAAAGCAGATCAAGTTTGTCAATGTGTCACTGATTCAGAAACGGCTGAACACTTTCTATCATATTGTCCAAATTACACTAACATTAGAAAAGACACGATTTCCACCCTTGCACCCAATCTACTCGAAGTTTGTATTCTTCTCCGTGGTAAGCAATCCCTCCGACGTGAAGATAACGAAGCTATATTCAAAACTGTTCATCGTTTTATTAAACAATTTAAACGTTTTTGAAGAACATGTAAAACTTCGCACGCAGTAATGATACATAAGTTTATGATAATGAAATCTTAGAGCAGAACACATTCTCTCTCGCTCTCTCTCTCTCTCTCTCTCTCTCTCTCTCTCTCTCTCTCTCTCTCTCTCTCTCTCTCTCTCTCTCTCTCTCTCTCTCTCAAACGCTTCATATAAAGGTTAATGATTTGTGAGTGATTGATTATCATTCATTTTATAGTCTTTAGTGTTTACTACTATCTTTCTTATTTTTCCTCCATTTTGTACATGTTTGCGTTTATGAATATGTGTATGTGTAAAGTATAGCCTATACTTGTATATATTAACATTTTGTATACGTGTGGGTATGCATTTTTTTTAGTTTTTTTTGGTTTGTTTGCGTCTTTTGTTTAGCATAGTAACTTTAATAGTCTCCTGCCATTTCCCTGTCACATGTGTAATTATAAACATTTGAACACACTCTAAGCATTAGCTTGTTGATGTTCAAATTTTCACATTTCACATGGAAAATGAATTTGATTAAACCAGAGTATTGTTGACTGGAAAAGATCTGTCATTAACGACAGGAACATGTATTGAAAACAAACAAACAAACATAAAAAACAAAAACAAACAACAACAGCAACAACAATGATAAGAGTATTGTTATGGGGAGGATGTCTGTCATTAATGATAGGAACATGTGTTGAACAGAAATAAGGGGAGAGTGTCCGGTGTTTTCATGAACGGGGACGTATGTTGAGAATCGTTGTACGTTACTAATGAGAAAATAATCCGTAGAATGTTGTTGAGGGAAAGATATTCAGTCGGGTTAATGAGGGAGAAAGTGTTGACTATTGATGATATTCTTCAGTCGGGTTAATGAGGGGGGAAGTGTTGACTATTGATGATATTCTTAAGGGAAGGACGTCCTGGTTTATTCATTACAGGAGCATAACGTTAAGAATTGTTTCAGGGAATATTTTCAAAGTTTATAACGAGGGGCGGAAATGCTGAGTTTTTATGACTATTTTTTAATGTCCTGTCTTACTTATGAGGGAGCCTGGGCTGTAAAGCTGTTTAGTGGCGGATGACTTTAACTCTGCGTGTGTGTATGTGTGTGTGTGTGTGTGTGTGTGTGTGTGTGTGTGTGTGTGTGTGTGTGTGTGTGTGTGTGTGTGTGTGTGTGTGTGTGAGAGAGAGAGAGAGAGAGAGTAGAGAGAGAGAGAGAGAGAGAGAGAGAGAGAGAGAGAGAGAGAGAGAGAGAGAGAGAGAGAGAGAGAGAGAGAGCGTACAAATATGAATGTTTATTTCAGTTATAGGGCCAAGGCCCCATTCTGAAGGGGCATACATACAATGGAACAAAACAAATCAAATTAAGGTTTACGTAGAAAAAAATGTAAAGAAATTCACCACAATAATTAAAGTATTTTATTAAATGGAGTATTAGGCAGCAGCCATGCAGTCTTTTCAGTGCTTCATAAATATAAACAGCCCGATTTAAGAGGATTTTTTTCTTGTGGTCAGCAGTAATACTACCTTGAATGACATGGTTCGGTAAAACACTTTGGCTGGAGAAGTTTGGTTCTGAGATGATGTAGTGCAGGACAACATAACAAAAATGAACTCCATCTTCCTTTGCTGAACCACGTAAACGACATATCAATTCAACGTGGGCATGGTTAGTATATCTTAAACGATGGCAAGCAATGTCAGAAACACCAAATCTAAATTTAGCCAACGTGCTCATAATGTATTGATTCATTTTTGTATAAATATATGGTTCTAACTCATGAGTGGTCTTTGAATGATTGTACTCTATGAATCTATTACTATGATGGACATGATCATGCCCAAACCGCCATCTACAGTTAATAATTCTCTCTTTAAAAAAAAAAATCAAAAACCCAGATACATTCTGAACGCCCTGGTTATCCCAAACAAATCCAAACCCATACGAATTTTAACACTGTCGTACCCTGAAAGCCCCTGTCTTCTTACCATTATCATATTGAAACAGGAACATTCTGTACTCTTTAAAAGATATCCTACATTCATCCAATCTAGTCAGCTTCAGCCAATATTTCTCTGTGACATTTAACATACGAGTTTATATACATTGAATACCTTATTAATTCTAAAAAAAAGTCATTTGGAGTTCAGATGTCAACATTTAAGAAGCGCTATAATACATATAAAATGAACTTTCTCTATGATTGCACTTAATTCGAAAGGCCAGATCTCAGCTCCATACAGCAAAATTGGATGAACTTGTGAGTCAAACAACGTAACACTGAATGGGTTACAATCTGATTTATACAAAATGTGAATGATAGCTATTGTTGCTTTCTTTGCTCTGTTTACAATATCTTGGCACGCAAAGCTGAAACTAAGTTTTGTTGTGAAGTATATTCCATGATCTTGTACGCATTAAGTACAACTCTTTCATTCCCATAAGTTCATCTCTCAGACTGCGCTAAGTGCCCTCCCTTTCGAAATACAACAATATTAATTTATTCACATGAACTTTTAATTCCAGTCTGTTTGCTGCTGAATATAAATAGTTGTCATTGAAGTCCATTTACCGTTGCAGCCAGTAATTTATCGAAAAGTAGAATTAAAAATTCTATGAGATCGAAAGTTACTTCATGCCTACCATTTTCAATTATTTCTAATGCTAGCTCAGTTATGAATAAAGAAAACAACATGGGGCTACAAACATCACCCTGTTTAACGCCTCGAGAGCACATAAGAAAGTCAGATAGTTTTGCTCCTGATCTTATTCTTGCTTTTACTTCGATTTGCATGGTCTTCACACATCAAAATGATTTACATTTAATTCCATTTTTCATCAAAATAAGCCATAGGAGTTTACGAGAGGCATAACAAAGGCCTTTTCAAAATCGACAAATGCAAAGTACAATTTTTATTACTCACAAACTGTTTTTGAATGGCAGCTAGTAAAGTGAGTGAATGGTCAATTGTTGAGTAACCTTTTTTAAAAATCCACCTTGATGTTCACCAGTTATGACGGAGAGAGAGAGAGGAGAGAGAGAGAGAGAGAGAGAGAGAGAGAGAGAGAGAGAGAGAAGAGAGAGAGAGAGAGAGAGAGAGAGAGAGAGAGAGAAGAGAGAGAGAGAGAGAGAGAGAGAGAGAGCTGGGTGCATTTGGCAAGCATCGACAGACTGAACGTTATAACTCCATAAACACGGATATTCCTTTTCGTAACCAAGTCTGTAAGAAGAACTTACATCTCGAGTTGGTACCTAAATTAATACAATAGCATAAACGTAAATCAATGCGCAAATTCTCTGACGACGATGATGATGATGATGATGATGTTTATGATGAGGATGATGGTGATGATGATAACAATAACAATAACAATAAAAATAGTAGTAGTAGTAGTAGTAGTAGTAGTAGTAATAGTAGTAGTAGTAGTAGTAGTAGTAGTAGTAGTCACAACAACAACAGCAGCAACAACAACAACAACAACAACAACAACAACAACAACAACAACAACAACAACAACAATAATAATAATAATAATAATAGTGATGATTATAATGATAATATTGATTATGATAATGATGACAACAACATTAATAATACAAGAACAATAATAATAATGATAATATATCTGGCCAACCAACCAACCAATCAGTTTAAGAAACAACCATCACTCAATTATTCAACCAATCAACTAAACAAGCTGCCATTCAGTCAATCATTCGATAAAACTAGCCAGCGAACTTGGCAACCTACCAACCGACCAGTCGATCGACCGACCAGCCGACCGACCAATCGATTGATTAATCGATCCATCAATTAGCAGTTAATAATTCAATCAAATAATCAATCTATCAATCAATCGGAATCCAAAACAAGGGCTATAGTCTAATTTCTGTGTATTGCAGAGCTGAAATAAATCAATGCTTATCCTAACCAAATATTTCAGAGCACTCCCAAGCACTTGGCAAACGTACGCCAAACTGGGCACTGAGCTCAACACAAACACAACACTCACCAGCTTACGTAGCTGCCACATGCATCCTGTACCACACGTTAACAACTGCGCGATCTGCTGACTGAGCAAACTTCCACGTCAAACACTGAATGAACATGGATGTCCGTCTACTTACCAGAGCTGTGGTCAAGCAACTGGCCCAAAGGACTGCCGGACCTCGCCAGCTGGAACAATGAGGATGTCTTTGACATTGTGGAGAGTCAGCTGTTATGATTTTGATCTGTATCATAACAAAGTTGTGTGTACACTCTCGTGACTTCGTTGATGCTGCTGTTCGTTGATCCTGTCATTCGATTCCTGATATGTATTTGTTTCCATCTGGCAACAGGTGAATTAATTCTTTAAAGAGACGGTCAACGAGAAAGTTTCTGTTGTCTGCGATAACAATCCATTTCAAGTTTGTTTGAAATGGTGTTTTGTATTTAGTGTTGATTGTGGGACAACTTGAAACTGTACTCCCCACCGTCAGCGCCCTACCTTCAGCTCTCTACCTTCAGCTCTCTACCTTCAGCTCCCTACCTTCAGCTCCATACCTTCAGCTCCATACCTTCAGCTCCCTACCTTCAGCTCCATACCTTCAGCTCCATACCTTCAGCCTTCAGCTCTCTACCTTCAGCTCTCTACCTTCAGCTCTCTACCTTCAGCTCTCTACCTTCAGCTCCCTACCTTCTGCTCCCCATCATCAGCTCCCTACCTTCTGTTCCCCATCTTCAGCTCCCCACCTTCTGTTCCCCCTCTTCAACTCCCTACCTTCTGTTCCCCATCTTCAACTCCCCACCTTCTGTTTCCCATCTTCAGCTCCCACCTTCTGTTCCCCATCTTCAGCTCCCCACCTTCTGTTCCCCTCTTCAACTCCCTACCTTCTGTTCCCCATCTTCAGCTCCCTACCTTCTGTTCCCCCTCTTCAACTCCCCACCTTCTGTTCCCCATCTTCAGCTCCCCACCTTCTGTTTCCCATCTTCAGCCCCCTACCTTCTGTTTCCCATCTTCAGCTCTCTACCTTCTGTTCCCCATCTTCAGCTCCCCACCTTCTATTCCCCATCTTCAGCTCCCCACCTTCTGTTCCCCATCTTCAGCTCCCCACCTTCTGTTCCCCATCTTCAACTCCCTACCTTCTGTTTCCCATCTTCAGCTCCCCACCTTCTGTTCCCATCTTCAGCTCCCCACCTTCTGTTTCCCATCTTCAGCTCCCCACCTTCTGTTCCCCCTCTTCAACTCCCCACCTTCTGTTTCCCATCTTCAGCTCCCCACCTTCTGTTCCCCATCTTCAGCTCCCCACCTTCTGTTCCCCATCTTCAGCTCCCTACCTTCTGTTTCCCATCTTCAGCTCCCCACCTTCTGTTCCCCATCTTCAGGTCCCCACCTTCTGTTCCCCATCTTCAGCTCCATACTTCTGTTCCCCATCTTCAGCTCCCCACCTTCTGTTCCCATCTTCAGCTCCCCACCTTCTGTTCCCCATCTTCAACTCCCTACCTTCTGTTCCCCATCTTCAGCTCCCTACCTTCTGTTCCCCATCTTCAGCTCCCTACCTTCTGTTCCCCATCTTCAGCTCCCCACCTTCTGTTCCCCATCTTCAGCTCCCTACCTGCTGTTTCCCATCTTCAGCTCCTCACCTTCTGTTCCCCATCTTCAGCTCCCCACCTCCTGTTCCCCATCTTCAGCTCCCCACCTTCTGTTCCCCATCTTCAGCTCCCTACCTTCTGTTCCCCATCTTCAACTCCCTACCTTCTGTTCCCCATCTTCAGCTCCCACCTTCTGTTCCCCATCTTCAGCTCCCACCTTCTATTCCCCATCTTCAGCTCCCCACCTTCTGTTCCCCATCTTCAGCTCCCCACCTTCTGTTCCCCATCTTCAGCTCCACACCTTCTGTTCCCCATCTTCAGCTCCCTACCTTCTGTTCCCCATCTTCGGCTCCCTACCTTCTATTCCCCATCTTCAGCTCCCCACCTTCTGTTCCCCATCTTCAGCTCCCCACCTTCTGTTCACCATCTTCAGCTCCCACCTTTTGTTCCCGATCTTCAGCTCCCTACCTTCTGTTCCCCTCTTCAACTCCCTACCTTCTGTTCCCCCTCTTCAACTCCCCACCTTCTGTTCCCCATCTTCAGCTCCCTACCTTCTGTTCCCCATCTTCAGCTCCCCACCTTCTGTTTCCCATCTTCAGATCCCCACCTTCTGTTCCCCATCTTCAGCTCCCCACCTTCTGTTCCCCCTCTTCAACTCCCTACCTTCTGTTCCCCATCTTCAGCTCCCCACCTTCTATTCCCCATCTTCAGCTCCCCACCTTCTGTTCCCCATCTTCAGCTCCCCACCTTCTATTCCCATCTTCAGCTCCCCACCTTCTGTTCCCCATCTTCAACTCCCTACCTTCTGTTCCCCATCTTCAGCTCCCCACCTTCTGTTCCCCTCTTCAACTCCCTACCTTCTGTTCCCATCTTCAGCTCCCCACCTTCTGTTTCCCATCTTCAGCTCCCTACCTTCTGTTCCCCCTCTTCAACTCCCTACCTTCTGTTCCCCATCTTCAGCTCCCCACCTTCTGTTCCCCCTCTTCAACTCCCTACCTTCTGTTCCCCTCTTCAGCTCCCTACCTTCTGTTCCCATCTTCAACTCCCCACCTTCTGTTCCCCATCTTCAACTCCCCACCTTCTGTTCCCCATCTTCAACTCCCCACCTTCTGTTTCCCATCTTCAGCTCCCTACCTTCTGTTCCCCATCTTCAGCTCCCCACCTTCTGTTCCCATCTTCAGCTCCCCACCTTCTGTTCCCCATCTTCAGCTCCCCACCTTCTGTTCCCCATCTTCAACTCCCCACCTTCTGTTTCCCATCTTCAGCTCCCTACCTTCTGTTTCCCCATCTTCAGCTCCCCACCTTCTGTTCCCATCTTCAGCTCCCTAACTTCTGTTCCCCATCTTCAGCTCCCACCTTCTGTTTCCCATCTTCAGCTCCCCACCTTCTGTTCCCCATCTTCAACTCCCTACCTTCTGTTCCCCTCTTCAGCTCCCTACCTTCTGTTCCCCATCTTCAACTCCCTACCTTCTGTTCCCCACTACTTTGCCCTTCCAGCTCCCCACCTTCTGTTCCCCATCTTCAGCTCCCACCTTCTGTTCCCCATCTTCAGCTCCCACTCGTTCCCCCTCCCTACCTTCTGTTCCCCATTCGTTCACCAGCTCCTACCTTCTGTTCCCCATCTCAGCTCCATCTGTTCCCATCTCAGCTCCCTACCTTCAGCTCTCTACCTTCTGCTCTCTACCTTCAGCTCTCTACCTTCAGCTCCTACCTCAGCTCCCTACCTTCACCCCTATCCTACCTTCAGCTCCATACCTTCTGTTCCCCATCTTCAGCTCTCTACCTTCAGCTCTCTACCTTCAGCTCCCTACCTTCTGTTCCCCATCTTCAGCTCTCTACCTTCAGCTCCCTACCTTCTGTTCCCATCTCCAGCTCCTACCTTCAGCTCCCTACCTCTGCTCCCTACCTTCAGCTCCCTACCTTCTGCTCCTACCTTCTGCTCTCTCTCTCTCTCTCTCTCTCTCTCTCTCTCTCTCTCTCTCTCTATAATATATATAAACAAATAATAAAATTCCAAGGATAAGTACCGAGCACCGTTCCAGCAACTTACAGAGCAGCTTGGTGTTGCAATGACTGCAAGAAATATTGAATTATAAACAAAGCTTGCTCTTATGTCTTAGATTGAAGAAATAGGGGGAGATACGCATTCATACTTGCAGTGGCAGATGATTCTGCCTAACTAACAGTATGTGCTTGAGTGGGTGGATGGGGAAAAATAAAATAAATGCTTCTCAAAATGAGCCTTCAGCAAGCTTATATTCTCCAAGGGGGAGAGACATCCTCCAATAGGGAGGGAAACTCACTAACATATAACTCCTGGTCATATACCGATATTTCGAAACTTGGTGGTTTCTCCTCAGTGACCGCGGAAAATGGTAATTTGACTCCTCAGCCTTTTCAGTTTTAAGAAGAATGCAATCCCAGAAAAGGCTGGTGTGCAATACTGTAGTATGTTTGTTGAGTTTTCAAAAAACCAACCAAAGGTGCCATCTAAGAAGCAAAAGAAAATCATGAAAGAGCAAAACAAGCTACATTTTCTTGTGAAAAGTAAAAAATATAAAAAGATATCCTCTAAGACACAAGCGCAATCTAAGACATAAGAGCAAGCTTTGTTTATAATTCAATATTTCTTGCAGTCATTGCAACACCAAGCTGCTCTGTAAGTTGCTGGAACGGTGCTCGGTACTTATCCTTGGAATTTATTAGTTTGTTGTATTTTAGTCCCTTGCGGATTCATTCCAAGAACTGGCCCTCAGCACTTGTGTCTTAGAGGATATCTTTTTATATTTTTTACTTTTCACAAGAAAATGTAGCTTGTTTTGCTCTTTCATGATTTTCTTTTGCTTCTTAGATGGCACCTTTGGTTGGTTTTTTGAAAACTCAACAAAACATACTACAGTATTGCACACCAGCCTTTTCTGGGATTGCATTCTTCTTAAAACTGAAAAGGCAGAGGAGTCAAATTACCATTTTCCGCGGTCACTGAGGAGAAACCACCAAGTTTCGAAATATCGGTATATGACCAGGAGTTATATGTTAGTGAGTTTCCCTCCCTATTGGAGGATGTCTCTCTCCTTGGAGAATATAAGCTTGCTGAAGGCTCATTTTGAGAAGCATTTATTTTATTTTTCCCCATCCACCCACTCAAGCACATACTGTTAGTTAGGCAGAATCATCTGCCACTGCAAGTATGAATGCGTATCTCCCCCTATTTCTTCATCTAAGACATAAGAGCAAGCTTTGTTTATAATTCAATATTTCTTGCAGTCATTGCAACACCAAGCTGCTCTGTAAGTTGCTGGAACGGTGCTCGGTACTTATCCTTGGAATTTATTAGTTTGTTGTATTTTAGTCCCTTGCGGATTCATTCCAAGAACTGGCCCTCAGCACTTGTGTCTTAGAGGATATCTTTTTATATTTTTTACTTTTCACAAGAAAATGTAGCTTGTTTTGCTCTTTCATGATTTTCTTTTGCTTCTTAGATGGCACCTTTGGTTGGTTTTTTGAAAACTCAACAAACATACTACAGTATTGCACACCGCCTTTTCTGGGATTGCATTCTTCTTAAAACTGAAAAGGCAGAGGAGTCAAATTACCATTTTCCGCGGTCACTGAGGAGAAACCACCAAGTTTCGAAATATCGGTATATGACCAGGAGTTATATGTTAGTGAGTTTCCCTCCCTATTGGAGGATGTCTCTCTCCCTTGGAGAATATAAGCTTGCTGAAGGCTCATTTTGAGAAGCATTTATTTTATTTTTCCCATCCACCCACTCAAGCACATACTGTTAGTTAGCAGAATCATCTGCCACTGCAAGTATGAATGCGTATCTCCCCCTATTTCTTCAATCTAAGACATAAGAGCAAGCTTTGTTTATAATTCAATATTTCTTGCAGTCATTGCAACACCAAGCTGCTCTGTAAGTTGCTGGAACGGTGCTCGGTACTTATCCTTGGAATTTATTAGTTTGTTGTATTTTAGTCCCTTGCGGATTCATTCCAAGAACTGGCCCTCAGCACTTGTGTCTTAGAGGATATCTTTTTATATTTTTTACTTTTCACAAGAAAATGTAGCTTGTTTTGCTCTTTCATGATTTTCTTTTGCTTCTTAGATGGCACCTTTGGTTGGTTTTTTGAAAACTCAACAAACATACTACAGTATTGCACACCAGCCTTTTCTGGGATTGCATTCTTCTTAAAACTGAAAAGGCAGAGGAGTCAAATTACCATTTTCCGCGGTCACTGAGGAGAAACCACCAAGTTTCGAAATATCGGTATATGACCAGGAGTTATATGTTAGTGAGTTTCCCTCCCTATTGGAGGATGACTCTCCCCCTTGGAGAATATAAGCTTGCTGAAGGCTCATTTTGAGAAGCATTTATTTTATTTTTCCCCATCCACCCACTCAAGCACATACTGTTAGTTAGGCAGAATCATCTGCCACTGCAAGTATGAATGCGTATCTCCCCTATTTCTTCAATCTAAGACATAAGAGCAAGCTTTGTTTATAATTCAATATTTCTTGCAGTCATTGCAACACCAAGCTGCTCTGTAAGTTGCTGGAACGGTGCTCGGTACTTATCCTTGGAATTTATTAGTTTGTTGTATTTTAGTCCCTTGCGGATTCATTCCAAGAACTGGCCCTCAGCACTTGTGTCTTAGAGGATATCTTTTTATATTTTTTACTTTTCACAAGAAAATGTAGCTTGTTTTGCTCTTTCATGATTTTCTTTTGCTTCTTAGATGGCACCTTTGGTTGGTTTTTTGAAAACTCAACAAACATACTACAGTATTGCACACCAGCCTTTTCTGGGATTGCATTCTTCTTAAAACTGAAAAGGCAGAGGAGTCAAATTATCATTTTCCGCGGTCACTGAGGAGAAACCACCAAGTTTCGAAATATCGGTATGTGACCAGGAGTTATATGTTAGTGAGTTTCCCTCCCTATTGGAGGATGACTCTCCCCCTTGGAGAATATAAGCTTGCTGAAGGTTCATTTTGAGAAGCATTTATTTTATTTTTCCCCATCCACCCACTCAAGCACATACTGTTAGTTAGGCAGAATCATCTGCCACTGCAAGTATGAATGCTTATCTCCCCCTATTTCTTCAATTATGACATAAGAGCAAGCTTTGTTTATAATTCAATATATTATATATATATATATCTTTCTACCCTCCTCCCCGTACACACACCACACACACAACACACACTATATATATATATATATATATATATATATATATATAGAGAGAGAGAGAGAGAGGAGAGTCCAGGAGCAGGAACAGATGTGAACGTCCCTTTTACACCAACATCTTGGATGTGACGTAGGAATTCACAGCGCGTGACTTTAATCAATAAGTCTCTCTCTCTCTCTCTCTCTCTCTCTTTCTCTCTCTCTCTCTCCTCTGAAAACATAAAAAGGATGAGATATATAATTAGTGGTATACTGTTTGTGGCATTGATACACTATTTATTTTTTCATTTTGTTATTGTGTGAACCACCTAGAGAAGAAATTATAATGGTTCAATGCTGCATAGCTCTCAGTAGAGAAGAGAGAAATTTATTTTATGAACATGATTTAAAAATCAATTTTAAGCTTTGTTCCGTGGTGTTCTCTAGAAGACAAACATGTATAGAGTTTCCCATTTTCCTGCAAAATGCACTGGAATTAAGGGAAATACTTACCTCGTAGCATGGTGATTCAACGTTTCATGTCATTAGCATGACTATTGATCTCTGTCTGTCTGCCTCTCTCTCTCTCTCTTCTCTCTCTCTCTCTCTCTCTCTCTCTCTCTCTCTCAGCAACAACATTCTTTTTTTTTTTCAACGCGCACATGCACATCATGGGCTGTCGGCTAGAATTCGGTGGCAAAATGCAACATACAAATGTCACAAATCTGATCTCACAAGCTACTACCACAAAATACAGTCGCTGCTGCAGTAATTCACGAACGAATAATGATATCGTTGCAGCCTTGTTTCACTAAGCAGCAGGATTTTACAGACTTATGCCACTCCAAAACTGCTGCGACGGAATTTACAAAATTTATGGACATTTCTCGGGAAATCCTACCGCTTCACTATTTCACGGGAAATACTGTCGCACAGCGACATTTGTTCACGACTGGCAGCAGCATTCCACAGGAAATACTATTGCCACATCACGGTTTTATGGGCGACGACACCAACTTATGGACATTTCTCATGAAACCCTATCGCGCTTCACTTTTTCACGGGAAAAAAAACAACTGTCGCACAGCGACATTTTTTCATAACCACTGCAGTATTTTACATGAAAAACTTTCGCTGCGACACGATTTTATGGGCGACGTGATTATATACGACACCAAGGAACTCTTGTTTACCTACATAATTTCTTTCAGTTATGTTTTCACACACACACACACACACACACACACACACACACACACAAATGATTCGTTCTTGGCTTTTGCTTTTCATAGTGACAAATCTTAAATAAATGTTAGCGAACCGCCCAGAGAAACGTGGACAAACGAGTCACAAGACAAAACACTACGCGTTTCGACCTCTTAGGTCTTCTTCAGGTAAGACACAAACGAATAGAACAACGAAAATTCACTTAGCTTTGATCGCTTCAGAGTTCAGCACAAAGAAGAAGGTGTTCCTTGCGCTGAACTCGGAAGCGATCAAATTTAAGTGAATTTTCGTTGTTCTATTCTTTTGTAGTCTTACCCGAAGAAGACCTAAGAGGTCGAAACGCGTAGTGTTTTGTCTTGTGACTCGTTTGTCCACGTTTCTCTGGGCGGTTCGCAAACGTCTATTTAAGATTTGTTTAGATTTCCGCCTGCAGTCGTCTCACTTTGCAACTTTTCATAGTGAGTTTGGTGCTTTAGAAGCTAATAGTTATCCGGCATGTAGATTAAGCACAATAAGTCTTAAGTCTATGCATTGCGGAGGTGTGTGTGTGTGTGTGTGTGTGTGTGTGTGTGTGTTGTGTGTGTGTGTGTGTGTGTGTGTGTGTGTTCTTTCTTCCCGATCCCTTTCTCATTCCCTTGCCTCCCCCTGCACACACATAAACACTGTTCTCCCTCCCCTCCACTCCTCCCACACACACATACACACACTAACTTATCTCCTTTCCCTCTCACTGTTATGAGAAACTGTAATATCTTGTGGACTCGTTATCAGCCCAGCGGAGGTGAGTGTTAGAAACAACAAGTTGTGGGGTAGCGTGGATTGGTGTGGGGTGTATGGTTGGAAAGAGGATAGGATGTTCTGTGTAATGTGTTGTTCTATGTATGGTTTCAGAATAACACGCAGCATGTCTTTTAAACTCAATTTATGTGCGTTTTTCTGTTGTGCAGATGACCAACAAGCAGCAAAGAAATCTTAAAGTTCAGGTTATGTTCATATTAGTGTGTGTGTGTGTGTGTGTGTGTGTGTGTGTGTGTGTGTGTGTGTGTGGTGTGTGTGTGTGTGTGTGGGGTGCGTGCGTGCGTGTGTGTGTGTGTGTGTGTGTGTGTGGTGCGCGCGCGCGCATGTGCTTGTGCGCATGTGCTTGTGCGTGTGTGTGGTACGGAGTGTGCATTTCCCTATGTCTCCCCCTCCTTCCATATCCTGCTGCACCCATCCTCCCATTTCTCATTCAGTCCCTCTCCAGCTTCCAGCAGAGAGAGAGAGAGAGAGAGAGAGAGAGAGGGAGGGAGAGAGGGAGGGAGTATTACAGAGAAGGGCGCATTAAATTGCACGCGAGGGCGCGCGCGCGCGCGCGCGCGCACGCACGCACGCACGCACACATGACGTTTTTCTCAGCCCAAAATTTTTAATTAAAAAGTTGCAGAGTATCGATAGTAAAGCTTACAAGATAGCTCTGGTGTCCCAGATGATGTTCTTTTTGACCGGGTGCACCGTGTAAACGCGAAACCAAACTCACCAACAGTTGCACGTTGCACGTTTTTCAAAGATAAAGAAAAAATTATGAGAGCAAAACAGAAACTGAAGGGCACTGAAATTTTTGTGGCTGGGAAAACTTTTCTTTCCGAGTCAGGGAGACAAGAAAGAGCTCGCCCCACATTTAAAGTCCGCTCGGTCACAGGGCAAAAAAGTGACTATGGTATATGACCCCATTGTAATTGACAGTCAGAAATTCGGTTTAGATGTCAGTGACAACCTGGTAGAGTTAGGATAGGATTCCGGCCGGCCAGTCAGAGGAAAATGGCCCTTTGGCAAAATCAAAGGGAGGCGAAATTCAAGTTGCTACCGCACGAGATGCATATTCCGACTTTATGTGTTGGCACTTTAACTGGGCAGTGAACGATTCCGCCTTCATGGAGATAGGCTTAAGCGACGAAATCCCGTGCAGTTTGTCACTGACATCGGTGTTGACGGCAATGTGTTGAATTTAGATGACACACGATCGGATGATGTGTTAACAGTTAAAAGGATGGATTTAAGTTTTGATCACCATGTTTCGTGCGATTTGTATTCTGTTGTACATAGCGATGCCATGTTACCTACAGCAAACAGTGGTGTACATCAGGATCATTGAGTGTTTTAGAGAGAACGTGTGTGGAGGGCAGGGGGGAACTGCAGTGGTGAATGTATTAAAACTAGAAATAAATGAAAGTTTGTTGGGGGAAGTACGGGTGAAAGAAAGAAGGGTGATGGTTTTGCACTTTTGCATGGGACTGGTTGTGTCGATGACTCTGTGAATATTGATAGTAATTGTATTACAGAAAAGAAATTTGTGGACATGGTGGTGACTGTGTGACTAGTCATGGATATGTCACTAGAATAGGTTGGCTGCGTGGATTACACGTCCATACCTGTGGCCTCCTCTGTAAATAAATAAAATAAAAGGGAAAATATTTGTCGTCTTCTTAAGGATACTCGCTCATATAGTGATAAAAGTAAGAAAAGTCTTTACAGGTCAAATGTACATAAACTCGTAATAATGCGTCAATTCTCCACTGGAATTTTTGTGGATTAATTCGTGAATTACGGGGCCCAGAGATTTTATTAAGTTTATTTCTTCCTTTGATTTTGTCTGTTTGGTTGAAACCTTTGCTGAATCACTCGAGTTGAACATTTTCCGGAACATGAACTGTTTGTAAAACCGGCAGTAAGACTTACGAAACAGCGTCGGTGTTCAGGGGGATTGGTCTGAATGGTAGGGAAAAAAGTCTTCTGCCATTTTATTAAACAAGTGGATGTGACTTTCAGTATGCAATGCTATTTATGTTTGAAAAAGATTTTTTTTTGGTTTTAGAAGAATGTTTTGTCGTATGTTCCTCGGAAAATGCACCTTTTTACACCTTGTGGGGTTTCGATAATGGTTTTGGGAATTGTTGGAAAATTGTGTTGTAAATAACTTAATGTCTTTTGATGATGTAGAATTACTATTTTGTGGGAGACATGAACGCAAGAACTTCTAATGTTTCTCTAGAATTGTATGCAAAAGTGATTTATACGTAAACTATGTCAAGGAGGTCAACCAGTAAACATGAAAGAGTTCTCAAGACAAAGTATTAAATTTGTATGGTAAGAAATTACTTAGCATGTGCACTGTACTGGGACTGACAATTCTAAATGGAGTATGTAATGGCGACCTTGAAGGCCGTTTCACGTACATATTGATGTAGGGAGCAGTGTAAATGACTACTTTTTACCATCTGTCCAACTTTTCGAATTACTAAATGAAAGGATTACGCTTAATGTAATGGAAAGATATGATTCTGATCACTTACCACTAGTGCTGTGTATTGAATGCAGACTGATCAAATACATAACAATTTTGCCCCCTAGTTTACAGAATAATGAGTTCATTGTTCAGTTTTGCGGGAAATTTCAGAATTGGTAAACAGTTTACGTATCTCATGAATTCACAGGGGTTCTAGAAACTTTGAAAGCTGCTGAAAACCTTATTTGTGAAGACGTTAACCAGCGTTGTCTCTATTTAATACAATGTCAAAGAACGGCTGAAAGTATGAGGAAAACTAAACAAGTAAACAAGAATTTCGAACAGGGTTGGTTTGATCATAAATTTGCAGGGTAGTCAAAAGTAAATACGTAAACTTACAGAGTTTTTTTGAAAACTTTGGATAAAGATGATAGAACAGAGTTCTGTATAGCAAGAAGGGGTACAAAAATTTAAATGAAAGAAAAGAGAAAGAATACAATAAATTCCTTGCGGGAATGATCTTATGTCTTCAGTTGGGGAATCAGCAATTATTCTGGAATACTATACACAAGATCCAAGAAAGAAAACACAACCTGAAAATAGCATTTCAGTACAAGACTGGTTCTTACATTTAAAAATGTGTTAGAAAAGGGTGAGCAAGAGCCACAGTGATAAATGAGGCAAACATTTGAAGACAATACATATGATTACCAATTTCCAGAGAAGAAATATTACTAGCGATTAAAAAATTTGAAAAAGGTAAAAGTGCTGGCCTGATGGTATATTGGAGAGTTTTTCAAGAATTTGGTGAGTTTGTCGTAAACTTTGTATGTAAATGTTTAACTTTCTTGTTTGACACCGGCATTTACCCCGAGGATGGAAAGAATCCATAATATTGCCTTTGTTTAAAAAGGGTGATGCAAATGATGTAGACAATTATAGAGGTATTTCTTTATGCAATATATGCAGTAAACGTTATAGTTCGTTGTAAATAAGCGATTACATGAATGGATATCTCAGAATAATGTAACAGGAGAACACCAAGCAGGATTCAAGAAAGATTATTCCACAGTTGATCATATGTTTAAGCCTGTTAGCCGAAGTTCAAAAACAATTTGTAAATAATCAGAAGTTATATGTTGCTTTTGTGGATTTTGAAAAAGCTTTCGATTCAGTTTCACGGAAACTACTATGGCCTGTTCTATTAAAAAATGGAATTAAGGGTGAACTGTATCGTTGTGTTTAAAAAGTATGTATTGTGAGGTGAAGGCTAAGATCAGATCGGAGCAAAAATTTTTCAGATTTTGTCAAGTGTACCAGAGGAGTTAAACAACGGAGTCTGTAGTCCAGTTTTTTTCTTTTTTCAAATGAATTAGCGTTGGAAATTATTCAAGATGGAAAACATGGGTGTAACCTTTGACTTCTTGGAGTTATTTGTTTTTGCTTTTTGCCGACGATAAGTCTTATTGTCTACAACGGTTCGTTGGACTTCAAAGGCAGCTGAAAAGCTTGATTCTGCTGCAACCAGATTAGAATTAAAAGTAAATATGAAAAAGACCAATATTATTGTCTTTCGTAAAGGTGGTTATTTGATTTTTTTTTTATTTAATGCCAAATATTGCAAAACAGAGCAAAGAGAGCAGTTACAGTTATACTTCACATTTTATATAAACTGAATTGTAGCGTTTTAGAGTTTTCTCAAAGCTGTTTGACTCTCAGGTGCAGCCAAACCCACAATATGGAGCAGAAATTTGGGCACTTGAGAAAAGCGTCGTAATCGAAAAAGTGCATTTGTATGCTATGAAAAAATTTTGAATGTAGATAATCGAACACCCAATGATTTAGTATGTGGTGATCTGGGAAGATATCCGATTTATGTTAATTCGTTTTTTAATGCATTAAATACTGGTTGAAAATAGCAAGAATGGACGAAATTAAAATTTCCTTTTAAAGCTTATAAGATATTGAGAAATTTGGATTCAAATGGCAATAAGACATGGGCTACCAATGTTCGTCACTGTTTAAATTCATATGGCTTTGCTTATGTTTGGGATAACCCGGGCGTTGAAAATATTTGTTTGGGTTCTTGAAATGTTTTAAACTGAAGAGACTAAGAGGTTACGTACTGTGTATTCTAATAACATTGTAGATGCACAGTACTTGCTTTCTCTTTCAAGAATTAATTTGATGCCAAAGCAGGACTGGCATGATCATATGTAAGCAGTGAAAAGAGTTTGGAGTACAGACTCTTTAAAAAAACTATGTGTAGAGCCATTACTTAAAAAGCATATTAAGATATATTAAGAGTTTCACTAGTAGCTTAGATTTGGTGTTTTCTGATATATTGTCACCGTTTCAGAATACAGTTTCTGTGAGTGATAATGAACTGACATGTCGTTTATGTAACCTGGCCAAGGGAAAATGAAATCCATTTCCCTTTTTTTGCTGTCCGCTTTCATGACCTCAGGGTAAAATTCATAAAGCCAAAGTTTTATTCTTACCCTTGTATTTTCAGAGTTAATTTACTCGGCGTCAAGAAATGAAGAATTCTCTTTAACCTTGCTTGTTTCATTTATGAAGCAAAAGAAGGACGTCTGGTTATTCCTAATAACATTTTTATGTGCACAGTTTTTGCTTTTTCTTGTGCATTTCCTTCTTTTCAGTAAATTTATTATCGGTATATTGGGGTTACCACCCCTTCTATGGGTACGGCCTTAATCTGAATAAATATTCGCATTCGCATTCGCATTCGCATTCTTGGTGTCCCGGTCATACATCAAATTTAAGAACTTATATGGAGATGGAATATTGCCTTTTGAAGAAAATTTGAAATTTGCGTGTGCAAATATATTTAAGATCATACAGTACAAAATCTTAATACCAGTGAAACTGAATTTAAAATCAGAATAAATTTTCCTAAAGGGGCACAAAATTTTCGATTTTCTAAATCGATAGCCTTCATACCATCTGACTTATTTTACAAACAGGCACTGCCTCAAAACTAGTCTCGGGTGTCTTTTTGACTATCCGGAATGGGGAAAATTAGAACAAATTTGACATAATTCACAAATTTTAAAAAAGTGATGGACCCTTGCTGCCAAACGTATGCTAATCCAAAATTTAAAAGAAATTACAAAATCACCTTAAAATTTATACAGATGGCTCTTTACTAGACAATCATTTGTCTGGTTCAGCATTCATAATTCCATCCTTAAAAATAGAGAAAGGTTACCACCTTGGTAAGAATATTTCCATATTTACTGCGGAACTTGTTGCCATTATTATGACAGTACACTTTCTTCTTGATTTTCAATTTCCTGCATTTCAAATACTACTTTGCGTTGATTCAAAATCAGTCCTACAAGCTCTTAAATTTTCGAATGCAAGTGTGAGAGCAGAACTCATATCAGAAGTCTACCACTTAATTCATTTATGCATTTAGGTGGTTCCTATGTCGATTTTTGTTGGGTTCCACCACACTGTGGATTATCTGCGAATGAAAGGGTAGACCAATTAGCCAAAAAGGCTGCTATCACTGAGACTGATTTAACAAAGATTGCCTTCCTTTATCCTTACATGAGTTATAGTCTTTTAAAAGACGTATCCTGGAACTCTATTTCAAATAAGCGAAAAGGCACCAGAAACAAAAAGGGGGTATTATTTAACAAGATATCAGACAATAAAACAGGTATCAAGAATCTCTACCAGAGTGGATTTTAAAAAGTTTGATTTTTAGATTGAGGCTTGATGCCTTTAAAACCAAATTCTGTAAACATGTGACTTGCATTTGTGGCCAGCAAATCACTCCGTTCCATCTACTTTTTTTGTGAGATAGAATGAAGCCCTATTTACCTGCTTGGTTGTTGAACACTGAACCGTCGATGTCAGCCTTTGAAGACGTCATCTCCAACGAATCAAACATTTTGAAGTTGTTCATGGACTGATTAAGAGCCCAGTTGGACATTTACTTTAACGTCTATGTTATTTTCCCCATCCTGGTGTTAGTTGCTTATTTAGTGTTTCTTTCAAAGTTTTGGATTCAGTTATGTGGGTTTTTTTTTTTTTTTTTTTTTTTGGGGGGGGGGGGTTAATTATTATTTGTTTTATCTAGGCCTAAACGCATTATACATACCTATGTACGCCCAAAATCAACACCAACCGTTCGCATGCATACACCCAAAAACACCACATGCACACACACATAACACTTACATACTGTCTAAGATCACTGTTAGGTGGATAGACGTTAAATTAAAGAACGAACGAACGAACACACACACACACACACACACACACACACACACACACACACACACACACACACACACAACGAGAGAGAGAGAGAGAGAGAGAGAGAGAGAGAGAGAGAGAGAGAGAGAGAGAGAGAGAGAGAGAGAGAGAGAGAGAGAGACGTGAAAGAGGAAGACTTGGAGGGAGATAGGGGAAAAGGAATGATTTTCAGAAATGGATAAACACACACACACACACACACACACACACACACCACACGCACACACACACACACACACACACACACTCAGAGAGAGAGAGAGAGAGAGAGAGAGAGAGAGAGAGAGAGAGAGAGAGAGAGAGAGGAGAGGGAGGGAGGAGGAGGGATGGAGAGAAAGAGAGAAAGAAAAAAAAGCAATTGAAGTTCAGAGACACCATTCTGTAAAATAACGGCAATTTTCTTCCAACACGATATTGGTAGAAAGTCATGATAATAATGGAAAGTAGCGAGTCTTAATGACAGAAAAATTACAGATGATGAGCACGCCTTCATGGCACTGCTGGTCGCCATAACGTAGAGGAAAAACTCCACAACTGTCAGTTCAGCAGTATAAATGAAACATGGGCTACTCCCATCACTCTCTCCCACCCCCTTGCCCTCATGCCCCCAATGCTGAAAAAAAAAGGGGGGGGGGGGGTGTTATCGAAGGAAGGTTGACAGGTCATGGTTTACGAGCTCTGCACTATCGTACCATTTTCTATGTGTCAGGAATATAGTGTTTGTGATTGGTCAGTGATTTTTGTAAGGAACTAATGCCATCTGCTCCATTAACTTTTAGGCTCGTGCGTGGTCAGTTCGCGCTGACATTTGCAGCTTTCATGCTGAAGCGTGCTAAATCTTTAGCCTCAGTGCGGGTGTCCATTTTGAAGCCCCAAACCCGTGTTGACGGTGTCATGGTAGGAGAGCTCCTCTTCCCACTCTGCTTCAGGAATTCATCCACCAGTGTGGGGACGTGGAGTTAATCTCAGGACCACTGACAACAAGCGACAGACTCGCCTGAACAGCTCTGGGACTCGTGCACGCAGGAACAGTGTGGACAGGACAGGATCTACCCAGGACACGGCATCCACCCACTCTAAGGATCCCACCCTGAAGGACTTGATAGTGTAAAGTGTAGTGAGCAGATAAGTGAGGGTGTGAAAGAGGTGAAAGGAGTATGTGACAGCATTCAAGGAAAACCTATCCCTCTCAAAAATGAAATTTCCGATTTGAGGCTAGACAACGAACATTTAAAATACGCACGTGCCTGAACTGACTCCCGGGGAGTTACTTTCCATCAAGAAAGTTGATCCAGATTGACCCCCGAAGAGTTAAAAAAAAAGGGGGGGGGGGGTCATCTGGGCTTATGCCAGGACTGCCCCCCCCCCCCCCCACACACACACACTGCAGAGAGACACTTGACACATAACACTTGAAAACTTTACTTGACAAGGATAAAGATCTTAGGCTAACATAAAAGCCTATGAATCCGATCTGTCTTTGATAAACACTAATAATAGTAAACAAAGCTGACTAGAAGCATGCAGAGAGAGAGAGAGGGGGGGGGAGAGAGGAGAAGAGAGAGAGAGAGAGCGGGAGAGAGAGGAGAGAGCGGGAGAGAGGAGAGAGAGAGAGGGGAGAAGGGGGGAGGGAGGGGTGTAAGAAAGAAAGAAAAACAGACAGACATACAGAGAGAGGAGGAGTGGGGGGAGACACTAGAGACAGAGACAATGAGATATATAAACAAATAGACAGGCAGACAGAGAGACAAGCAAAGAGAGAAGGAGAGAGATGAAGAGAGATAAACAGACAGACAAGCAAAAAGACAGACAGACAAGCAAGGAAAGTGAGAGAGTGAGCGGGAGACTGAAAGAAAGTTGGGGGAGAGAGAGAGAGAGAGAGAGAGAGAGAGAGAGAGAGAGAGAGAGAGAGAAGAGAGAGAGAGAGAGACAGACAGACAGACAGACAGACAGACAGACAGACAGACAGACAAAGGGGGGGGGGAGGAGGGGTGTATATTAAATGTGTATTTATCATATCAGTACTAACACAAAACTGAATGTTTTAGGGTGGGGAGTTAATCTAAAACAGGGGAGGGGGGGGGGGGGGGGCGGAGTCATTCTGGTGTGGTTTGTTTTAACTCCCGGGGAGTTAAAAAGTGGAGGGGAGTTAAAATGGGACCGTTACACCGGTCATCATCCATGGCCTTGGTGGCTGCAAACTGGGGTGAATATAAAACCGGTGCTGGCCCAGACTGATTACCACAGTCTTCACTGTCAGGACAAAAAGGACACATAGAAATGCCCGGCAGATTCACTATGCACACCTTGACCCTGCTTCAAGATCTTCAAGAAAAGAATTCTTTCCTTCCACAAGAAGGTGGTCAAAGACCATTATTGCTTTGTTGCCTAGTTTCCTGGCTTCCTTCAAGTGGGGCAACAGCTTATACCTTTTCTCCCTGACTCTGTTGGGGAAATCTCCAAAAAACACATTACTACCATACAGTTTCCTCTTCCATTTTAAAATCATGACCTTATCCTTGTAAAAACAGCAGCGTGCAATAATGGGGGAGTCAGGGTTAGCGTTCGAATTCAATATCTTAGTTATATGTAACTTGTTGGTGATCAGATCAAGCAATTTATGTTCACTCTGTTCATTAGTTTCGCTCTGTCCTCTGAGTATGCCATAAAAAAATCAAATTGTTACGCTTTGATCTACCCTCTAGGTCATCAGCCTTTTTCGTTTCTAATTCATCAACTAGCCATCAGATCAGCGCTTTTCTGTGACAGTTCAAGATTCTGTTTTCTGATCACTTCCAACTCCTGCACAAGATCCCGCAGACTGGTCTGCAGAGTGGTTTACTGCACAGTCAGTTCTCTGATCCCCTTTTCCACATCAGCAAACTTACAGTTCATTGCTGCCGTCATGGAGTCCAGCTTCGCCTTGACGTCTGCCCAGGGAGTCTGGTATCTTACGCATGTACCTGCCAAGTCTTGGGGCAGAACACGTGCACAGTTCGGTACTGTTGACAATTAACGTGCAGTTATCTCAGATGCGGCTTGCCCGGCTTGATGTCAGTTCACGCCCCCCGAGAGAAGAGAGAGAGAGAGAGAGAGAGAGAGAGAGAGAGAGAGAGAGGAGAGAGAGAGAGAGACAGAGACAGAGACAGAGAGAAACAGAGAGAGAGAGAGAGAGAGGGGGGGGGGCGGCTAATATGCGGTAACATTTCATCCACCACTGGCACAATACTGTATAAAAGGAGAAAGAGAGAGAGAGAAAGAGAGAGACAGCGAGAGAGAGAAAGAGAGAAAAAAAAAGAGAAGAGAGAGAGGTGCCTAATACGCGGTGACATTTCATCCACCACTGACACAGCACTGAATAAAGTTAAATATGAACATTAAAAAATAAATGCACAAAGAATGAACATATTCGTTGACAATCCAGGGTCATGAACAAAACACGTAGCTAAGCCGTCATTGTCAGAAAAAGTGTATGTCACAACGTCAACGCCAATTGTCTGCAGTCATTTTGTCTGTTAATGTCATGGGGTTACAGTCTGTAACTGACCTGTTAGTGTTGGTTATTCTGTCGACGTCGCTTTTTTGTAGTACCCCCGAGCTGAGTCGGTCCGTGGATCGACAGCGCTTAGGTCTCCCTGACCTGTTGCGATAGGTGCTTCAAGGATGAGAGATGGGTAGACTGACGGTTAACAGGCCGCCCTCTGTCAGTGTGCTCATAGCCTTGCTGCTTCCACTTCAGGGTTTTAAGACTAGTTGCCAGCTGCATATTCTGGATGTCCGCCCGTCTCCCTTGCTTGTCCTTCTTCTGCTCTGCTGTCTGCTTGCCTGCATGTCGACCTTCCAACTCACAAACCGTCACCATGCTTGTGACAAGTCTGTCTGGATTGTTTGCAGACAATGTCATTCCGGCATTCTGAACCATGATGGGTCTGTCCAAAGCAATGGGAACATTTTACTTTATTTTGTTCCTCATGTTTCTTCTTCATGATAAATCTTAGCTGTAAAGATGCTTCTTCTCATCATCTTCCCCAGAGGAGCAGAGGTAACAGTAATGAAAACAAATCTGCGTCCTGTTAAAAATCTGGTCAGTTTGTTATCAGCATCCCTTGCTCTTCCATGTTTAACGCCAGACCTGAGCTCGCACCCTGTCATTGTTAGAGAGTGCTCAATATCTGACTCAGCGACAGAGAACATTTGATCGATCCATACCTTTCAGGAGGGCTTTTCTTCTCCTTTGCCCTCACGTACAATGAATGGGTTGTATTCGCCATCTGAACGTGGTGTCTCTAAGACACATCCCTTCTACGACGATGTCCGTGCGTGCCTTCAGTGTCGCTGAACAAATGCACCACAAAGTTCTGCGCTCTGAGAATGGTGCCCTGGCCAGTGAGCGTTCCATTGCAAGACAAGTTTTGAGAATGGATGGACAATCTTTATCGGGATCGGGGATATCATTTGTTCTAGAAAGACTGGATTTACGGTTATAAATGTGGTCGCCATTTCAAAAGAAAATTTTGTTGTTGAAGTCTGTAATCCGTAAGGGGTGCGGTGGGGGTAGACGAAGCCTGAGCCCCCCCCCCCCCAGAAATTTCGGCTTCAAGGAGAGAGTTATTTGTCTGTAGCCGTACAGCACGAGCGTCTCTCACCGAATCCGGTTTGAAAAGTTATAAGCGTAAACTTAGCAGGAAAGTTCCGGAAAGTATGTACAAGTCTTTATATTGCCTCATTTCATTACGCGCACATCAGCCAGTCAAATTCTCTTGAAGGCCTGCATCTAGAACCCCTGGGAACGATCGTTGGGGCTGTTTGTAGAACTAGTCACCCCAAACTGTATAATGAATCTGGGCTTTACACACTTCGGAGGGCAAAAAGTAGACACAAACTTACATTTTTATTCAAATTGATTAGTGTGATATGTGCCCTGAATATTTATCCCATCTTATTCCTATTTTAGTTTCGGAAAGGAATTCATGTCACAGGCGAAGGCCCTTACAGCAGGTAATGCCAAGGTGCAGCAATTAAATATACCGAAAATCGATTATTCCTGCTTCAACAGTTCTATGGAATTCTCTACTGTCTCAGATTAAGACCTGTAATTCATTAAGTGCATTCCAACATCACTTGTATTCTCTACTGTCTCAGATTAAGACCTGTAATTGATTAAGTGCATTACAACATCACTTGTATTCTCTACTGTCTCAGATAAGACCTGTAATTGATTAAGTGCATTACAACATCACTTGTATTCTCTACTGTCTCAGATTAAGACCTGTAATTCATTAAGTGCATTACAACATCACTTGCCTGGTCATGACCGTGCTGTACACACATACTTCCACTTCAGTCAGAAGAACGAACAAATAACCCATTATTGCCTTCACCTTTTGGTTTGTGATCTTAAAAAAAAAAAAAAAAAAAAAAAAAAATTATATAAATATATATATATATATATATATATATATATATATATATATATATATATGCGGTCTTGGGCTGCCCGCTTTGCCTCACCCCAGGCCAGCTTGATGGAACTCAGCTCGCTGTTCAGCGTCCTACGCCAAGTTGTCACTGGGCGGCCTCGCTTTCTCTTTCCTTGCGGGTTCCAATCCAGTGCCTGCCGTGCGATGTTGTCTGGGCCTCGGCGTAGGATGTGTCCGATCCACTTCCACTTTCGGATTCTGATGGTGTCTCCGATTGGTCTCTGCTCTGTCTGGCGCCATAGCTCCTCATTTGCAATTCTGTCATATATATATATCTCGATCACAGTAATGACAGACAACACAACAAGTTGTACATATTTTTCTTGACGTTTCGGCAATCTTGCCTTCCTCAGAGAAACTTTATTTACTGAACAACACACAGATCACAAAACCCTTGTATGTGTGGTAGTCCTTCGGATCCGAAGATGACGTTAGCGTTTCTGCAGCTCATCGATGTACGCGGAGGTGGCTCTGCAGCCCCAATCTGGAGGCGCAGAGTCTGGAACAGTGGGGGCACTGGAAGTCCGTTGTCGTGATCACTGCTGCTGCTGCTCTGTGACGTTGATCCCTGGCGGCAGTCAGCTTTTGGCGTCGAGTACTTTCGAAGTTGGTAGCGGCTTTGTGAATTGTGGCCCGCCACAGAGGTCGGCACTGGCGCACTCCTCTAGTTCTTTTGGTTTGAGTTCGCACACTGGAGGTTTGATTTGACCGAGTCCTTGTACCGTTTCTTTGGCGTCCTTGGTTTCTCTTGCCGGGCAGAAGCTCTCCATACAGCAGTCGCCTTGGCATACGGTGCTCTTCCATACGGATGACATGCCCCACCCATCGAAGCTGGCCTTGATGAGCATGGACTCGATACTTGTAGTGTGAGCACAGTCCAGGACCTCGAGGTTGGAAACACGGTCCTGCCAATGGATTCCGAGTATGGAGCGAAGAGCCGCATGTGGAAGTTCTCCAGCTTCTTGACGTGTCTGCGGTACAGTGTCCAAGATTCGCACCCATAGAGGAGAGAGGGCAAGACCACTGCGTTGTAAACTCTCAGTTTTGTAGTCAGCCGAATGTTGTGTTGACTAAGCACTCTGTTGCGGAGTCTTCCCAGCGCCTGGCTTGCTTTGCTGATTCGGGCATCAACTTCCCTGTCCAGGGAGCCATCACAGGAGATGGTACTTCCTAGATATCTGAAATGTTCAACGTCCGCAAGCTGGGAGTCGTCAATGACGATGGTGGGTGCCGAGGGGTTGGTGTTTGGTGCGGGTTGGTGAAGCACCTCAGTCTTTCCGAGGCTGATTGTCAGGCCGAAGAGCTTTGAAGCATCGGAGAAGCGGTCAAGCATCGTTTGCAGATCGGATTCTGCATGGGCCACCAGTGCGCAGTCCATCGGCAAAGAGGACTTCTTGAAGGAGATCTTTGATGCTCTTGTCTTGGCAGTGAGGCGACGAAGGTCAAAGAGGGAGCCGTCCAGACGATAGCGGAAGTAGACTCCCTCTCTCAGGCTGGGACAGCGTGGGGGACAGCATGGCAGGTTGAAGAGACGTTGAAGAGGACCGCGAGTAAGCACAGCTGTTCACGCCATTGTGATCTCGAAGGCTTCCGTCACGTTTCAAGGAGAGGACCTGGCGGAGTTGCCCTCTGGCGGTTGATCATTTTTTCACAAACTTGGCGGGATCCAATGCGCTCGAGGACTGGTCCAAAGAGCTTCCCTGTTGACGTGTCAAAGGCTTGTCAGGTCAATGAAACCAGGAGTATAGGGGCTGTTTTGTTCGATACATTCTTGAAGCTGTCTGACAGGCAAAAATCATGTCGACCGTGCTTCTGCCGGGTCTGAAAGCCGCACTGGCCTCGGGGAGTGTTCTGCTCGGAAAACAGTGATGAGTCTGTTGAGGATGGCTCTGGCAAAGATCTTTCCAGCAATGGGAGTAGCGAGGGGGAATTGCTCTGTAGTTCCACAGTCGGCTTTGTTTCCCTTGTTCTTGTAGCGGAGACAATCAGGGCGTCCCGGAAGTCATTGGCATCTTCTCCTCCCCCCCCAGGATTACTGCAGGACATCGTGAAAGGCTTTGTAGGCTTGGGCCTGCCGCCTTGTAGATCTCAGCAGGTATTCCGTCCTTTCTGATTGCTCCTACCTCAGAGCTCGTTGGAGAGGATTGCTGTTTGGATCCTCTTCAATGGTGGGGGGTACTGCAAGTGTGTCTTGTATCGGCTACTGAGGATTTGGTTTCAGGGCTCCGAGTTGACTGCGAGGGCTGTTGAGAGGTTGCTGAAGTGTTCTTGCAGCGCTTGCTTAGTTCGTCGAGGTCCTTGATCAGGGTTGCGCCGTCGGAGAGGTACAGTAGAGGAGCAGCTGATGCTGAGGGTCGAAGGGACTGTCTTCAACGAGCCAAGAATTTCTTGGCGTTGTGAGAGTCGGCGTAGCCTTGGACTTTCAGTCGTTTGTCCTGCCACCACTGGGTCCCGCATCAGACGTCGGTCGGTCTGCACTTTGGTTGGAAGGTTTGAATCTCTCGGTTTGGGACGGACGATGGTCCTTTGCCACTCGATGTAAGACTTGGTCTTCGCTGGAGGGCTTCTTGATCTTTATCGTCTCGTCAACCAGTCTTCATGGGCTTGCGTTTTTGCTCCGGGCCCTCTATTGCATCTCAGCGACCATGTCCTTAAAAGAGGACCCATTTTTGTTCCATCTTCCGGGTTCAGAGTTTGGAGCTTTTCTTAAGTAGTTGTTGGAACTGGGAGGGCAGGTCGGGTCTTCAGTCTGGCGACATTGTAGGGGTGTATGGGGTGTCAGGGAGATGTAGTACTTTAGCAGGGGGGCTTGCCATGTCTTTTCTAGGGGCAGCTGTCTGCCCACTGGTCTACTGTCACTCAGCTCCACAAACCCTTGTATATATTATTATATATGATATAATATATATTATATATATTATATACTATATTTTATATAAAGAATAAAAACCACCGTCGGTTATGTCTAGACTTGTATTATAAACAATTTTTCGCTGTAAAAGCTTCGTCTGGCAGGTCCAATGATGAAAGCCTCACATCAAGTTTAAAAGGACAACAAACCGCTGGATGGTTGAAACTCATATTAGGGTAAACCAGGTTAAATCAGGTAAAAAGGTCAACAAACTGCCACATGCAAGACATTATTCACGCCAATACGCCCTCCAACTACACGACACCACACACACAACCACACACAAAACACAGACGCACAGACCGAAACACTCACACACACACACACACACACACCACACGCGCGCGCGCGCCGGCTCGCACGCACGCACGCACAACGCAAGCACACAACACGCCCGCCTCTCCATTCTCCTCTCGATACACATAATTATGGCACTGTTCTCCCCCCCCCCCCCCCGCCCTTTTTCCTGGTATCACCTCAATCTCCTCCGCCTCACTCTATCCCTATCCCGCCCTCCCTTACCCCTACTCATTAGTTTCGTTCCCCGACAAATTTTCCGTACTAAAATACCCGCACCCCCCCCCCCAATGCGTACAATCCCCTCTCCGTACCCCATTCTCCATTGCCACTTCCACTCCCCCCCCTTTTTTTCTTTTTTTTTTATAACATATTTTGATAAACTGGAAGGAAAGAATGTACACCTTTGTTTTGTTTTGATCATGCTACGTGGTGCAGTTGTGGATGTATATATGATAAATCACATACATATTTGGATTCTCTCTTGGGGCAACATACGACCGTATGCGAAGCGTGGCTGTGTCTGGAGGGCAATGTGGCCCCTTCTGCATCTGTCCGTGGCTGGGGTGGTTGGGTCTGTGGGGTTTGTCGGCAGCTGGGGAGGGTGGTGTTTTTCGCCGCCGGTGGGCTCTGCAGTCCATGAATACGGGTGACACCCATGGGGATGCTACTTTAAGGTGTTATGGAGCTGCATTCTGTAGTTTAATTTACTCTGTCAGGAGCAGTTATGTCCCTTGATATGTAATGGAGTGTCCTGCGGTGCCTGTACCCATGTCAAACGGGAGGCCGCCAAGGGTGGTACAGGACTGCTCTTACGGAGGTGAGACAGTGCTTCTCTGGGTCTCCCCAGCACCTTCGGGTGTTTCTTTTTCTTCTTGGCCTTAATAGACTGACCTGGGAGAAAAAAAGGTCCAGTGACGGTGAGGAAGCCCCATGACCCACAGGGGAAAGTCCTGTTGACAGTGGGAAAAGCTACAACTTTGGATTCTCTCTGAGGGGCCATAAGGACCGTATGGCGAAAGCTTGCTGTGTTGGAGTGGCACGTCTTAATCTGTCGTGGGCTGGGCGCGTGGTTGGGTCTGTGGGGTGTGCTCGGAGCTGGAGGGTGGTGTTTTTCGTCGGTGGGGCTCTGCAGTCATGAAATACGGCTGGTACGTTCACCCATGGGGTATGCTACTTTAAGGCTGTTATGAGCATGAGTCTGTAGACTAATTTACTCTGTTCAGGAGCAGTTATGTCCTTGATATCTTAATGGCGTGTCTGCGCGTGCTGTACCATCGTCAACACAAGCGCAGCTCCAAGGGTGGTACAGGGACTGCTCTAAGGCAGGTGAAGACAGTGCTTCTCTGGGTCCTCCCCAAGCAACACTTCGGGTGTTTCTATTTTCTTCATGTAAATCACATACATATGTTATCAAACGTTTCTTTCTCTTGGTCTCTCATTCTTGTTCTTATTTCCTCTTACAACTGTCTTCATCCCCCCTCAACTCCCCCTTTCCCCCTCCCCCTGCTTCATTTCTCCGCGACACCTTCCTCTCTTCCTTCAACCCACACCGTCTTTTCTCTCTCTCTCCTCAGCCCCCCCCCCCCTTTTCTTTCTCTGCCCTTTCTCTCTCTCCACTCTCTCCTCCCCCTCTTTACTCGGTGATATCCGTGTGTTTGTGTGTGTGTGTGTGTGTGTGTGTGTGTGTGTGTGTGTGTGTGTTGTTGTGTGTGTGTGTATGTGCTTTATGTATATATACTATGTCTACGTGTGTGTATGCTGTGGTTTATATGTCTATCAATGTATATGCATGTCTACTTGTGTGGTGTGTGTGTGTGTGTGTGTGGGGGGGGGGGGGGGTGCGCGAGGTGTTGCTGTGCGGGCGTTGTGGTGTGCTTTGCGTGTGCCCGCGCGCGCGCGCGCGCTGCGCGGTTGTGTGTGTGTGTGTGAGAATGTGTGTGTGTGTGATGGGAGTGTGTGTGTGTGTGTGTGATGTGTGGTGTAGTGTGTATTGGGAGGGCGTCTGGCCGTGAATAAGGTCTTGCATGTGGCAGTTGTTGACCTTTTTACCTGATTTTACTGGTTATACCTGGAATATGAGTTCGACCATCAGTGGTTTGTCTTTTAATTGATGTGCGGCTTTCTCAGTGTACTTGGCCTGACGACGCTGTATTACCCTGACAAATTTGTTTATAATTACGAGTCTGAGACATTTTATTCTTGTATTTTACAGTTTGGTTTCTACTTCAGTCAATTTACAGGGTGCGTCTGTGTGGTGTGGGTGTGTGGTGGTGAGTTTAGTTGAGGGCGTATTGGCGTGATAATGACTTGCATTTGCAGTTGTTGCCCTTTGTACTGATTTTACCAGAGAGAGAGAGAGATGAGAGAGAGAGAAGAGATGAGAGGAGAGGAGAGAGTGAGAGATGAGACGAAGAGGAGAGAGAGAGAGATAAAATAAGAGTAAAAGCACTCAGAACGTTTAAAAGTGCTCAACCATGTAGGAGCGACATTATTAGTTGATAAAAAAGGGATTTTCAAACTCCTTTATAAACTGTATATATATATATATTTATATATTTTATATATAATATATATATATATTTATATAATATAATATATATATTGTATTTTATCTTTAATCGACCCTTAAGGTGACGCAGGATTGGGTCTTATGGTCATGAAAGGAGAAACATGCTGAACTCTTGTTTCCTCGTTCTCTCTTTAACGTGTCCATGCTAATTACAATTTTAAACCGTGCTTCCACATAATGTTTCCGATTCAAATTCTCTTACAACTAATTTGTTTTTCCTGTGATGATGCGAATATGTAGATGTAGGTACTTTCAATTGATTGGAATTTATTTGCTAAATACTGTCTTTATCTATAACTAGAACAAAAAATCTAGACTGCAAGGTATTCCACAAGTTGAACATAGATGTAAATATGAAGAGTCTAAATTATTGATCGAAGATACACTGATATGTATCTGAGATTTTTATTTCTAGATGGATCCTATACCAAAACAAATGTTTGAAGGACCAGACTGGAATCCTGATGCATGTGACTTGTGCGTTGTTATTATTGATATAGTACAGCCCGCCAGTACACTTATTATGTCAAACACCTCCCAGTGAAACCTTTGCAGAACTATAAAACCAAGCATTCACTTTCATACAGTCGGCTGCCCCCCTGTCCAACTCTGGTGTATGATCAGTAGAGGGAAGGACTAGCGCACAGCCCAAACACCATCACAGCTTGCTTACATCTAATACATATATCATGCATTCGTCACATCAAACCACTAGATAAGTCTATAACTTAACTATACATGATCATTAGAACGAACATCAATGATGATAGAATCAAACAAAATAAAACATTCTCTCGTTCCCTGAACTTCACAAAATCATTATCTAAAAACCATCATTGATAACCCGGGTATAACAGATTTCTACTTTACCTGGCCAGGTGAATATTAACTATTCCGAATCACTGTCTTTTTCTGTTCTTTTCTTGTTTCTTTTCACTGTCACTTTCACAAACACGACACAACTGCCGGCACTGGTGTTGGTTGATGGGCTGGTCAGGTGAGACAGTTGGCGTTGGTCTGGGGTTCTGCTTTGGCGAAGGGACGGTGCCAGGTATGAGGTCGAACCCCGGTTAGGGTAGAACAGTGACTTTCAACATCCGATCTGTTCTCCTTTCTTTCTTCCTGCATTAACGAGTGCACTCTCTCTCTCTCTTCTCTTCTAGTAGTCTGTCTTATCAGAATGGACATGGTGCTTTTCTTTTCTTTTTTCTTTTCTTTCTTTTTTCTTCTTCATAATTCGAAACTCTCTTTCTCTCTCCACATCTCTCCTCAGTCCTTTCCTCTGCAGATTCTCATGCTAATCTCTCAACGTGTTCTCTTCTCTCCTCCCACATCTCTCTGCTTTTTCTCAAGCAGACTGAACCTTCCCTCTCTCCTCTCTCCTTGCGTTCTGTTCTTCCATCGTTCTCCCGTTCTCTCACTTCACATCCTTCTTATGGTGTTGCCGATCTCTCCAACAAGGGCGAGTACCATGGTCAGTATTTTTACCCCTGGACCACCCGAGTTGCTCCTCTAATGCCATTGGATATTTCACATTCACGACAGTGCCGTCTTACCAGCCTTACTCTCTGTGCGGGGTCAATTGGGTCATTCATGGATTAGCTTGATTTCACCCCACCACACATACCTTCCCCCCTTTCCTAGTTTAACTGTGCCGTGTTGGACACTGGGTCACTCTAAAGGGCTAGCTGTCGGGGGTGGGCGCCACGATGTCTAACTAACAATGACGCTGGTTCTCAAATTGGCCCGGATAAGGCTGGCCCAGGGTACTGAGGTCCGTCCCTGGGCAGACATAGAGGGCGTCGGTCAAAGCCGTTTTCGTTGGGGGGTCGGACCGTCTCGGTGAAACCTTTCACTAAGCTTAATTTGCCGGACCCGACCTATGTGCCCGTCTTTTGACGCCTGGAATTGTTGAGTTTGGACTTGGTCGAACAAATTGGTGGCGACTCCCCAAGTTAGGTTGTTTCCCCAAGTTTAGGTAGTTTCATTTTTATTTGTCCGTGACAATTTCCCCCTTGCAAAGACCCATGCTCGCATTGTCTCAAAACAACGGTAAAAAAGGACAACAACCCGAATTGCTGACAAACAGTAACGCGCAAGTTTGGAAAATACTTACAACCAACGGTTTATACTCTTATTAAAATATAACAATAGTGAATACCACTCCAATGAGTTATTCATCTGACGTGCGTCTTGCGGTTATTTCGACTCATTCTATAACTTCCTCTGTGCGCACTTATGCATCCCCTACCTGCGGATTCGGCCATCTCTCCTTTCCCAATTCGTATGACGAAAGCCAATATATCTATTGCGATCATGACATTCACTGAGGACTTCCCTTTACTTATTGTCATAAGTGCATCTCCTTACAACAAGCGACTGTATGCTCCAAGCATTAACTACATCCCATGAACACGTCTCACAACTAATCTCTGCCACATATCTCGCACAACACAAAAAAAATTCTGCACATAGCCACTGGTGACTGATCCCCTATCAATCAACATAACTGTGATCAAACATATTATCAACAAAGCACCCCGGATCTGGACTGATTCCTCTGAGTGAGCTTGCTAGGACTAACACGGCTTAGATAGTCACTCCGTGCATTCTGTCGAGCCGGGAATGTACTGCACTCTAGTACCTGTGGGCCTGCAGTTGCCATTGCCCAACGCAGAATTGCTGTTTTCAACTGCGCCTCTGCGGAATTTGAGTGGTGATGATGTCTCGATCACGAACTCCTTTCCCATACAAGGTATTTGTGGAACTTCTGTACACGGCCCACACAACAGTAAAACTCCTTCTCCACGTTGCGTACCTTCTTTCTCACCTTTGTCAATTCTGCTCGATTATAAAATAAAAACATATCTACAGGACACTCGACCCCTTCATGCTCCTGCAACAATACTGCACCTATCCCCCACTGTGCATCTGTCTGCACAAAAATGGTTCTTGGGGACATATCTGTAGCTTCAAGATGGGACGGGAACCTAGTCTTTCCCACACCGTTGCAGTGCGTGCTTGCTGCGTCTGACCATTCGACCACTGCCGGTATCCCTTGCTTGACCAAATCACTGAGGAGGACTCGTGAATTGCAGCAAAAATTTGGGACAACCTCCCTGTAGAAGCAACAAAGCTAGCAGACTCCTGCCTCCAGTTTTGGTCTTTGGTCTCTTGAATTCATCATCTTCTCCCTTTCCCCTATCTGGCTGCTTTGTGTCGCCTCCGACACAAAACTAGGAATCAGGCTTGGAAAACCACTGGCACTTTGTTGGTCTGGGCTGTGAGATTGCTTGTCTCCGTCTCCCATGCTCTGCTGCCTCATATTAGCTCTTCCCATGTTCGGATGCTATAGAATGGGCATCCATGAATTTCACACACCTTCCAAATCGTCAATAGCTTCTATCATTCGAGAGAAGATGCAGGTGCCGTTGACCTCCCAAAAGGGAGTAATCGCCCTGGTATAGCCCCTAGGAGTGGAGAATGCTCTGACTTCCTTGGAGTCTCACTCAGGGCTAATTGCCAGTAACCCTTGCTCAGATCGATCCTGGTGATGAAATACTGGCTCTTGTTTTTTTTTACTTGTGGCGTTTGAGCGAAACAGGTCTTCCATGTTGGGTATGGACCTCTGCATCGGACCTAGGTGACACTGTTCAGACGTTATAGTTCGAACAGAATCGATGCTCAACTGACTTTTCTCACTAAGACGACGGGTGCACTATATGATGTTTTTGGACGGATCACTCACCAAGGTCCACATCTTTTCTACCTCTCCTCGATCACGTTGCTTGTGGCATATGGGATGGGTAGGCTTTCACAAGCGGGTTTCTGTGATGTCAAACTCCACCGTACCTGTCTCTAGAGTTGTCCTGCTGGTTTATCAGTCAGGGACGCCTAGATGTTTAGGAGCCCACTAACTTCCCCCTGTCTCGTACTGCTAGCCCTTCATACAGTGACACATCCTGTCTGGACTCTTCTCCTGGAAACTCATGCACCACAATCTCCCTTCTTCTGAGGGTCTCCTTCACCTCATCATTGATTGCTGCTGCGCCTATGTGCTGAGTCTCACGTGAATATATTTGGCGGAGTTGAAGATTTGCATGGAAAAGTTTTGGTTTCCCATTCACTCGAATTCGGTAGTCTGATCTACCTTTTCAATGATGGTGAATTGTTCCCTTCAATGCATCAGAGCTTGTTGTGATCACGGTGGAAGCAGTAACAGGACTGATCTCCCACCTGAGGATTGCTTCTCCCTTCAGTCATACTGCTTTTCTGGACGACCCTCGCCTCCTGCAAGCTCTCCCCTTGCGACCTTACATGTTCCTCGGAGCCTATTGCGTTAGGTCCACCACATACAGATAGGTGTTTTGACCCTTCTGACTCCTGTTCTCCGCGACACAGCTCTTTGAGAATGCACACCGGTCCCGAACTGTCCGCCCATACAGCAGACTCAATGTGCGAAAAAGCTGTGCTTTCCTGAGGGGCTTCTCTGTTAGGCAACAGTGCCGCTGGAATGTAGCGTCCAATCTGCTGCCTTCCTCACAGAGCTTCTCTAAGATGCCTCAGCAACGTTTGAATCTTTCCACCAAGCCATGCATTTGTGGATGGTATGGGGTAGTGAGCAGCTGTGTGATCCCTAGCAGCTGTGACCTCCCTCATCACGCCTGAGGTGAAACTGTGACCCCACTGTTCACTGAGAATTTGTGCTGGCACACCCACGCGAGAGAAGATGTCTACCAGCCCTTCAGCGACTGTTGGTATCTACGCCTGTCAATGCAAACCGCTTCTGGGTATCTGGTCGGTAGTCCACCAGCGGTCAAACATACCGGTTGCCCGCCTTTGGAACGGGTGCGATTGGGCCAATCAGATCGAACAGACACCCTCCTTGATGGTGTAGTGGTGTCAATTAAAGGGGGATGTTTAGAGGCGCCTTCCTACTTCACCCCGCTGTGGCTGACTTTGACACACGTAACATGGACATACAGAACCGCTATATGTTGCATTTGCTCCTGGCATGGAAAATCTTCAAAGATTCGGTCAGCTGTTTGCTGGTGCCAGATGACCGCATGAGCGACTCGTGACCCACTGACATGCCGTGTCCCCCGCTACTGCTGGTACCTCTACACTGAGTGGTCACTTAATGTATTCCCCTTGGTGAACACTCGGTACATCCAGCCCGCCTTTCACAAGAAATTCTGTCTCCTCCTCTAACCTCCTGTCTCTCTCCACTCTTGCCAACGCACAAGACTTCCGAGCGAAGGGTTTGTTCTGTGCTGCTAACTCATTCAGCGACACAATCTATGCCCGATTCTTCCTGGAACAACTAACGTTTAACAACCTTTTCCTTCCTTCTGGCTCCGTTGTCTGAAACTGCTGCCCCTGTAGCAGTCAACAACTCTGGAATCCTGATCCCTTTGCACCTGGAATATTTCGATGATCAAATCATGGAAAGGGGTTTATCCATCACCAACGCAAGACAACTCGCTGAGAAGTAGGGTTCGTACTTCTATTTGCAATGGAAACTCCTCACAGTGCCATCGTTTAGAGTAAGGTAGGATTTGACTGTCAAATCCCCTTAATCGACCAGCGTTGTTCGTACTACACCGCATGGGAACAACCAGTGTCTCGTAAACACTTTCACCCTCTGCTGGCCAATCCACCCTTCTTCCATGGTAACGAACCACTCAGACCTAGTGCTCCATCCCTGACACTGACGGCTGTCCAGTGTAGCCATAGGCTGACTCCACCCTCTTCAGACTGAATCCCTTTCGGTTCCACTGGCAGGTTCGTTTTCCCTTGGACGACCCTTATCAATCCTTCTTGCAAGGCTGCTGCTTGGAACCTATGCGACAATCCCTGCACTTGTCCCTTCTTATGGACAAATGGAAACCTGATTTCCTTTGGCCCTTCCTTATGCACACCACTGGGTTTGCAGACTTTGCAGAAAACTTCCTAGTCTCCTTGCATTCTTTCTCACTGTGCCTTAAGCTCCTGTTTCCTCTGCACCTTAGTGCCCAAACGTGCTCTCTATACACCTCTGCGAACTTCACAACTCTCCTGCTGTCTCTGGCTGTCTCTCTTTCAAAGTATGGTTAACTCAGGGCGCAACCTGACAAAATCTGTTTCTTCAATAACTAGCTCTTTCATTCAACGAACTCCTTTTTCTACGACTCAACTCTAACCATTTGTCAAAATAGTGATCTAGACGTGCACAGAACTGAGTGTACGTCTCACCTGGCACTTGTTAATTTAGTTGAACGAAATTTCTTTCTGAATCCTTCCTCTGTGTGGTCAAATCCCATCATTAAAGACTCTTCACAGCACCAAAATAGACTGTTGTTCTGCTGGTAATCACAGCAGTGAAAATCTGCTATGCCTTTACCCGTCATTAGCGAACTGACAAAATGACTGCCCACTCTTCTGGGGCAACCTGATTGTCGCAAAAACGTTTCGAATCGACTGTTGTATGCTCAATCGAATAGGTTCTTACGAGAAGTTTGGCAAATTGGGTCGGGGGCATAGCTGGCGCACAGAGTCACGGAGACTGAACTCCCATCCTCGGTGGTCTCCCTTTGTATCTCACTTTTCGAGCTCTAATTGGACCGTTAGTCTTTCTGTTTACTGCGTTTCTAGCTTTAATCCTTTCTGTTTCATGCTTCTGTTTCTGTTTTCCTGCGCTTGCATTATTCTTTCTGTTTCCTGCTTCATTCTTCTGTTTCTCCCTAGCCTGATTTCATTAGTGAATCCTTATTTTTCTGTTTCCTGGCTCTTCTTTAGCCTTTTCCCGCTCTGCTATTTCATGGACGCGGCGTCTTCCGCGCGTTATCTCTTTCCATCTTTTGTTTGGTTTTTCAACAAATGGACGCAACTCATTCCTGAGTAAACCTACATAGGGCCGCTCACAAGTTGTTCAATAGGGGTGTTTTTTCTTCGCCATTATATCTCTTTCTTTTTTTTTTTTTTTTTTTTTTTAGAACAAGATTGTACAACTTACGACTGCCAAACTGGTGGTTACCGACACGAGTGGGGGGACGTAATAGACCAATTTCTCATGACTGCTGATGATTAGTTGGGGCAACGTAATTTAGTTTTTCTAAGACGCCAGCGCCCTGACCAACTATGAGAGCGAATTATAAGGCAATCTGTGCGAATGAGTACTTGGGCTGAAATGCAAGCCTAGTATTAACTTATCTTGGAAGCTATGCCCCAGCCTAGTATTTAACTATCTTGGGAAATACAGTAAGACAACCCCTTGTCTTAGGGATTTAATACTTGAAGCCCACCCAGCTTCCTCTCTGAGAAGTTGAACAATTCTAATAAATGGGCCAGATTATCTGGCAACTCGCAATAAATTGTCAACCTCGGTGTAGTGTCAGTAGAGGAAGGACTAGCGACAGGCCAAAAAACACACTCACAGCTTTGCTTAACTATCTCATTCATTTATCATGCATTCGTACATCAAACACTAGTTTAAAGTCTTTAACTTTACTATACATGATTCTAGAAAGAACATCAAAGCATAGCGAATCAAACAATATAACACATTCTCTCTTTCCTGAATTCACAAATTATTTATCTAAAACATCATTGACAACCGGGTTTTATAAAAGATTTTCTATTTACCTGGCAGGTGATCTTACTTTTCCACGAATCATGTCTTTCTTTTCTTTTTTCCTTTTTTTTTTTTGTTTTCCTTTTTTCACTGTCACTTTCACAACACGACAAATGCCGGCATGGTGTTGGTTGATGGCGGCTGGTAGGTGAGGACTGTTGGGTTGGTCTGTTGGTTCCTTGCTTGGCGAAGTTGACGTGCAGGTTGAGGTCGTCGAAACCCGGTTAGGGTAGAACAGTGACTATCAATTCGATCTGTTCTCCTTTTTTCTTCTGCATTAACGCATTGCACTCTTCTCTCTCTCTCTCTCTCTTACTAGGTCTGCTCTTATCAAATGGACATGTTGCTTTTCTTTCTTTTTTCTTTTCTTTCTTTTCTTCTCATAAATTAGCAACTCTCTTTCTCTTCTCCAATCTTCCTCAGTCCTTCCTCTGCCAGACTCTTCTGCTATCTCTCAACATTGGGTCTTTCTCTCCCTCCCCTCATCTTTGCTTTTCTCTCAAGCAGACCTAGAACTCTCCCTCTTCCCTCTCTCCTTGTTCGTTCTTCCCTCGTTTCTCCCGTTCTCTCACTCTCACATCCTTCGTATGGTGTTTTCCGATTCTCCAACCAGGCGATAACATTGGTCAGTATTTTACCCCTGACACCCCGAAGTTGTCTCCCTCTAATTCCATTGGATATTCACATCACGACAGTCCCGTCTACACGCCTTACTCTCTGTGGTGGTCAATTGGTCATTTAATTGATTAGCTAGATTTCACCCCACCACACACTACCTTCCCCCCTTTCCTACTTAACTGGTGCCGTGTGGACACTGGTCACTCTAAAGTGGCTAGCTGAGTCTGGGTGGGCGCCACGATGTCTAAACTAACAATGACGCTGGTTCACAAATTGGCCGGATAAGGCTGGCCCAGGTACTGAGGTCCGTCTGGGCAGACATCGAGGCGTCGGTCAAAGCCGCTTAGTCGTCTGGGTGGGTCGGACCGTCTCGGTGAAACCTCTCCACTAAGCTTAATTGGCCGGAACCCGACCTATGGGCCCGTCTTTCTGACGCCTGGAATGTTTGAGTTTGGACTTAGGTCCGAACAAATTGGCTGGCGACTCCCCAAGTTAGGTTGTTTCCCCCAAGTTAGGTTGTTTCATTTTTTTTGTCCGTGACACCCCCCCCCCTCTCTCTCTCTCTCTCTCTCTCTCTCTCTCTCTCTCTCTCTAGGGACGTCAACTGTGTGTCAGTCAGAGCAGTCACACATTATAATGCTCTGTAGGTTATTCTCTTTTCTGACGGTTACGGTCGTCGTACAGTCCTGTGGTTCAGCCTGATGACCAGTCTGTTAGAAACGCCATCAGGACCGCGTATTTCGGGCGAGATGTGGCTCTTTCGTCCCCGTCTACATCACTTTCATGATGAAGCGAGCCAGGAAGAAGGCGACCATTCAGTTCCTCATGCTGACACAACGACCCGGACAGACGGTGTAGCCCTTGGTCTGCTCCTTACGTTAATTTTCTGGGGCGGATTTCTTCAACGCTGTGGAGACATGGAACAGAGCTCAGGACCCAGAGCGGACAGCTTGAAGCAGACCCGGCTCAGCAGCTCAGGACGCAGGACCCGTGTGGACAAGGCTGGCGCTTCATCGGTGGATAGCGGACAGACGACACCTACTTGTCCTCAACAACCCACCAATGCTGACATCATGGCTATGTTGGTCTCAATAAACTGTATATTTAAGGAAATGAACAATAATTCGCCGTCATGGAGAGAGGTGTCAGAAATTTAAATCACCAGTTCGTTGCTTTGCAAAATGGTTTGAAGAATGTGAAGGAGGAGGTGGGGACTTGAAAGTTGAGAATTCTGTGCTGGCAAAAAAAGAACTCTGATCTCACTGCTAGACTTGAACAATTAGACACAAACACTGATGATTAGAGTGAGAGATCAAAGCGAAATAATCTAATTTTCTATAGTATCCCGCAAGATCGCAGTGAATCATAGCGAACAGTGTGAAGGTAAAATACATGACCTATCAACTGAGAATAAACAAGTAGGGTAACTCTTGTGTTCCCATGGTGAAATGAATACACGCCCATAACTCCAAACGAATGCTGCTTACGATACCGAATCTCTTAGCAGAAATGACAGCACAGAGCACACGGAACAAACAAGGAAACATCCCCTTGTTTGTTCCTCTGGTTTGTTCTGTGTGCTCTGTGCTGTCATTTCTCCTGGGCGATTCGGTGTCGTGCAGCATTCGTTTGGAGTTCGGCTTCCCTTGATTGTTTACATAAAAGACAAAGCAGATCACAATTGTCACACCTCCCATCGAAAAGTGACATTTCATGTTCTTGGAGAGAATATAGTCTTTCAAAATAACCAGGAAGTAAATGTTCCAAAAGCACTGGAGATTGTATATTTACGGAAAAAAAACACAACTATATTGCGCGACGAACATTTGTCAAAATGCGGTCAAAAGTGACAAATCAGTTGACGTTCAAGAAGGTGTAAAATATACATGACATTAGGTCAAGTGGTTCCAGACTGATGCATGGACAGTTGGCAACAAATGTGATAATGGCTTCTTTGGGGACTAGAACGAACAAAACCAAATCAATGGACAGTCATACCACATTTTCTTACCACCACCACCCCTCCCTCCACTATAGCACATGGAAAACATGACATGCGCTACCACGCGTACTATTACCACTGCCACCGTCCCCACCTCACATGAGCACGCGTGCTTTTGGATGGCGCAAAAGAAACTACCTTGTTCTTTCCGTCCATTAACACCGGCTTTCCTACAGGCATTGAAAGCCATCGGTTACGAAGTTGAGAACCCATGAACCTGTGTTCTACCCTTGGCTGTTTTCTTTCATTGCCGTCAGAGTGCATCACCTGACAGATGTTAATAGATAAACCGCTCAGAGAGACAGAGAGAGAGACAAAATTCTTTATTTACGAGGATAATAGATAAGCACTAACGTGCTTTTTTACATCCAGTCCTCGCCCTGAGTAGGGACTACAACATGCAGTGAAATCAATTAATGTAAGAAATCAAAGAAGCAAGCAAAGCGGTCATGTAATCATAGAGGAACATCAAATGAATATAGAAGATAAATGAAAACAAAACAAAAAATAAGAAAAATAATAAACAAAACAACAAAAAATAATAACAAAAAAAAAGAAGAGAATAACAATAATGAAGAGGAAGGAGAGAGCGGGGGTAGGGAGTGAGGTGGGCTGGGGAAACATATGTAAGTGTACTACAACGTACAAGATTGGCATGTATGAAAACAGACAGTGAAGTGAATATGACAAAGTGCGTACATATTTTTAAACACACAAATACACGCACGTTCGCACGCATAGAGAGAGGGAGAAAGAGAGAGAGAGAGAGAGAGAGAGAGAGAGAGAGAGAGAGAGAGAGAGAAGAGAGAGAGAGAGAGAACACTGAACACTGAACACTGAACATGTTTAATGTCATTAGCTAAACAGCCTTTGTGACATGGGGGTGCAACACAAAATCATCATATCAAAAAACGAATGTAACAAGCATAAAATAACATCAATCAATTGAAAGCCTGAAATACAAGCAAAATAGGCCAGCATCTCGACCATCCAGTTTGATATATTCATAAAAGAAAATATGTAAATACCATACCCAAAAATATTTTACTACTTCCTGTAGCATTCATTTTTCATTCGAACGTCGTTAATTCTAGATGACGATAGCCTCTGATTGTACTTTCAATGCCTCTGCAACATATTTAGCAAGTGATATCACTGCATTATCATCATAATTCAATTTTAAAACTCCAAAAGTGTCCTGATTTATGGCAACATTCTTTTCAAAAATTACACACTTATCACGTACGATTGTATTTTTTACAATGAAACAAAAAATGCGACTCATCCTCCTAAGGAAGCCACACAATGGACATGGTGACGCTGTAGATGACTCAATATAGAACCATCTTTTGTGGGCATTTAGACCAAGAGTCCTTGTTCTAAGTCTGGAGAGACAAATTTTATGCCATCTGTTCGTTATTACTGAAATATACTTTTCTGTTTCGAATATGCTTTTAAAGCCATAGAACCAGTTATATTTATCCGTGTTTTCCATTTTAGAATGCCAGTTTTGTTATATGAAGCTATCATTCTGTCTTTGAATTCCAGAATAAAACCATCCTCATAACCTACTCCCTGGACATCCATACAATCCCAATCCGTGAGTTGTCAAAATCTTCTTAACAGAATATACCCAATTTTCTTTCCCCCGTTCATGCTCATTCAGCAACATTTCATAAGCCTGTTTACAAAGTCTTGAGGCAGGAAGCCTCAACAGTTTTAGCCAGAAATTTATACATTTAATGTTTGACCTAATATACAATGGTATCTGCCGGTTTCGCCATAGATTACAGTATTCGAAGAATGTAAAGGGACATTTAAAAAGCGCTTAATTGCAAACGTATGTACTTTTTCTAAAACTTTGTTGTTGTAGAGTCCCCATATTTCAGCACCATATGTAAGAACTGGCTCAATTTTGGCATCAAAGAGTTTCCAGAATATTCTTGGATCAATTGAGTTAAGTTTGCGCAAAGCTCTTAAGATCTCTGTAACACCTTATTTCCCTTTTCTACAAGTCTCTGTTACTGCGTTTTGTAAACTCAACTTTGTTGTAAAAAACATGCCTAAGTATTTGTAGGAATTAGTTTACTTTAACCTCACTGGTGCCATAAAACCATTTTTCATGACGGGAGAGATGACCACCCTTTCTAAATACCATTAAGTTAGTTTTATCAGGTTTACCTTTAGAAATAGACGATCTGCCTCTTGCTTTAACTTATTTAACTGATTCTGAAGACCTACAAACAGTGCTAGACAACAATATTACATCATCTGCAAATAGCATAAGAAAAAATTCAGTCGCTCCTGGGATCATCTGAATACCATGTTTTCCATTTTCACTTATCTTCACTGCCAATTCGTTAATAAAAAATGAAAAACATAAGTGGGCTTAATAAACAACCTTGCTTCACTCCTTGTGGACATTTAAAATACATCTGAATAAACACACCTATCACGCACGCATGCTAACACAGAATCATAGACACCACGAAGAGCCATATACAGCTTGCCATCCACTCCACTTTTCCGTAAATTAATCCACAACATGTTTCGATTCACGGAGTCGAAAGCCTTTCTAAAGCCCACAAAGGCGACGTAAAATTTTTTGTTTTTCAATAAATACGTTTGAATTAGTGCGAAAAGGGTAAAAATGTGATCTGTAGTGCTATAACCTGATCGAAACCCAGCCTGTTCTTCAATGTTTTTTCCTCTCGTTCCGCCCATGTTGTCAGTCTTTTATTTAAAATAATTATTGTATAGATTTTGCTAACAACACTTGTAAGCGCAACACCACGGTAATTGTCTGGGTTATTGGGATCTCCCTTTTTATAAATAGGAATAACTATAGACTTGGCCCAAGATGCAGGGAAGTCGCCATCGTTAAACAGTCTGTTAAATAACATGACCAGGAAATCAATTATCTTTAAGTTGGCATGTTTCAACTTTTTCACCTAAAATCATATCTGGGCCTGCACTTTTTCCTGATTTTAACTTTTTTATACTGTCAATTACCTCCTGTCTGCTTATCCGATCATTAATAAAGGTTCTTCAAAATCTCCAGCATCCTCAAATCACTATATCATTCTCGTCGCTTCTGTCGTCTGTACCCCCAAAAGACTGCAGAAAAGTGATCATACCATTGTTGCGAACTTATATTATTATAAACAAACGACATTCTATTAACTGATCTGATTATTGCCCAAATAAACTTGAATCTTTAATTGAATTTTTCAGCGTTTGTAATTTTGACTCTTCAAATTCATGTTTCTTTTTTCTTTTCAACTGTCCATATTCTCTTCTTTCGTTTACATACCTTTCCCCGTGATGTTTTTTATTTTCTTCACTTTTACACCTTTGAAAAACTTTTTAAAAGGCCTTTGACTACCCTTTTCTTTTTTTCACACTCATCATCAAACCATTCATTGCATTCTTTCCTTCTCTTTCCAACTGTTCGGACCATGCACGCCGCGGCTCCACACAACGCACGTGAAAAAGTATCAACACAAGCATTAATATCAACAGGTAACAAGTCAACAGCGTTTTGTAAACCATCTTTGAAATGATCACTATTAAGTTCGTTTTTATAACATTCCACGTACTCGTCGGACCATACTATCCGTTCTTCACCCTTCTGAGGTGAAGTACATTCCTTTTTGCCCAAAGCGTTTTTCCATTTCATTTCTACTGGCAAATGCCAGGAGAATAGCTTATCACCAACACACATATTGCATTTTTCTAACAAACAATCTGAAACAAGAAAATAATCGATTACACTGCATCCTGTGGTGACACAAAAGTAAAGTCTCCTTCAGAATCACTTTCACAAAAACCATTTAAAATCATGAGGTCAAATAAAAAACAAAGGTCCAACAGGGATTTCCCGAAATTATTTTATAGTATTATCCTTAGAACGACGCATGTTCACGTCAGCTTCGTTGCTGTTATGTCCGAATTCAGAAACACAACCCATTTCTTCCAACATCCGATTGTTCACAGCCTGTCCGTTGCATTTAAGTCTCCCCACACTAACATGTATGCATCTTCATCCTGTATATGTTCCAATAAACTTTCTTCCAAAATTAATATGCCATCTTTCAAATCTTTTCGTTCGTACAATGGTCCCCCTTCTGGAACTACATAGGTCGACACAAGGACAACATCTTTTTTTAAGCTGAAAACACTTTTATCAACTTTTAGAACGACAGTATTTTCACATACAATATCATTTTTTTCACAAACCGTTCTAAGCATTTCTTTATTAATACTAATACACCCCTGAATTTTCTCCCGGTAATCGGAAAGAAGAGTCAACGGGAAAGAAAGTCAACGGCGGTTTAGGTTGGTTGGGTTGGGGTTAAAGGTTAGGGTTAGCTTAGCTTAGGGTAGGGTTAGTGACCTTTCTCACCCTTGACTTTTTTTCCTTTTTGACTTTTTTTCTACAATCGTTTCCCGTGGAATCCCGCAACACGCAGCGAAGCACGGTCACTTACGGCCACTCCTCCATCACCCTCGCTGTACACTGGCGATCTTCCCCGTCACGATGGACCCCCACATCACGCGCAAGTCCCCGGCAGTGAGTTCACATGTGAGGGCCGCACGCTGGCAGGAGACCCCCCACCCCAAAAGCCACCCAGAACTTGATGCCTGTCGACCTCAAGAGTGAAGATGGGTTTCGTCAATACTGGCACGTGGACGTCGTGCACTGGTCCGCTGTGTGCTGTGTAGATCCTGACCCCTGGTCGTGCCGTGTAATCGCCTGTGTTTCACTGGTAACACGCGTGCTTGCGGTCCCCTCACTGTTGACTGATCTGGGCCACTTCTGCATACGTGCGTGGATCGGGGGGAGCAGGACCGATCACCATCCTCCATCTTTTGAAGTAGGCTTCTTCCCTCTCTTCTTGCCTCGCCACCAAAGTGGCCTGGGCTCTGGTCAGATCGTGGCCCAACCACTGACACCCTTTTGCTAGGATATCCTAAACTCCTTGTCCGTAAGGAGAGAATCTTTTCCCTCCAACGACTTTAAGCGACGATCATGGTCTGGGCTGTCCTTCTTTGGCCTGCCCACCCGATAGCTCTGACGACGTCATCAAGGCACCACTTCTTTGGTCCATCCACACTGTTCAGAGCGTCGATCACAGCCTCAGCACACATGTCAAAATCTTCACGTTCGCCTCTGTGGGGAATCCCGAACAATCGAAGATTATCTCTTCTTGAGTGTTGCTCTAGTATGTCCATTTCTGTTTTCATGTGTGTGATGTCCTCTTTCAGTTCACTCTCAGCCTTGGTCAGTTTCCTGGTTTCCTCTTTTCTGTCTGCCATATCTTCATGTAGACCTGACAAATCTGACGATAAAAGAGTCACTGTTCCTGCAATGTCTTTCTGATCTCTTTCAAGTCTGTCACACCTTTGATTGATTTCTACACACTGGTCTTTAATACATGCAAGTTCAGATTTGATGTCATTCAGATCGGTTCTAATCATATTGGTTTGATCGTTCAGATGTTGTTGGAGTGACTGCATAATCTTCGTGACGATGTCGTCCGCGTCAACTGCTGCTGCCGTTGCTCCCATCTCCTTCCCTTGTGACTTGGGGGTCTTCATTCAACGGTCCAGGATTTTCTTCCACGTCACCACTGAGTCGTAGACGCCATACGGAGTACGCAGTGTGTAGCGCGCACATCATGGCAACAAGCGCTGTCACGTGCAGAACGCACGGACTGACACTGCCACCGCCATGGTCACCGAACTCTAGCACATTTCTTCCCACAACACAGTTCCAGCCAAACCTTTTTCTTCGTATGACCACAAAGTTTGAGATGTAAAGGTTCCTCTGAGGTTCCGTTCTAAACTAGCTGCAAGTGCAATCACCAGACTACAATAGCAAAATGTCAACATGACATCTCCGACTGACACACTCCTGCCACTGCACGCTTCACCGCTCACCTTTCTGCCTTTCAGCAGATTTGCTGCTTTCCATGTAACGACCGAATGAAAATGTCCAATTCTCCCCCTCCACGTCTGTAAATCACACATGTTGATAGAACTTTAGCTTCACTGACACTTTAACAGTTTGCTTTTAAACAAATAACCGGAGCAGAGTCACTGAAGACATTGAACTACAATTCAAACAGAGCACATTACAGGGCCTGTTGTCACTCCGCCATCTTGCACGTGCCCCCCGAGAGAGAGAGAGAGCGGGGAGAGAGAGAGAGGGAAGAGAGAGAGAGAAAGAGAGAGAAAGAGAGAGAGAGCAAGGGACAACATGTATTCATTTTTCGCAAGGCATGAAAATACGTAGAAGGTATTAAGCAAAGTGAGATGAAATTGGGGGGGGGGGGGGGGGGGGGGGGGGGGGGGGGGGGGGGGGGGGGGGGGGGGGCGGGGGGGGGGGGGGGGGGGGGGGGGGGGGGGGGG
>CM031625.1:54256678-54274480 GCA_018398815.1 Conus ventricosus
TGAGCTGTTCACCATGAACGACCAGCCAAGTGGAACACCCCCTTTTTATATCCAGGGGAACATCACGGGACACGGTTCCCCACGTCCTTGTACGACCTCGTACGATCTGGTGCGTTCTCATACGCTCTGGTACGCTCTGCTACGACCTGGTACGCTCCTGGTACGATGCATGACCCATCAGCCATCGTGCTTAGATCGCATGGGCAAATCAAAAAGTTTCCAACATGTTGGTAACTTGCAGGCGATCTCGCACGACTCCAGCCCAGCGGGGGTAATTTCTACGTTCTTACCACGACCTTGTACGCTTTTAACACGACTTACTACGATTCCCTCACGCTCTCCCACGGTTCCAAAATTTCGGCCGGAAGTGGAATCGTGCCAGGTCGTAGAGAAAAGATCGTGTACGTGTAAATCCCGCTTTAGGCTCTGCTGGCGGGAGCATTAATACTTGCAAGTAAGGCTTGTTTTTGAAAACGCTTTTAGGCCTATATTTAATCAAGTTGCTGACTGGCCTAAGCACATCGTGGCAGGAGTTGATGCCCCTGGTAGCCTCTCCCAGATCGGACAGGTAAAGCGTGAGGGCTCTGACAAATAGTAACCGCTTTTCCCCAGTATTTCGTATGTCTTTCTTCATTGATCTTTTCTATCTTCGTCTCTCCTTCATATCTTCTTTTCCACATTCTTCTTTTTTTTTCTGTGGTCTTCTTAAAATCCGCTGCGTTTGCTGTGCGGTGCGACCTGTGATGGAGGGAAATGAGATCCTGGTGACTGAGCGGGCAGGTGCCCTCAACACATCTCTTTGGCTCTGGACGGGAAGTGCACTTTGTCTCAGATGTACCTATCAGCTGTCCCTGCGTAGGGATGGGTCAAGACAGGCAGTTCCCCGGCTGGCCAAGGTAACCCCTGCAGTGCTCGGCTCTCTGTCCCCGGGAGTTGAGCATGATCAGAATGGACAGGGTTGGTGAGCTCCTGTTAGTCGTATATTCCTCTTGAAGCCTGGAAGGGGTCAAGAAAGTGACTTCTTGGCCTGGCCCTGTAGCTGGACTCTATCTTGGGTGGGTAAGGGGGAGACGAAAACAACAACAACAACAAAATGGCTTCACCGAAAATTTCTCACCCCAAAAACGTAAGGTACAGTCAATACCAAGAAGAGTGTCCCAGGAGTCTGAAGTGGACTCTGATTCAGGAACAAGGGCAATGAAAGATTTTGGGGCTTTGTGATTGGTGGTTAAAGGTACAGAACAGGAGAAATCTATTTCTGCAGTGAGCCTGTTTGCCATTCAGAAGGACTTCCAAGGAACTGCAGGTGACCCTCAGGCAGTGGGTGGTTCCTTTCACATCCAATGCAAGTCTAAGCAGCAGTCTGAACAGCTGCTGAGTGCCACAAAGCTAGTGGGCAGAGGGATCAGGGTAACCTTTCTTAAACAGTTATATACGTTTAAGGGAGTCATCTGATGCCCATATCTCGGAGGCGTCTCGGAGACGGAAATTAAAATGGAACTAGTTAAAGAGGCTGAAGAATTTTCAGGACTTAAACTCAATGATGAAAAAACTGTAAATGTATGGTTAGGAAAACTGAAGAACTCAAAATGTGAGTATCTGTCCGAAAGGAAAATGAAATGTAACCCACCAAAATATAAGATGTTAGGTATTTGGTTCACAGAAGAATTATCAAAAATGACAGAAATCAACACAGCAGATAAATTTATTGAAGTCAGACAATTATAAAAGTTTGGTCAAAACGCCTATGTACACCCTTAGGTCAGGATTGCAGTACTGAAGTCCATGATTCTTTCAAAGCTCATGTAACTATGGATTCTCTTACCAAATCCTCCAGAAGATGAAATAAATCAGCTTAAGAAAATATGTCTTGAATTTATATGGAATAAAAAAAACCCTGACAAAATCACAAGAAAATACGCGTACATTCTGTTGAAGATGGAGGTATCGGTGTTCAGCACTTAAGCTCTAAAACTGACCTAGTTAAAAGAAAACCATACACGACAAATCCAAAATGGAAAAAGAAATGAAGTGCTAGGTTCCCAGAAATAGATTCATTCGACGTCTACGGACCTAGAAAATTCCTCAGTTAAAAAAAACAATGAATTTTGGAAAGATGTTTTCATTTCATATGTTAACTTTGCAGATTAGGTTTAAAAAAAAATTCGAATGAGGTATTAGCAGAGCTGTTATTCTGTAATGACAAGTTTAAAGTTTGTAATGACGTCATTAACTTTAAAAACTGGATAGCAAAGCGGATATTCCTAGTTAAAGATGTTGTTGTCAATGAAGGATGGAAGTTTTCTTGATTACAAAACGTTTTCTGAAAACTATAATGTCACGGTAAATTACCTAGAGTACATGGGATGTATATCAGCAATAAGAAGTTATTCAAGAAGTGCAAATATTAAAGTAACGAACAATAACTGTAATCTAAGAACGAAAGCATTGCAAATAATATAAAGCGTTAAAAAGGATCGAAACATTTTTTTAGAGCACTCTCATCGAAAAACTAACAATATTTGATTTAAGCTCCTTTGCAAAATGGGAAGATAAATTAAGATGTGTAATAGATTGGGAAAAACCAATGAAACAAGTAAAACAAATTAAAGAAATTAAATTAAAATGGTTCCAAATAAGAATTTGCCACAATATTTTAGTTACAAATTGTATCTTAAAGAGGATAGGAATTCTTCACTGTGATCTATGTGCATTCTGGAAGCTGACACCGATTTAATCCAACACTACTTGTGGCAGTTTCAGTTTGCAAAATATTTCTGGGGGGAACTAGAAAAAAAATTAAAAGAAAGATGTGAACATTGCAGCAGAATGGAGTTTAATATGGACTGGTTTTATTTGGAAATGATGAACATACAAAAGCTGATGAAGTTTTTGAACACATTATTCTATGGGCTAAACATTATATATACAGATGTAGAATAAACAAAATAAGACCCACTGTAAAACACTTTTTGAGAGAAATTATATATATATATATATATATATATATATATATATATATATATATATATATATATATATATATATATATATATATATATCGGAAATGAAATGAGGTAGGGAACAGTAAACGATAAACAGTAAACAAGTGGGGTATGTTTTGCTCCCATAAGGAAACCTAACACAGAGTAACTTTTATACAAGACTGGCACAGCCTTCTGGGGGTGCTATTGGATTCTTTTTTGCACCCATGGTGGTGAGAACACCACAGTATTATGGACTGTGGTGTGTCTCTATTTGACGCCGGGAGCGCAGACACAACCAGCCGTGTCTCCCTGATGAGTCCCGATCCAGCGGGCGAAAGGCTCGGAGCAGGCAATACAAATATATCTGCCTTCAAAAGGGATTGCGATGGTTCCCTTATGCAGCTAGTGAAGAGTTTTCATATCTGTAACATTTTTTTTTTTAATTTCATTTTCCCAGTTTCTCCATCTTCAAACTCCCCCTCCCCCTCCCCTCAAGTCCAAATCTTTGCCAGACAGTTCAGTTGTTGGCCTGCGCTTGTTTTTCCCCCACTATTAGATTGTTCGTCTATGTATTTTGTCTGACTTTATTCAACTTTAAAAGGCTGTGCCAGTCTTGAATAAAAGTTACTCTTGTTAGGTTTCCTTATGGGAGCAAAACATACCCCACTTGTTTACTGTTATATACATATACATATATAATATATATATATAATATAAAAACAAAGAACAACAAAGAAAACTGGACCACTTTAAGGAAGCTATAGATCAATATTATTACTGTAAATAATTTCGGCTCCTCTGCGAAGCCTTCTTCAGTACCTTCACGTCACTTCTGTAGAAACGTAGTTCTAGCACTACGTCAATGTTCAAAAAGACGTCAACTCTCTCTTTCTCTCTCTCTCTCCTCTCTCTCTCTCTCTCTCCCTCTCTCTCTCTCTCTCTCTCTCCTGTCGCTTTACATGTTTAAGGCACACATCACATCCGAAATACATTCCTTCGCCCGGTCTTCACCATGAAGTGGAAATCCTTTCTTGAATTGAGACCATTGAAAATTGTGCCAAGGTTGCACTGGTACCAAATCTCCTTGCGAAGTAGATCTTCATTATCATCTGCAGCGTCAAATACGGCGATCTTGAGGAATGGGAGGTTCTTGTCTTTTGATGGGGAATCTGGTTCACATGGGCAGCAAGTCTACACTTCTTGGTTTTCCCCAGATTGATGTCCGACTTGTGGTTGGCCCAACGGAGTTTTAAATTGTTGGTAGAGCCCACATACACTTCAGTTTCATGGAGAGAGCAGGAGATGGCATACAACACCCTTGGTGTCTCGCAACATGCGCGCTGGTGACCTACTCGTTTTTGAGTGAACCGGTGTTTTAGGAAGAAGAAGAAGAAGAAGTGATGTGTTTGGAGATGTTGAATTATTCTGCCATCGAACATAAGACCTAAGACTCCTGGTAATAATGACATGTTTGCATGTATCACAACGGTCTTTGCAAGGGAAGAAGCCAGGTTCTTCCTTAGGACCGTGCTGTCGGAATCTTTGGGGGACAGTGGGCTTGTAAATTTCCCCAATGTTCTTCCTTCTCCTGTCTGCCGAGATCAACATCTTATTGGGAAAGATTTCTTCGTTTCTTCTGTTGGCATAGAGAATTTTCACATTTTCATTGATGATTTTTCCTTTGCTGGGCACTCTCGGGTCAAATGTTGTAACCCAAGCCAGTTTCTTCGTCTGCTTCTTGCGAGGTTGATGAAGAAGTGTTTCTCTATTCTTGCTGGCTCCCTTAATGAGACGTGAATGGGCTACATCCCACTTCCAACCTGACACACACAGATATTTGGAATACTCTTGTATCCTAGCTGCCAGTTTGTCATCGTCACTGCAGATCATGCGGAGTCGTATTCCAATACCTTCAATGAGGCCCTTGAAGACTCCTGGAGAATGGCAACTACCAGGATGAAGATAAGAGTGGCAATGTTGCTGTTCACGTCTGTGTTGATCTTGCCATCGTGAAGTTTCAGTTTCACATCCAAATACTCCACTTCAGTACCATGTGTTACTGTCCATTTGATGGATGGATGATGAAGGGTTTGGAGTTCAGCTTGAAACTGATCAACTGTGGAGGCAAATGGAAGTACAGCAAATCCATCGTCTCTAAATCTGTTCCAGTCCAGTTCTTGACATCTTCATCTGACTCGGATGTAGAAAAGAAGGAGTGGAACTGATGTTGTAGAAACAAGCTTGTGGTCTAGCTCTCCCATGAAAACATCTACATAATCACAGGAATGACAGGGTCCCATGGCTGTACCACGGTTGGGCTTGGCATAGATTATTTTGCTTTCGTCGTCTTCATATTTGCAGAAATTGTTGTTCAATGCAATGTCAAGCCCTTCCATGATACAGCGTGTGGGGATGTCAAGAGGCGATGGGATCTTTTGCAGCATCTTCTCTGTAGCAGGAACTCCCATTACGTTGTTGACGTTGGGATAGAGAGCAACTACGTCACAGATTGCTAGTGTTGCTGATGGTGGAAGTGGGCTGTACTTCGAGTTTATCCTCTCTATCTTCTTAGAAACTCTTTAGTGTCCATGATCTGATATGGTAGATGTTGCGTCAGGTGTTGAATAGCCTTCTGGACAAGCTTAGAAAGTGTCTGTACTGGAGTGCCTGATCCTGTCAGCAGGAGTCTAATAGGATAAGGCTGTTGCTTGTGGGTCTTGGTGAGAGGTTGCATTTTCCTGCTTTTGGGTTCTGGATGAAACTGAAGTGTATGTGGCTCTACCAACAATTTAAACTCCGTGGGCCAACCACAAGTCGGACATCAATCTGGGAAAACCAAGAAGTGTAGACTTGCTGCCCATGTGAACAGATTCCCCATCCAAAAGACAAGAACCTCCCATTCCTCAAGATCACCGCATTTGACGCTGCAGATGATGATGAAGATCAACTTTGCAAGGAGATTTGGTACCAGTGCAACCTGGCACAATTTTCAATGGTCTCAATTCAGAAAGGATTTCCACTTCAGGTGAAGACCGGGCGAAGGAATGTATTTCGGATGTGATGTGTGCCTTAAACATGTAAAGCGACAGATAGATTGAGAGAGAGAGAGAGAGAGAGAGAGAGAGAGAGAGGGAGAAGAGAGAGGAGAGAGAGAGAGAGAGAGGAGAGAGTTGACGTCTTTTTGAACATTGACGTAGTGCTAGAACTACGTTTCTACAGAAGTGACGTGAAGGTACTGAAGAAGGCTTCGCAGAGGAGCCGAAATTATTTACAGTAATAATATTGATCTATAGCTTCCTTAAAGTGGTCCAGTTTCTCTTTGTTATTCCTTCTTCTCTGAAGACTCCAGATGTGTGCGGTGCCAGCGATTTTTGGACTATTATTTTGTGTGTGTGTGTATATATATATATATATATATATACATATATATATATATATATAATATATAATATATATATAACAAACTAATAAATTCCAAGGATAAGTACCGAGCACCGTTCCAGAAACTTACAGAGCACCTTGGTGTTGCAATGACTGCAAGAAATATAAGCTTGCTGAAGCTCATTTTGAGAAGCATTCGTTTTCTTTTTTCCCCATCCACCCACTCAAGCACATACTGTTAGTTAGGCAGAATCATCTGCCACTGCAGGTATGAATGCGTATCTCCCCCTATTTCTCAATCTAAGACATAAGAGCAAGCTTTGTTTATAATTCTATATTTCTTGCAGTCATTGCAACACCAAGCTGCTCTGTAAGTTGCTGGAATGGTGCTTGGTACTTATCCTTGGAATTTATTAGTTTGTTGTATTTTAGTCCCTTGCGGGTTCATTCCAAGAACTGGCCTCAGCATTGTGTCTTAGAGGATATCTTTTTATATTTTCTACTTTTCACAAGATATGTAGCTTGTTTTGCTCTTTCATGATTTTCTTTTGCTTCTTAGATGGCACCTTTGGTTGGTTTTTGAAAACTCAACAAACATACTACAGTATTGCACACCAGCCTTTTCTGGGATTGCATTCTTCTTAAAACTGAAAAGGCAGAGGAGTCATATTACCACTTTCCGCGGTCACTGAGAAGACACCACCAAGTTTCGAATATCGGTATATGACCAGGAGGTATATGTTAGTGAGTTTCCCTCCCTATTGGAGGATGCTCTCTCCCCTAGGAGAATATAAGCTTGCTGAAGGCTCATTTTGAGAAGCATTTATTTTCTTTTTCCCCATCAACCCACTCAAGCACATACTGTTTAGTTAGGCAGAATCATCTGCCACTGCAGGTATGAATGCGTATCTCCCCATTTCTTCAATCTAAGACATAAGAGCAAGCTTTGTTTATATATAATATATATATATATATATATATATATATATATATATATTATATATATATCATAAACAGTGTTAAAATGTCCTTAAAAAATCTGAAAAAGCTCAACCCCTTGGGGAGCAACATTTGTTAAAAATACTTTTAAAATGAAGTGCTAAAATTCATCTACAAGGTTGTTTCAAGATATGTCTCTCTCCTCAGGATGTCTTTTTTGTGGCACGCCAACTGTCTTTTATGGCGTGCGGGACCTGATCTTGTCTCTGTGTGTGCGGGTTTCGTTTGCTGCACGTGAGGCCCCATGTGTGTGTGTGTGTGTTTTTTGTTTGTTTTTTTGTTAGGGCCTGCTCAGGTGGAATGCGCTAGCAAAGATTTCCACTTGTGCCTGCAATTATTCACTATTTCTACTTTTGTGTTCAGAGTTGCTAAGTATGGTTTGCATAATATTAACCATTTTTCTGTGGAACATAGGTTGTATTGTTTGGAAATATTGTTGTATGGTGTTGCTCTTTTTATGATTTTCCATGATATGCTGTAGTTTATTATTATTCCTACCTGGAGTCTGAGGTCAGAAGGCAGCATGTATAAACCAGTGCCAACAGCAAAGTCTACTTTCGATCTTGCGTATTGTAAAACATGTTGGTACCTTTGAATACTTGAAGGTAATCAACTGTAGAATTAATGGCGTCCTCAAATTTGCTAAGTATTGTTTTTGTGCATCAAAGCCAGTGAAGGATCAGTTATGCTCGATCTTGCCTGTGCTTGTGAACCTAGCAAACACCAAACGTAAGTACGAATAGAGTCGTTTATTCGTTCTATTCCCGCTCTAGTTAGGCCCTTAGAAGTGTCTAAGATAAATGTTGTCCATGCTGTTTTATGCTCTTGCTGTAGGGACCCAGGCTCAACAGTTGTGCCAAAAAAGAAAGTTTTTGAAAGGAGGATCCCGCCCTTTTTATATTTTTCTGTGGGGGCCCCCCCAAAAAAAAAGGGTCGCCTAGGGCCATAAAAAAGACCCAAACTTTTTTCTAAAGCCTGTTTTGAGTTAAAAAAAGAATTCGTTAAGATCCTTTCAAAAGCCTTCATGTCTTTTAATGTTGCTGAGTGGTTTAAAGGGTTTTTGTTTTTTGCAATGGCGCTTGCAGTTCAGTAAAAATAACCCCGGAAGGTTAATGAAATAAATCTGTAAAATGCCCTCACCAAAGGTCATGGTGTTTTAAAATTATCACAAAGCCACCCAAAACCCAGTTTTTGGGCACAAAAAAGCAAAGTTTAACTTTTTTTTCTGAAAAAACTGCATGGGAAAGCCTAAACCCGCTTTTTTGGGTGGGGGTCGTTTTCAATGGGGGGGTTAAGATAGCTGTTTAAATGGAGTACTCCCCCTTTTTATGAAAAGGGGCCCAGCCCGGGGTCACAGAAATGTAAAGGGGATCAGTTCTAAAATTTTTAAGTTTGGGTATGGGGTCCAACGAATATTTTGCATCAGTATATTTGAACGCGTCATTTTTATTTCGTTAAAAAAATTTTGTAACAATAACAACCCAAAAACCGCCTTCTTTTTTTAGAAATGCTATTGAAAAACAATTGGGGGGCCAAAATGGTCCTGCTCCTTTAAAATTTTCCCTAAAAAGGCTTTTTGGTTTAATAAAGCGAACCCCAAGGAGAATAATGGTTCAAAAAGTTGACAAAAAAAGGGACCAAATTTAGGGGTTTAAAAATAGCTGATTTTTTATTACGGGTTTTTCCCTCACTAAAAAAAAGCAATGAGAAATTTTGGGAAATTTTACTCTAAAAATTAAACAATGCAAATCTAAAACAATGTTAACATTCAACCGAAGAAGAAGGGGTTACTTTTTTGATAAAGGCTAGCAAAAATTTTTAAAGGTTTAAACGGCTAAAAAAATTTAAAATTTAGAGTTACACCGACAAAAACTACTTATGAGGGGGAAAGTCCCGCTCGATCGGGAAATTAAAATTAAAAATCTATGTTAATTTTGGAGAGCTAACCCCTGATGAAAAATTATATAAATTGGAAAGGGCCCCCAAAACTTTTTTTTAAAGCCTTCCATCGGGGAAAAGCTGCATATTGCGTTTATAAAAATAATACAATTTTCCCAATTTCCCATTTTAAAAAAGTTTAAAGTTTGGGGGAGGGTTGGATCATTTAAATAAAAAAATTTTCAGCCCAAAACCCGGGAAAAGGGCTTAAAATTTTAAAACGCACATTGTTTTTAAATTTTAAAATCCCGTTATTTAAAAAATAATGCCCGCGTGGGCCAGAAAAAACCGGGAGTTCCCTTTACGCCTGTAAGGTGTATAATTTAAAATTTAAAAAGGCCTTCAAAACGTGGGGGAAGGGGGTTTGAACAGAATGGTGAGAAAAGGCGTTTGAAATGGTTTTGATTTACACTAAAGATGGTGTTTTAAAAAACGCAAAGGGTTGGGGGACAACAAAAATTTCCCTAAACTAAAAACAGCTGCGCAATCTAGAGGAAAATAATGTTGGCCATAGAAATTAAAATAGTTCAAAACCCTGAACCTAAAAATGGCATTTAAAACCCCATATTTAGAAGGGGACAAAAAATTTGAAATTCATAAGCCCTTTACATTTTTTGGCCTCAAAAAAGTTTCAGAAAAGCATTAATTTCTGGCCCTTTACATTTAATTCTTAGAGAGACAATAGTCAAAAAGAGATTAAAAAAGCCAAAGGGAAAAAAACAGTAAAACCCCACAAAAGAGAACCCTTTTTAAAAGATGCTTCTAAAAAAAATTACAGTTAAATGCCGCAAATGAAATGGGGGACACGTTCCCCAATGTTTTTTTGGGAAATTTCTGTTTTAAAAGAAAAAGGAGGGGGAAAGGGGTTGTGGGGTTTGGGGAAACGCCCTTTTTTAAAAGGGAAATTTCTAATTAGGGGGCAAAACTTAGAGTTGACAGTCTTAAATTTACTGTTGTCATTTTTTCACAATGGCATATATTAAGGTCAAAACAACAAGAAAACAAAAAAATAAAAAGTCTAAATAGAAACAATTTACAGCACGGGAAATTGGATTAATCAAAACACACTTAGGCTTTATATTTTTTTATTATACTGAAAAAATTTTAACGAGGGTTATATAAAAACAAAAACCCGGGAAATTAGATTAATTTTTGTTAAAAAACTATGGAGCATTTAAAACCTTTTGACAAAAACTCCTCATTGCTCATGTTTTGGGGGGCGGGACTGGTTGTGGAAAAAACAAAATTTATCTCGACTGTTACAAACAGTTTATCGTTTAAAATTTTAATCTATGTGGTTTTCTTCCAACATTAAATGGAACAAAGCATATATGTAAAAGGGTTTTAATAGGGGACAGATGAGGGGACATATATTTATTTGATCCTAAAAAATAAATTTAGCGAGTGTTTAGAACAGTTTTATGGGACTTTTTAAAGGGGAACGGGACATATTTTTTTAAATAGATGACTGTTTGGCAGAAAGGGACATATTTAAAAAAAGAAACACTTTGTCAAAATATTTTCAGTGGAAGGAAAGGCTAGGATAAGTGTGTGGATTTTATCCCCAAAAAATAACTGGGTTTTTTAAAAGACTTTAGGGGAACATTTAAAGACTGTAGTGTTTATTTCACAGGGAAAGACAGAGACTAAATTTGAAGAATGTTTGCGCGAAAAAAAGTTTTTGAAAATGATCAGGAAAACACCCGAATTTAAAAAAAAAAAAAAATTGAAAAGTTTTTAAAAATTTGTTTTTTAAAACGGATAACCCAAACAGTAAAGTCTGTCTGAAAATAAACGTTATTTTTTTATAGAAGTTTACGTCAAGAATTATAAAAAGCCAAACCTTGGGGTTTCTTTCGCCCAAAAAATTTTGGGGGAAGCAAAATGGGGAAAAACAGACCAAATTTTCCCTGTTCTCTAAGATATAGCGGATAGGATAGAGGGGAGAGGAGAACAAATTCATTCACGCCCCCCCCCGCCCCCCCCCCCCCCCCCCCCCCCCCCCCCCCCCCCCCCCCCCCCCCCCCCCCCCCCCCCCCCCCCCCCCCCCCCCCCCCCCCCCCCCCCCCTCCCCCCCTCCTTTCCCCCCACCCTCCCCGCCCCCCCCGGCCCTTTTGTTCCCAATTTTTTTGGTCTATCGTGCTGTAGACCGTTCTTCCCGGGCCCGGTTTGAAAGAGATTTTTTTTCTTGGTTTTCCCGTTTTTAGCCTTGGGGTTTAGTTTTGTTTTCAAAGGAAAAAATTTTGATTGAAAAGGGAATTTTTTCTCAGATGGAATACAATTTCCCTTTAAAAAAGGCCCCGGGGGTGTCGAAATTTTGGGGGGCAAAATTTAAAATTTTTGGGGGTTTTTTCCTCACACACACACCACACACACACACACACACACACACCACACACACACACATATAATAATAATTTTTAAATATAAAATATATATATAAATCAGAGTTAAAAAGCCCCTCAGAAGTTAAAAGTGGGTCAACCCTGTAGGGAGCGACAAAACCAGTTTAAAAAAGGGTTTTAAAAAGAAGAGATTAAAAACCCACAAGCTTGTTTTTAAGCTAAAAAAGCTCTCCCCAGGGGATACAATTTGGGCACCCCCAAACCGGGGGTTAAAAAATTGTGGGGTGTGGGCATGTGAGTTCTGTGGTGTGGGGACGTGGCCCCGGGCCCGGTTTTTTTTTTTTTTGGGGGGGGGGCGTTTAGGGGGGACGTTTAAGAAATGGTGATTTTACCAAAAAATTTCCATTTTGCCTGCCCAAATTTTTTATCATTTTACTTTAGAGTTCAGGGATGCTAGGGGGGGGGTTTACATAATATCTCCCCCTTTTCTGTATTTCATAAGTTGCATTTTTTTTTGAAAAGTTGTTGTATGGTGTTGGGTCTTTTTTAAATTTTTTCCCTGGGAAAAGTTTAATCTATTTTCTTATTTTTCAGCTTCCAAATATAAATTTCTTTAAATTTGGTTTGGTTTTTATATTTTTTTTTTTTTTTTTTTTTTTTGGGGAAAAACTGTTTTTTTGGTTTTCATATTGGTTTTTTAAAGGGGGTTTTTGTGATTTCCCAGTATGTTTTTTTTTATCAATGTCGTTGGGTTTCCCAACTTGGTTTTAAAAAAATTTGTTTTTAGAGAATTTATTATTTTAAGGGCAGGTCTTTTTTTGGGGCAATTACAAGATATCCTTTCATCCCCCCCCTTTTTTGGGTTTTGTTGGGTTTTTGGGGTTTTTTTGGAAGAAACAATTTTATTTTTAAGGTTTGGGGATACACAGTATGATAGCTTGACAGTATTTTTTTTTGAATATTTTAGATTGGAACCCTGGGTTTTTTTGGGAATGATGGGGGTTTAAAGGGTTCAGGAATTTTTTCCTACGTTATTTTTTTTTCTTCCTCCCAAAGGAGGGGTTTAAAAACCCTAAAATTTTTTCTTTCCTGTTTTTCCCGTTTTTCTGTTCAAGTTGGGGTTTGGGGTTTTATTGTAAAAAGTAGTTGTAGCCATTTTTTTAGCGCCTCTTGATATTCAGCTGCTTCATGTTAAATTTTTTTCTTTATTGGCCCGAAATTTAAAATAATTTGTTTTTTTTCCATTTGGTAAAAATTTTTTTGATGGAGGGTGGGGGGTTACTTTGATGCCCACGGTTTACAGGGGTGTCCCTTAGGTTTTTATATGGTTTGAAAAGGGATTATCCTTAAGGCTAATTTTAAAACTAAATAAAATTTTCTGTTTTTTGGTTTGGGTTCTACTGTGATTTTTTAAAGGGTTTTGGCTTTGGGAAAAATTTTTCAAAGTTCTTTTTTTTTGTTTTCAATGGGTTTTTTGGGTTTAAAATTTTTTAAGTGGCAAGCCCCTCAACTCTGTATAAGCCAACCTTTTACCAAGTATTTTCTGTAAATGAGACAACAGAAAAAATCCAACTAATTACAAATTTTCAGCTCCAAAAAAGATCCCCTTTGTGACAATTTAATGTGGGGAAATTTTGCTGGTTTTTTTAAAAAAAGTTTCACTGTTTTTTTTGGGAAAAATTTTTTTAGTGTGGAGAATGGGTTTCCATCTCAGAAACTGTTTTTATTTGTTAATTTTTTGGCGAAACTTTGTGCTTTACTAAGAAAATTTCCCTTTTAATGGGAAGGGTTTGAAGGGCCCCTATGCAAAAGTAAAGAAAAAACTGTTTTTGTCTGTTTTGGTTTAAATTTTTTAAAACCCTTGGGTAAAACCCTAAAAATTTTTCCAGAGATTGTATTCATGGTTTTTTTTTTTAAGTCCTCTATTTTCTTTTTTCCCGGGTCATTTTATAAATTTTGGGCCCAAAACCCGATTTTTATTTGGGTTTAAAAATCTACAAGTTAAAGGGTTGAGAAAGTTCGGTTTTGTGGTCTTTAAGGGGGATAAAGGCTTCTTTTAAATTTCTGTTTCTTTATCCTATCACCTAAATCCTCTGGTTTCAAAAGTTTTTTTTTTTTTTTTGCAGATTTTGTCATATGTAAAATTGATTCAAAAAATTTTAGGAAAATTATAAAAAAAACAAAAAACCATAAAAAACAAATTTCTAAAAAAATGCAACTTTTTATACAGAAAAGTTGGGTAATTAAGAAAAACCCCCCTAGCTCCCCGAAAACTAAAGTAGAAATGATAAACCAATTTCAGGCTAATGAAAACTTGTCAAGCACCCCTTTTGTAACACGTTTCCCCCCCAAAAAGGGGGCCCCCAAAAAAGAAAAAACCCGGAGGGCCCCGGGCCACCCCCACCAACACCCCCAAATTTTATAAAACCCCGGGCGTGCCCAAATTTTTAACCTGAGGGGAGCGTTTTTGGGTTGAAAAAACTTGTAGGGTTTTTTAAACTCTTAAAATTTTTTAAAATTTTTTTTTAAACTGGGAAAATAAAATATATATATATATATAAAAAATATTTAAAAAATAAATATATAATAAAAAATATTTTATATGCTGAACAATTAAAATTTGTGGGGGGGAAAAAAGTGCAGGTTTAAAAATTTTTAAAACCCTTATAGTAATGACTTTTCAAAGAATTTTAACTTTAAAAAAAAAAAAATAAATAAAATTTTTAAAAAAAATTTAAGAAGAAGAAAATGGGGGAATATAGTATAACTATGAGAAGCCCTTCACTAGCTGCCTGAGGGAACCATCATAATCTCTCTCGAAGGCACATTTATTAGTATTGCCTGCTCCTAGGCCTTTCGTCCGCTGGATCGGACTCATCAGGGAGACACGGCTGATTGTGTCTGTGCTCTTGGTGTCAAATAGAGACACACCACAGTCCATTATTCTGTGGTGTTCTCACCGCCAAGGGTTCAAAAAAAGAATCCAACAGCACCCCAAAGCAGCCAGCGAAGGGTAGTAAATGGAACAAAACAAAGGTGTGGAGAGGAAAAAAGTTGCTGAAAAACTAAAAGCATTATTCAAACAGTATAAAATGTAAGGGACAATCTTGAGCCTATGCTTGAGGATCCATTCAAGGATGCAAGGGAGGTCAAAAGATTGGAACAGTCTGAGTGGTCAGCTCTGCTGTTCAATAACCCAAACATTGTGAGTGGCTAAGAATTGTACAGAACAACTTTTACTTGGATCTCTTAAGGGATGCAATCTCCCACTGATTGACCAAACAATAGAATGCTGAACAATTAAGTAGGGGGGAAAACAAGTGCAGGTCAACAATTCTTCAGTCGTTATAGTAATGACTTGGCAAAGATTTGAACTTTAAAAAATAAATAAATAAATTTAAAAAAAAATTGAAGATGAAGAAAATGGGGAATATAGTATAACTATGGAGAAGCCCTTCACTAGCTATATATATATATATATATATATATATATATATATATATAATATATATATATATATATATATATAAATATATATATATATATATATATATATATGTATGTATATATTGATTCGCACATATTTCCTCGGTCTCTCTGTTTCTCTGTCTTTCTGGCTGTCGTTCTCTCTCTCTCTCTCTCTCCTCTCTCTCCTCCTCTCTCTCTCTCTCTCTCTCTCTCTCACACATCACACACACACACACACCACACACACACACACACACACACACACACACACACGGAGGTGAACTTCGTTCATCACAGCAGGCGAACGTGTTTTTGGTTCTGCTCTGTTTGAAAATACAATTAATTGCTAATCAGCCGTGAATATATCAAGATTTCATCGAGGTTTTTTGTACACATCTTTGTGAAGAGTATGCCATCATCTCCTCTGAATTCCAGTGGACATTTTCTATGGATTTATCAAATTTTGATGTACAAGCGTGCCAAGCGAGTGAGAGAGATTGCTGTGAGGACAGTTGAACTTCGCAGCATGCGACTGTCGCTGGCGTTAGTGACACTTGTCGCCATCTCTTGTATCAGGCTGGCGATGTGGAAATGAATCCTGGTCCTGGAAGTAAGAACAAAACTGTCAAACAAACCAATCTGGATACCCCCGTCCGTCGCGAAATCAACGGATAAAACATCAGGGAAGAAGACCGGCGAGAAAGACTCCCCGCAAACGGAGCCTACTTTGACATCGTTGATGGAATCCAAACCGGCACTTGCGTGAATTGGAGGGGTTATCGCCATCGCAGTTTGCACAATGGGCCGGATCTTTACACGGCCCATAGTGGCTTGCTTTGCAGTAAACACCACACATCTCCTCCCGTAATAGCGACCTCTTACGCTCCAAATTTCTGACAGTTGAAGCACCGCATCGTTGGTGGAATATTTATGATGAATACTGACATACCACTTTGATGACTTGTGGCAACGAAGGGAACAAAATATCAGAAAAAGGGTGTTGGTGGGCACTCTTTCTGTTCCTTTCTGGACTGTGACCCTATGCACATGTATGACACATTGGGATGCTAGTTCCTTTTTTTGTAATGATTTTCCAACATTTATAACAAACGGCAGAATCAACATAACATCATACAAATGAGTATACTAAATCAAAAACACACACACACACACACACACACACACACACACACACACACCAACATATATATATATATATATATATATAGAGAGAGAGAGAGAGAGAGGAGAGAGAGAGAGAGAGAGAAGAAAAGAAAAAGAAACACCCGAAGGTGCTGGGGAGGACCCAGAGAAGCACCGTCTTCACCTGCCTTTAGAGCAGTCCTGTACCACCCTTGGAGGCCTGCGCTGTGTTGACGATGGGTACAGGCACGCGCAGGACACTCCATTAAGATATCAAGGGACATAACTGCTCCTGAACAGAGGTAAATTAGACTACAGGATGCAGCTCATAACAGCTTTAAAGTAGCATCCCCATGGGTGTACCAGCCCGTATTTCATGACTGCAGAGCCCACCGGCGAAAAAACACCACCCTCAAGCTGCCGAGCACACCCCACAGACCCAACCACCCCTGCCCAAGGACAGATGAAGACGGTGCCACTCCAGACACAGCCAAGCTTTCGCCATACGGTCTTATGTGCCCTCAAGAGAGAATCCAAAGTTGTAGTCTTTCCCACTGTCAACAGGACTTTCCCTGTGGTCAGTGGTCTTTCCTCACCGTCACTGGACCTTTCTCCAGGGTCAGCCTAGTTAAGGCAAAGAAGAAAAAGAAACACCCGAAGGTGCTGGGGAGGACCCAGAGAAGCACCGTCTTCACCTGCCTTTAGAGCAGTCCTGTACCACCCTTGGAGGCCTGCGCTGTGTTGACAATGGGTACAGGCACGCGCAGGACACTCCATTAAGATATCAAGGGACATAACTGCTCCTGAACAGAGGTAAATTAGACTACAGGATGCAGCTCATAACAGCCTTAAAGTAGCATCCCCATGGGTGTACCAGCCTGTATTTCATGACTGCAGAGCCCACCGGCGAAAAACACCCTCCAGCTGCCGAGCACCCCCACAGACCCAACCACCCCTGGCCACGGACAGATGAAGACGGTGCCACTCCAGACACAGCCAAGCTGTACATGTATGACACATTGCAGGCATAAATGGAAATCTTTGTCAATGCACCATTCCGTAATATATATATATATATATATATATATATATATATATATATATATATATATATATGATGCTGAACAGTTAAGTAGTGGGGGAAAACAAGTGCAGGCTAACAATTCTTCCGTTATTATAATAATGACTTTGCAAAGATTTGAACTTTCAGAGAAAAAAAAAATGAAGATGAAGAAAATTGGGGAAATATATTATAAATATGAAAAACCCTTCACTAACTGCCTGAGGGAAACCATCGTGATCCCTTCTGAAGGCAGATCTATTTGTATTGCCTGCCCTAGGCCTTTCGTCCGCTGGATCGGACTTATCAGGGAGACACGGCGATTGTGTCTGCGCTCCTGGTCTCAAATAGAGACACACCACAGTTATAATTCTGTGTGTTTCACCACCAAGGGTTCAAAAAAAAAATCCAACAGCACCCCCAAGCAGCCGTGGGATAGTAAAGAATAAAAAGAAGTTGGAGAGGAAAAATTGCTAAAAAA
>CM031625.1:54275480-54308070 GCA_018398815.1 Conus ventricosus
GGAAAAGGGGGCCCTCATAACACCCTTTAAAAAGTAGCACCCCCAGGGGTTTTCCGTGTATTCTGAGCAGAGCCCCCCGGCGAAAAACACCCTCCAGCTGCCGAGCACCCCCACAGACCCAACCACCCCTGGCCACGGACAGATGAAGACGGTGCCATCCAGACACAGCCAAGCTGTACATGTTGACACATTGCAGGCATAAATGGAAATCTTTGTCAATGCACATTCCGTATATATATTATATATATATATATATAAAATATATTATATATATTTTATATAAGATGCTAAACGTTAAGTAGTGGGGGAAAAACAAGTGCAGGCTAACAATTCTTCCGTTATTATAAAAATGACTTTGCAAAGATTTGAACTTTCAGAGAAAAAAAAAAATGAAGATGAAGAAAATTGGGGAAATATATTATAAATATGAAAAACCCTTCACTAACTGCCTGGGGGAAAACCATCGTGATCCCTTCTGAAGGGCAGATCTATTTGTATTGCTGCTCCTAGGCCTTTCGTCCGCTGGATCGGACTTATCAGGGGACCACGGTGATTGTGTCTGCGCTCCTGGTCTCAAATAGAGACACACCACAGTTCATAATTCTGTGGTGTTCTCACCACCAAGGGTTCAAAAAAGAATCCAACAGCACCCCCAAAGCACCCAGTAAAGGATAGTAAATGGAATAAAGGGAAAAGTGTGGGAGAGGAAAAAAGTTGCTAAAAAACAAAAAAGCATTATACAAACAGTATAAAATGTAGGGGAAAATCTTTGAGCCTATGCCTGAGGATCCATTCAAGGATACAAGGGAGATCAAAAGATATGGAACGGGTTTGAGTGGTCAACTCTGCTGTTCTATAACTCAAGCAATGTCAGTGGCTAAGAATTTTGCAGGACAACCTTTACTTAGATCTCCTAAGAGATGCAATCTCCCACTGATTGACCCAAAAAATATGATGCTGAACAGTTAAGTAGTATACACACACACACACACACACACACATTAACAACCCGAAAACCTTAAAAAAAATTTAAAAATGGAAAAAAAAACACGTGCAACCAACCCACACGTGAAACCAGCTGCAATCGGGCCCCACACGCTATATAACACCGGCGGGGGCAACCCAAATATCATTCCGAAGATAGCCACCCAGCTTGAAACAAATTTGTAGAGTATTTTAATATTCCATTTTAATACTTATTTTAACACCACACACACACACACACACACACATATATATATATAATTATATATATTTTATTTTATATATATTATAAATATATTATATATATATATATATATATATATTAAATTATAAACAAAGCTTGCTCTTATGTCTTAGATTGAAGAAATAGGGGGAGATACGCATTCATATCTGCAGTGGTAGATGATTCTGCCTAACTAACTAGTTTGTTGTATATATATATATATATATATATATATATATATATATATATATATATATATATATATTATATATATAGATGAGTATAATTAAAAAGCCTAAAATGACTTTAAAAGTGCTCGACCCCTTGGGGAGCAACTCACCAAAGCCCTGAAGTTTGCCAGTAACCACACAGACATAACAGGGTCACAAATGGAAATCATTCTCCACACCAAGAAAACATTACTACACAGCAGAAATGAAACCTGGATCAGGAAAACCAACAGAAACTCAACATTCGACGTAACCATGGGTTCATATGATGGTGCAGAAACATGTGAACTGGTCGGACTATTCATGCTGTCCAACATCAAGAAAAAACTCGGAAAACAAGTCGGACTATACAGAGACGATGGCCTTGCTGCACTAACCAACAATCCAAGAATCATCGAAAACAAGAAGAAAGAACTATGCAAAATCTTCCAAAACCACAACTTAAAGATTACCATTGAAGCAAACAAAAAGGTAGTGAACTACTTAGACATAACACTGGATCTGCTGCTCGCCTTGTCTCGAAATCTCCGAAAACCTCATCATGTTTCTCCCTTGCTTAAATCTTTGCACTGGCTTCCTGTGAAAAACGCATCAAGTACAAACTTTCTTTGCTCTGTTACAAGGCATTGGATGGCCTCGCTCCATCTTACCTCTCTAAACTTCTGTCGACCTATACTCCTTCCAGACAGCTTCGCTCTTCCTCTGACACTCGCATTATGCAGATCCCTCGTTTTCGGGCCAGAACACTTGGTGAACGTTCTTTTACTTTTCAGGCTCCTTCCTGCTGGAACAATCTCCCTTCTGCACTCCGAAACTCAAACAGTCTTTCTTCTTTCAAGTCCTCCCTCAAAACAACTCTCTTCAAAACATAATTTTTCTGCTCCTTCGCTGGTGTGTGGGTGTGTGTGCGTGTGTGTGTGTGTGTGTGTGTGTGTGTGTGTGTGTGTGTGTGTGTGTGTGTGTGTGTGTGTGTGTGTGTTAGGGCTTATTGCTGTAAGCGCTTAGGGCTTTTGTTTAAGATTAAGCGCACTAAATGTTCCTTATTATTATTATTATTATTATTATCTCAACAATCATATATATAACCATACAAGAAACCCAACGATACACCTCTTTATGTACACACTAAAAGTAACCATCCACCATCTGTATTAAAGACCTACCCCATGGCATAAACAAGAGACTATCAACCTGTCATGCAGTGAGAGAGTGTTCAACAATGCAGCAGTAGAATACCAGGAGGCACTACAAACAAGTGGATACAATTACAAATTACAATACAACCCAGACAACAACACAAATAAAAGCAAAAAAATAGGAAAAGAAAAATCATATGGTATAACCCCCATACGACGGGAAACTCAAAACAAACATAGGGAAAGAATTCTTCAAAATCCTAACAACTTCATTTCCAAAAGAACACAAACTGTCCAAAATATTTAACAAAAACACTGTCAAACTATCGTACTCATGTATGCCCAACCTCAAAAACCTGATTGACGCATCCAACAAAATGAAAATCAACACAGCAAAGAAGGGTGAAGAAAGGAAATCTTGCAATTGCACCAGAAAGGAGCAGTGCCCAAAAACAACAAATGTCTTCACAACAACATTGTATACCAGGCTACTGTGACATCAGAAAATGAAAAAGAAACATACATAGGGATCACTGAAAACCACTTCAAAACCAGATATGCAAACCACAAACAGTCATTTAATAAAGAAAAATATAAAAAACCAAACAAAAACTGAGCAAATATATCTGGAAACTTAAAAACGCAAAAACAAGCTACAATATATCCTGGAAAATCATAAAAAGAGCATCACCATACAGCAATGTTTCAAAAAGGTGCAACCTATGTTTAACTGAAAAATGGTTAATACTATGCAAACCACCACTTAGCAACTTTAAACACCAAAACAGAAATAGTAAACAACTGCAGGCATAAATGGAAATCGTTGTTAGTGAACACACCCAAAACAAAAACCTGAAAGCCCCCAAAAAACACGTGCAGCCAACCCGCACGTGCAAACAACCGCAAACGGGAGCCCACACGCTATATAACATCGGCGGTGGGCAAACCAAAAACCATCCTGATGACAGCGCAACACGCTCGAAACAAATTTGTAGAGTTTTAACATTCCTTTTTAATATATTATATATTATATATATATATATATGTTAAAAATATTTTTAAAATGAAGTGCTAAAATTCATCTACAAGCGTGTTTCAAGATATGTCTCTCTCCTCAGGATGTCTTTTTTGTGGCACGCCAACGGTCTTTTATGGCGTGCGGGACCTGATCTTGTCTCTGTGTGTGCGGGTTTCGTTTGCTGCACGTGAGGCCCGTGTGTGTGTGTGTTTTTTTGTTTTTGTTTTGTTTTTCTGTTAGGGCCTGCTCAGGGGGAATGTGCTAGCAAAGATTTCCACTTGTGCCTGCAATTATTCACTATTTCTACTTTGTGTTCAGAGTTGCTAAGTATGGTTTGCATAATATTAACCATTTTTCTGTGGAACATAGGTTGCATTTTTTGGAAATATTGTTGTATGGTGTTGCTCTTTTTATGATTTTCCATGATATGCTGTAGTCTATTTTTTTTATCTTTGAGTTTCCAAATGTATTTACTCAGTTCTGTTTGATTTTTGTATTTTTCATTTTTGAATGACTGTTTATGGTTTGCGTATCTGGTTTTGAAAGTGTTTTCAGTAATCCCTATGTATGTTTCTTTTTCATTTTCTGATGTTACCGTAGCTTGGTATACAATATTGCTGTGAAGACATTTGTTGCTTAGGGGGCACTGTTCTTTTTTGGTGCAGTTGCAAGATGTCCTTTCAGCACCCTTCTCTTTTGTGTTGCTTTCATTTTGTTAGATGAGTCAATTATGTTTTTAAGGTTGGGCATACATGAGTATGATAGTTTAATGGTGTTTTTGTTGAATATTTTAGACAGTTTGTGTTCTTTTGGAAATGATGTTGCCAAGATTTTAAAGAATTCTTTTCCTACATTTGTTTTTACTTGCCCATCATATGGTGGGTTGTACCATATGATCTTCCTTTTTCTGTTTTTCTTATTTCTGTTCGTGTTATTGTCTGGGCTATATTGTAGTTTGTAATTGTAACCACTTTTTTGTAATGCTTCTTGGTATTCTGTTGCTGCATTATTGAATGCATTTTCATTGCATGATAGGTTGGATAGTCTCTTGTTTATTACCGTTGAGTATTGTTTTAGTATAGATGGTGGGTGGTTGCTTTTTACGTTTACATAGATTGGTGTGTCATTGGGTTTTTTGTATGGTTTGTACACATTGTCATTGAGGTCTAATGTTATGTCTAGGTAATTCACTACTTTTTTTATTTGCTTCTATTGTGATTTTAAATTGTGGTTTTGAAGATTTTACATATTCTTTTTTTCTTGTTTTCAATAGTTCTTGGATTATTGTTTAATGCAGCAAGGCCGTCATCTCTGTACAAACCGACCTGTTTTCCAAGTTGCTTTTGGATGTTGGATAGCATGAATAGTCCGACTAGTTCACATGTTTCGGCATCATCATACGATCCCATGGTTACATCAAATGTGGAGTTTTTGCTCGTTTTTTTGATCCAAGTTTCATTTCTGCTGTGGAATAGGGTTTTCTTGGTGTGGAAAATAATCTCCATTTCTGACTCTGTTATTTTTGTGTATTTGTTGGCAAATTTCAAAGCTTTGGTGAGTAGTTCTTCATCTATGGATGGGTAGAAAACTACTATGTTGAATGTGATAAACACTGTATTTCTCTGTTTTTTGAGTTCCTTAAACCATTGGATGACTTCATAGCTGTTTTTCCAAAGGTTGTATTCGGTGTTTGATTTTACATCTTCTATAGCTTTTCCAAAATTCTCTTGCTTATTTGGCCCAGTTCGGATTTGGATGGGTTTATTAGTCTACATGTTGGGTTGTTTTGGAAGTTGGGTTTGCATCGCACAGTCATCAGAAAAGTACATGTGTTTCACTTTAAATAACATGTCTTTTATGACTCTATGCAGCACATGATGGGATCATTAGAGGCACTAGCTATGTCCTTAAAGTCCTGCCCAATAACGGAAGAATATTTGACCCAACACTTGTTAGAAAGGGTGTTTCCCCTTATGAGTACATGAACAGTTGGGAAAGGTTTGACGAAGATACACTTCCTCCTAAAGGCGCATTCTTTTCTAGTCTTAGAGGAAAGGACATCAGCGATTCTGATTACCAACATGCTCAAGATGCGTGGCAGAAGTTAGAGTGTAAAACGATGGGAGACTATCATGATTCATACTTGATGGCTGACGTTTGTTTGTTGGCGGACGTCTTTGAAAATTATAGAAAGACCTGCATGAAACATTATAGCCTGGATCCTGCGCATTACATTTCTGCGCCCGGGATGAGTTGGGATGCTTTCTTAAAGTTTACTGGAGTACAGATTGATTTATTGTCAGATTTACCAATGATTCAGATGATTGAAAACGGGTTGCGTGGGGGAATTAGTATGGCGTCGCATCATTACTGTAAAGCAAACAACAAATACTTGGACGACTATGATCCGAGTAAAAGGTCTAACTATCTCATGTATTTAGACGCAAACAATCTGAAATGGTTGGGCAATGGCGCAATCACTTCCATTACGTAACTTCAAGATGTACACAGGTACGAATAATATTCAAAAGGCATTAAAGTGGTTGAACAGTTTAACGCCTGATCAGCAGCGTGGTTTCATTCTAGAAGTTGACTTAGAATATCCTCAGGAACTCCATGACCTGCATAATGACTATCCATTAGCAGCAGAAAGTCTAAAGATGGATCCAAGAGAGCCACCTAAACTTGTGCCTAATCTTCGAGGCAAAAAAAATTATGTCTGTCATTACAGACTTCTACAATTTTATTTAAGACATGGTTTAAAGTTAACAGCTGTTCATCGCATAATTGCTTTTGATCAAGAACAGTTCATGAAACCATACATCATGAAGAACACTGATCTCAGAACTAAATCCGCAGATGCTTCAGAAAAAGACTTTTTCAAGTTGATGAACAACAGCTGTTTTGGAAAGACTATGGAGAATCCGCACAAGCGCAAAGATGTCAGATTAGTCACCAGAGAGAACGAAGCAATTAAGCTGACTTCAAAACCTAATTATCAGGACTTCAGAAGATTTCATGATCAGCTTTTCGGCATAATGATGAAGAAAAAGAAAGTCAAATTAGACAAACCTGTTTTTATTGGGTTTACTGTTTTAGAATTATCAAAGCTTTTGTTGTTAGAGTTTCTTTATGACTACTTTAAGCCCTCGTATCCTGAGTCCAGAGTACTTTACACAGATACAGACAGTTTTGTTATAGATATCCCCACTGAAGACATCTATAAAGACATGGAAACCGAAGTGGCTAAAGGGCATGCAGGATGGTATGACACGTCCGATTACCCTAAAGATTCACCTTTGCATTCAATTACTAATAAGAAGGTTTTAGGAAAGATGAAGGATGAATTATCCGGAGGGGGTGATCAGGGAGTTTATTGGTTTAAGATCGAAAATGTACAGTATTTCGAGCCAGGAGAAACCATTAAGAAAGCAAAAGGAATATCTCGCAGTGTTGTGCAGTCAAACATATCACATGACAACTACAAAGAAGCATTGTTTGGCAATAAGACTTTTCATCATGACAACGTAAAACTGCGATCTAATCTACATGAGATCAACACAACTGTTGTAACAAAGAAGTCATTAGATAGAACAAACACAAAACGGGTGTTTGTTAATCCGGAGTTTTCATATGCAATCGGGCACTGGAGAACCGTAAATTAATTAAAGCGGAACTGTGTCTGGCGGAATTATCTGCAGTTCTTCTTTCACAAAAGATCTTTGAGGAGCTGGTTGTTTTGTTGTGCCAGTTTCTCGTAAATAATACACGGCGGATTCATCTTTACAATTCTTTTTATTTCATACGGGTCAACACTCCAAACTGGATCGGTTGCCCTGATGCGAGTGTCCCTTCTGCTCCCCGGTAAATAAAAGGTACCTTACTTTCAATCCAAATGGTAATAGTTTGCCGGATGAAGACTCTCCTTCAAAACATTTATTGTTTTTCTTTTGATGCTTGTACTGGTTTTAGCCCTTTAATTCTTCATTATTCATGCGCGCAAAAACTGAGGGCAGTCTTCTAACCCATTTCTGTGTTGCGAGAATTGTCAATCAGCTCTCTGTGATACTGGTAGGAGAAAAGTCTTTCGGCTAACTGTTTGTTAAAGTTTTCAACTAAAGCCTGTGATCTGTGAACTCCCGGAATGCCTCTTCTAATAGTAACTCTATGTTTCAACAATAATTGATTCACTTGGCCTTTAAATTCTTTTCCATCATCAACTTGAATCATGCGAGGATAAGTTAGTGGCCTCGTTGGTATATCAGTTGTATAGCGACAGCAACCAGCAGAAGCACTCTTTTGTGTTAATGGCTCCGCATCTTTGTATCTTGAAGCCATGTCAATGACTGTGAGTGCGTACTTAAATCTTTTTCGTCTAATCCTATCAGAGGGTAAATATAGAAGATCCATTTGATGGGTGTCGTTTGGAGTTGTGTTCACAAAGTGTGGCCTCTGTATTCGTTTGGGCGCAGGTAAATAAATTTGCCAAATCGCTTGTTTAGATAACCATTCTTTTGCTGTTTGTTCACTGACTCCCGCTGCTTGGCTTAGCTTTTTAATTGCTGTGATGCCCTTCCAATATCCTTTGGGCGAATAATAGATTTTGTTCATTTTTTATTCAGCAATATTATGTGCAACAAAATACACGACGGTCATACCAACGACAATTAAACCGATTTCTTGCATCTTTTGTTTTTCTGATGGTTGATAAAAGTCACTGAATTTTGGTGGGGGCAATGTCTGGACTGGTTTGCCTGTTACTAGATAATATTGTTTTATTGCTTGATCAACATTTTTAAATGTGTAAGCTGCATGCCCCTGTTCTTTTCAGTGTGTCATTAATAAAATCTAACTGCTCAAGTCTCTGCTTTCATAGGCGTCTTGTGCAGCTGCTAGTTCCTCCATAGCTTTGTTATGTCTTTTTCTCTCGCCGTCATCCCGCAGTTTACTAAATGCGAAATTACTTCCGCTAAAGCAAGCGCATTCACCACAGCGCCGCCTATCATTATGCGAGTGAAGCCATTTTTTATAAATGTATTTTTTTCTTACATATTTATATTGTCTGGAATTATTCCTTGCTTAACTAGAAAATCTTCGTAGCAACCGAAGCTGCAATGATGCAATCAGCTTTGCTGAATCCTCAAAGTCTAGTTTGCCAAGATCTGCTGGTTTAATTCTTAACAAGCTTTTACCGAGCATTGAGTATCCTACACTTAGGCCTCCAATAACAGCAGAATGGTATACAAGGTTGGCAATAGTTTTTTCGGTGCTCATTTTTTAAAAATAAAATAATTATAATTTAATAAAAAAACATGAACAGTGATGATCTCCTACAGCTACAAGGCAGCCTAAACCTTCCTGAACTTATGAATGACAAGCTGATGATCAAGCTATTATGCCCAAAAGGAGAGGCTGTATTCTTTGGCAGCGTGTGGAAAAACAAAACAGTTCCTCGGAACTGAATTCAGCATTGAACAGATTCAACAGATGTCGCCGCAAGACATTATAAAGTATCATAACAGGTATGAAGCGCCGCTGGGGTCTAGAATGGTGAAAAGTGTGGGGCAAACGGTTCTTAGTTTGTACACTAAACTAGTCAGTAGATTTGCTCCCATTGATTCTGAACAAGATCTTACGTATGATTTAACGCAAGATCCAGTTTTAAACAAAGTCATTAGAGTCTCTAGGGTGTGATCTATACTATAGATTTGGAACATGTTATCGCCATTAATCATGGGATTAATAACTTTTAATCATATGATTTTATTTCCCTTCAAATGAACGATCTGGAAAATCAGCAGAACCAGAAAACACTGAATCAGGTGGAGAAAGTAACCAAGCCAGAAAATCAGCAGAAAACACTGATCAGGTGGGGGCCGTGAAAAGCATCCTCATCCGGGCGTGTTAAAGCAGGAAAAAAATTAGCAGAGTGGAACAGACAAAAAAAATTAATGTTACAGAATATAACTCATCATGAAAACATAACACCGCCAACGCCAGAACAAGTTGATTCAATGCCGGCTATAAAAACTCCATGCGATACAAGGGCCCAAAGTCTTCATGGAATATTGAACTTAAAACTGTTGCATTTTTGGCGCTCTTGCTGCTGTTGGGGGCAGTTATTACGGTTATAAAATATATAAACAACGCTGGCAAAAACAAGAGCCAAACAATCTCCACCGCTAAATACAGAAGCCGAAACACAACTGCACGCCAAAAACCGCCAATAACAAAGCATCATTTTGATCCATTTATAATGGAATAATATTTTAAGAACTTAATTTTAAATTTTTTAATAAAAATAGATCATGGCGTATTATAAAATGATGGTTGTCAATAATAAAGACCTGGAGTCTATAAAAGACATTTCCATAGACCCGAATTGTAATCAATGCGGTTGCTTCGGATGTAAGACCTTCATTAAGATCTATGCAAAGAACGCTGAGCAAGACATCCTCAACGATGACGCGTTTTTTGAGGCGTGTGTGTACTATATTAGACATCTACTATTTAGATAAAAACATAGATTGTATTTTTTTGATAATTATAAAATAACTTAATAAGAACTTTGTTGTACTTAAAGGATGACTTAGTTATGATCTTAGGTTAACTTGGTAAGAACTTGAGGATGACTTGAGGACAACTTGAATAAAAACTTAGAAGTAACTTGAGAATAACTTGAGGATAACTTGGGTAAGAACTTGTGAATGCTTGAGGATGACTTGTGAATAACTTGAGTAAAAACTTGTGGATGACTTGGGGATGACTTAAGTTAAGAACTTAAAAGTGACTTAGTGTGTGCATGCGTGGGGTGGGGGTGGGTGGGGTGGAGTTGGGTGGGGGTGGGTGGGGTGGAGTTGGGTGGGGTTGGGGTAGAGACGTGCGTGCGTGGGGTGGGGGTGTGCATGCGTGGGCAGGGCAAAACACACAAACACAAACAAACAAACAAAAACACACACACACACACAAACAATAGACAGGAAGTGCTTGTGGGAAAGTGAAGGTAAAATGCCGCAGAGCAGCAAGTTGTAGGTTGGCAAGATGGCTACCGATCATGCATGTTCGTTACTATATTTAGAACCACGTCAGAGCAGCAAGATGGCTACCGATCATGCATGTTCGTTACTATATTTAGAACCACGTCAGAGCAGCAAGATGGCTACGATCATGCCTGTTCGTTACTATATTTAGAAACCACATCAGAGCAGCAAGATGGCTACCGATCATGCATGTTCGTTACTATATTTAGAACCACGTCAGAGCAGCAAGATGGCTGCCGTATACAGCCTAACAGCATGCGGGGTTTCAACTACTTCCAAATCTCCGGCCCGAGTCGTGTTCCGTGTCGTCTGCTTTGCCGTTGTTTCACAAACACACAAGGTGGAGAAGTTTTCTGAACTACAAGTAGTACACCTGTCACTGAATCTTCTCCACTACACCACACCTTCAATGACAATACAACCCAGTCTTGCTAACGTGGCGGCCACAAAGTGGGAGTGACACGTAACAGTCTAGAACATTTGCTAACGACACCTGGCGCGCTGTCAACCTGAAATGAATACACCCCCCCACCCCCACCCCTCACCTGGCAAGCCCAGTCTCCCGCTTTATTGATTTTTTGGTCGCTTGCCGTGCGCTGTGCGAACAAGGTCGCGCGTCTCGCTAGCCGTAAATTAAGCGATTAGGTTTTGGCCTCGTGTCAGCCTATCTGTTACACATAGTTTTGTAGGTTAGAAATTAGTCAGAATAAGTGTGCGGATTTTATGTCAAAAATATAAAACTTATCACTTAGCCTAGTTTGCTGTGCTCCTCTTTTCTCAACCAGGCTTGAAAATTGGCAGAGTTACAGCAATTACTGCCGTAGCCAAGCTTTTATGGCGGCTCTAATCGCCAGTAGTAGTACATCCGTCATTGTATATTTGAAGCATTTATATGAAGATAGTGCTGGCCAAACACTACTCCTCTCCATATGGTAGATGTACTAAGGTCTGCCTAACCCTATCTAGTTTGTTTGCCAGAACATTCGAAATCGCCATTCAGTTGCATAAGGGCACACTTGAGGCAGATAACTGGTTAGAATTAAAAAAAGTAGAAAGTATACACATCTTAATACACAGATCAGCTTGCCACATGAACACTGAATCTGTAGTTAACAATCAATCAAGTCTAATACAAACTGAGACATTTTTTATTGGGGAGGAACAGCAAAATGTTTCAAATATAAGTTTTTTAGCATACGAATCAGCCGTGTTTACCTCCGCCTTAAGAAATGAACGCCATGTTTTTTTAAACATGGCTTTAGCTGCCTCAAGCCAGCTCCCAACAATCAACGCGTGATGGATTGTTTTGCTTCGGCCAACTTTCAACAATGCAGCGCCATTTTTTAGATAAGGAACAATCTCATCGATAGCCAACACGTATTAAAACTGGCTGTATCTTTGTCAACAATATTGCCTTCAACGTTTTCATTTCCTCGAGCCAACAAACCTTTAAGATACACAATTCTGTTCTTCAGTAACGGTAGACACCCACAGCGCAGTAAAAACACATCTGCTTGCCCGACAGTCAGTGGAAGAATGTGTGGGTTAACCTAGTCGTGAGCGGCCGGAAGGCTACGCTTAACTCGCTGATTGGCCGGGCTGGGGAACAGCGCCCCAGGCGGGAGTGTGCGTAGGAAGGCTGATGTCATGTTAGGCAGGAAGGAGGGGGGTGAAGAGGAGGGGGGAAGAGGGGTAGAGGAGGTGCGGCAGTATTGATTTTTTGGCCTGTGTGTGAGTGTGTGTGTGTGTGTGTGTGTGCGTGCGTGCGTGCGTGCGTGCGTGCGTGTGTGTGTGAGTGAGCGTGCGTGCGTGCGTGCGTGTGAGTGAGTGTGTGTGTGTGGATGTGTGTGTGTGTGTGTGTGCGTGTGTGTGTGTGCGCGTGCGTGCGTGTAGTGGTGTGTGTGTGTGTGTGTGTGTGGTTATATATAAAGTTGTAGCTGATTCTATGTCTTCCACACAATTTAATCTATAAAGCTGTTGAAAAAGTATTTGTGATTCAAAACTTTTTCTAACTTAAAATCCCCACTGTCTGCTATTGCCATACGCAAACTTACACCACCACAGCACTGGGTGAAATAAACACCCGAGTGCTGGGCAGGTAGGCGGCAACTAGCAATTAAAAGCTTACACCGCCCTGACAGAGTTGACAGTACTGAAAAGAGAGCCGTGGGAACAGACACCGTTTGTATATGAAGGCGTTCAGTCACGGCTGCTTTTCCCTACGTTACTCTATGGGGCGTGTTCAGTCCCGGCTACTTTCCCCTACGCTACTCTCTGAAAACTTTAGTAAATTAGTATTAAAAACGGATAACCTGCACAGTATGTTTGTTTGTAGATAATCGTTATTTTTGGTTATTGAAGTCTTACTTGTCAGAGAACAGTAATATGCTGATTCTAGGCCACTTTCGCCCAAAAACTGGTTGAGGGTGAAAGTGGCGTAGAACAGACATTTATCTGTTCTCTTCTCTCCATCAACATAACAGTCAAAACCAAACGCTACTAGTCCCCTGCCACGAGACCCAGAGTCACGCCACTGGAACCCCAGCCACCAGTTCCGTCTCCCCTCTTTCTGTACCACTCCGTCTCTTGGGGGGGGGGGGGGGGGGGATGAACTGTACTGCTCTCTCCTCTATCTCCATCCGTCTATATCTCCCCATCCACATAACAACCTAAACCAAACGCTACTAGTCCCCTGCCACGAGACCCAGAGTCACGCCACTGAACCCCCTGCCACCAGTTCCGTCTCCCCTCTCTCTGTACCTCTTTCTGCACCCCTCTCTCTCTCTCTCTCTCTCTCTCTCTCTCTCTCTCTCTCTCTCTCTCTCTCTCAGGGTTAGGGGGGTGAATTGTACTCCTCTCACCTCTATCTTTGTCCGTCTATATCTCCCCATCCATATAACAATCTAAACTAAACACTACTAGGCCCCTGCAACGAGACTCTGAGTCACGCCACTGGAACCCCTGCCACCAGTTCCGTCTCCCGTCTTTCTGTACCCCTCTCTCTGTCTCTCTCTCCCTCCCTCTCTCTTCCTCTCACTCTTTGTCCCCCTATATACCCCACCACCCCCACCCACCTAAAACTCGCACCATCCCCACCCCACCAGGGGTCCCGGGGTACACATGAGTACTACTGCTGAACAGTATTATTGAGATCTTACTCTGCTACCTGCCCAGCACGACTTAGGTTAGAAGTTTAATTCTGAGTTCAGGCCGTGGGGATGGATGGTGTCCAGTTTCTCAGTCCAAAAATCTTCCCTGCGTTTTCCGGTGTCATGGCTCTTTCCTTGGACAATTTCAATGATCTGGCATCGCATGTGGGACACTGAGTGGCCTGCCTGATTGAAATGTCTCGTCACGTGGGACCCTGCATTGTTCATGATGTGACTGCGGTAAAGGTAGAACCTCATCTTGATGTTGTTTTTGGTTTCTCCCACATATTGGCTATACTTTCATTTGGATCAGAATAGCAGGTATATGACGTTTTTGGTGTCACACATCAGTCTCTGGCACACTGTGAAGGTCTCCCCTGTACGAGCGCTTGAGAACGTGGTGCCCTCCACGAGGTGCTCACGGCAGGTGATGCATCTGCCGCATGCAAAGATACCCGCTTCTTCCTTCTGGACTGGAGATGGGGGCAGACTGGATGGCATGAGGATGTTGTGGAGTGACCACGCCTTCCTTTCCCCAGGGGAGGGTTGCGAGGGTTGTTGGTTACAACCATAGGGACCCTGCTACTACTTCCTGATGACGGTCTCAGGGTATCCACGTGCCCGGAAGTTCATCGTCATGTCCTGGCTATGCCTCTCAAAGTCATCCTCTGTAGCGCACAACCTTCGCAGTCGCAAGAACTGTCCAGTGGGTATGTTCCTGACACAATACCTAGGGTGGCTGGAGTGGAAGGGGAGGTAACTATGGCTGTCTATTTCTTTGGTATAAAGTTCTGTAGTGAGGAAGCCGTTCTCGAGTCTGATGAGGACGTCGAAGTAAGTGGAACTGTTGACGGTGAATCTGACTGTAGGATGGATTGAGTTAAGATGGCAAATGAATTCATGGAGCTCCAGTTCAGTCCCCATCCACAGGACGAGGGTGTCATCAATAAACCTTCCCCACAGCTCGCTATCGACAGGGACAGGGCTGCTCTCCAGGATGGTAGATTCCAGCCACCCCATGAACAAGTTGGCTACGCTGGGGGCCATGGGTGTCCCATGACTGTACTGTTTTTTTGTCGCTATATCCCGTTGTTGAAGTGGAAGAAGTTGTTGTCGAGGACGTGGCGCATGATCTTAACTAGTATGCTGGGAGGGGGAGTGTTCTCACAAGGCCACACACTGGGGAAGTGCCGTATGGCTGTCTCCATGTCATCGTGCGGGATGCTCCCACACAGGTTGACAACATCCACAGTGACCAGCCTCACATTGTCGCCGAACGGCCCAAACCTGGTGTTCCACTTCTGGACCAGCCTGAGGATTTCTGTGGAGTCGTGCGCGTAGCTGGGCAAACGTTCCACCAGAGGCCTTAACCAGTCATCCAGTCTGGAAAGCGTCTTTGTGGGGCCACCCATGCCGGAGACGATCGGGCGGCCTGAGGGGTTCTGCAGGCTCTTGTGCCCACGGTGAGTACTCTCTGTAATAAAGTTGCCCTCTCCCAGTCTGTCAATCAATCGGTTGCTGGCTGTTGTGACTTGGGGTGTGGGGTCGTTGTCTACCATCTCATGATGATCAGGGTTGCTGAGCAGTCTGACCCCTTCTTGTACATATTGTTCGAAGTCCTGGACTACAACAGCGCCGCCTTTGTCAGCGACATTGATTCTTATTTGCCTGTTGGTGACCAGCCTTCTAAGTTCCCCAGGGCCTTCCTCTCTATAGGGGTTAGGTTATCTCTGATGCGGGTATCGCTGTTATGGCCGTCCACCAGACCTATGATGTTGTCACAATAAGTGTCCAGGTGTTCGTCTCTACCTTTAGGTGGTGTGAAGTACGTCATCTTGTAGAAACGTGGGCGGGAGTCTTAGTTCTGTTCTTGGTGGTCGTCTTCTTCATCGGAGGGGAGGGGCCATTCCGTCAGCCTTATGTGTCTGCATCCCTCTATCACGTCGGCCTTGAGGCGTTGTTTATCAATTCCACGGGGCGTCAGACAGAATTTAGGGCCAAGGGAGAGAAGGCTTGTTTGCTCGCTAGTGAGGGCTGTTGTTGAAAGGTTAGCAGTGCACTGGTCTGCTACTGGGCCCCTAAGGCTGCTCTTGCGTTGTTCCCGTCTTTTGAACCTTCTGTTCCTCTGTTTCTTGCGTTCCGGTCGTAGAGCGGGCTTACTCAATGGTGTGTTATCACGGAGGAGGCGGGAGAGCTTCTTTCTCTTTTTCCCCGACAGTTTCCGCCTGAGGGTGGTGAAGTGCTTGTGCTGGAACGAGCGGGCCGCTTCTAGCTCATAGTAGCACTGGGTTTGCTGTATGTTGAACAGCAATCTGTGGAGGGTCCTGGTCTCGGTCTCAGCCAAACAGTCGTACGTGTCCTTGCACGCAATAGCAATATCCTGGCTTGCTTTATGAAGCAAGCTATTGACGGAATTATGAAGGAATTCGTTCTTCGGTAGTGTGTCGATTCCGAATCTGGTCTTGAGTCCGTTGGGTGTGATACCGTGGCCCATGCAGGTGCCGATGAAGTCACTGTGTGATTTGTAGCGCGCAAATCTTCTCAGAACACCTCTTCAGCTGTTCTTTACAGCTGTAGGGGGTGGAAGCCATGTCGGTGGATCCAGTGAAGGATGCAGGTGTGGAGATCGAAGCAGGTGAGTGAGTCAGCTCCAACAGACTTCCAGAGAGGGGGGAGGGGGTACCAACTTGGATCGTGTTAAACTATGCTTGAGTTTCTTCAGGTAATTTAAAAGCTTGTAAGGGGGAAAAAAAAATTATATAGTAGAAAAACTCGTGGAGAGCGGGGCAGAGAGAGCCCCAGAAGAAAACCCCCCTTCAACAAGTGTTTCCCCCTTATCTCTGACATTTGGGGGGGTTGGGGCCACACCTTTCATGATTTCCGGGCCCCTTGCTCCCCCTTTTTATTTTTCCCCATTTTGGGGACGAGCCATGGGGTTCGCCCTGCCCTCTGTGTTTGTTTTTTTTTAAAAAGACTCGCCTTTAACCACTGACCACGGGGGACCCCTGATTTTTAAAGGAAAATTTAAAGCCTTATGAATTTCACTTTTGTTCTCCTTGCCAACCCAGCTGAACACCTCTCGCCGCTTTTCCCATTGTTTTTCGGGGCTCTGTTTTTTCCCTTCCCTCAACTGAGAGCGTTTTATGAGGTGTAGCAACGTTCCTAAAAATCCCCTGCCCCAAATTTTCTGCAGTGGGATTTTGACCTGATACCCTTCTTCTCGGCTGTTTCCATCGATACTTTTCAGTCTTGTAGATTGAGCTGCCCCCATTCTGTTCTCATAGGGCACGTATCGATCATGATCAGCCTTGGTTGATTGAGTGGATTTCTATGTCTGGTCTCATGCCACCTTGCTGTGATCTCTGGGGGGACTCTTCCCTTCGGGGGGGCTGCGTGCACTCCCGTTCGCCCCCTCCAGCAGACTCTGTGCATGTTTCGAGTGGCATTTTTTTGGGCCCTGATTTTTTGCCGCCTGCCGGAAAAATGTTTCGGGTGCTTTTTGGGGTCCCGATTCGCCCTTTTTGGTGTTGGGAAGCCCAGATCTTTACAATCTTTTAGAAATTTATTTTGCCTCCATGGTACCTTTCCCTTTAGCAGGGGTCTTTACTGAGCTTAGAACATCTCCACTTTTGTTTTTTCATGGCAGAGGGGGGATGCGGTCGCTGTTTTCCCCCACTTCACCAGTTTGCTTTGAGGGGAGAAGGGCATTGCAGATCGAGAAAGAAGCTGATCCTGAAGGGGCCATGTGCCAAAAGTCTTTCCCAATGGACCTTTTTTGGGGGTGCATTTCCCCTTGTCCATTCCCCTTGCTGGCTTGCTGGACTGCTTTTTGGGGTCTTTTTTGGTTTCTTTTTTTCTCTTCCCCGAACATATGTCTCTTTTGGCTTTTCCTTTGGCCTTCCACCCTTCAGTTTTGGGCACCCCCCCTCCCCTTTTCTGTTGGTCTGTGGTGTCCTGTTATTTCTTGATCTTTAGACTTTTTTTTTTGCAAATCCATCGCCTCTTGAACTTTCCATTTTTGCCCTTCAGCGGGGTTGATTTCTTCACCACCTTGTCTCCTGGTCCTCCGCATGCTTTGAAGTTGATCTTTTTCCCGCTTTGTTTCCCCCAGGATGGATTTCATGGGGAGTTTGAGCTTTTCCTTTGGGGACATTTCGGCGATGCAGTAGACAGGGTGGGGCACCAAGCCATTTCCCTTGTGAATTGTTGATTTTTGTTCCATTGCCTCCACTGTGCTGGTGCGATGTCGTATATCATCAGAGGCCTAGGAGCTTGGTATCAGCATGAACTGCGACACCAGTCTTGGTATTTGCAGGGAGCCACATGGTCAATGGTCTCCAGCCTTCATCCGCCATCGCTTGGTTTCTTTTGGCTCTTTGTGTGTCTTTCAGCGCGTATATCATAACATCTTCCCAAGGTCTTTGATGGTTCTTCTGTGATGTTGGAATGGCTGTTGGGCAACACTGAAGACACAGATTCGGCCACTTACTTTCTCAGTGAAAGACTCCGTTGTTTCTTTGGCTTGACAACCCTTCATTCTGGATTGAGGCAGCTATGTCGTTCCAGGCTCTCCAGCCAGACGTTGTCTCGTCTTCTCTGGATGAATCACTGTAGTGTCATCAAGGAAGGCTTGAGAGGAGGCATCTTGTAGCAATCGCAGGTCTGTTTGTCTCGCGATGTTTGTTGCTGCTTACAAGATGAGTTCATTGCCAGCACGATAAAACAAACCTGTATTGGGGAAATTGCACAGCCCATTGCAATGCCCGCTCCAAGTTGATCAATCAGTTGTGTACTCCTTGGTAGAGAACCGCAATTGAGAATGACCATTGAAGTACTTTTGCGCATGTCGCGATGTATTCTTGGGCACATGGTACATTCTCAAGAGCAAACTGTATCATTCATGGGGCACAGATCCATATGCGTTTGCCAGATAAGCCACACTGAGTCCAGGTCTCTCTCTCTGTTTTTTTTTGCGTTTGGATTGCGTCCGATCCTTGTGGAGTGTTTCTCCACTGCCAGCACGTGGATGCCACCTTTGGGACTGACACATCCAAGTACTTGTTTGCATAGTTACTTGGTTTCAGCCTTGCTGCATGACGAGAAGAAGATTTTCCCTTCGACGTTCGTAGTGATATTGCCTGAACTGGTGATGTCACTTGCGTTTTGCTCTTTGGGATGTACACACCATCTGCGCTCATCCACTGGCGCTGATCTTCTGAGTTTCTCCAAGCCGATCGCAGCAGCTGTGGAGCCACTCAGCACCTTGGGGACATTTCTTGAAAGCTGGTTAAGGTATTCGTTTGGACCTGGTGATGTATTTGGCTTGCTGTTGTCGACAACCGTCTTGATTTCGCCAACGTTGGAGGCTGCATTGAACTGTTCCTCAGGGTTGGTTGGCCACACCAGCTTGAATGTCGCGTGGTGCTTTGCTCTTGTGGGAGTCAGAGTATGTTTTCTCAGATGCTGCTCAAGAATCCTTTTGTCACACTTAGGGTCCCAGATTTTGCTGCTCAAACGTGTTCAGGCAAACTGGATGGGGTCTCTGAAGAGCGTCTTGTGTTTTCTTTTGCTCTCCTCTTCTCGAAGATTCAGCTTGTGATGAGGGCGCTGTTTTTCTTCGGTGCTTCAATTTTTTCCAGCTTGTTTTGCAGCTGCACGTGCGGTCTTCATTTGCTTCTTGGAGGTTGTTCTTTTGGCACTCTATCTTGTCCATTTTTCTTGGCGTTGGATATTTCTTGGGGGAGTTTTCTCTTTGGGTAGTTTTACTCATAGGCGTCTCTACATGTGGCATACACAATGTCCCCATATGTGGTAGTTTGTGTTTCCAGGGTGCTTTCCTATCAGTGCTCGAAGTATTTGGACGATTTTTGATCCAGTTTCTCCCAATCTTCAGTGTCGTTTGCTCGTGGCAGGTAGGTGCGTTTCAGGCGCTGTGCATCGAGGCCTGTGTAAATTCTCACCGAACACAAGCGTGGATGTCCTTGGCACTTTGGTTTAAATCTGGCCTTGGTCTTCCGACGTCTTATTTTTATGATGCAGAGTGCGCTGCTGCTCATTCAGATGAGTCTTCAAATTCATCTTTGTTAGTGGATCTTATGCCCGGGGGTGGTAGCGAAACGCTTTCCACAGACACATGGATATTCCAGTTTGGTCATGTCATAGTCGTTTGGGATTTGCAGTCGTGATTGGTGAGCACCGATGGATTTCATCATTCTCTCCCCTTTCTGGTGAGTCCTGGGAGCTTATTTTCCTATTTGTACTAGTAGCCACATGTTGAGGCAAAGTGGGGAGCCAGCCCACGAGCCGTGTTAAGGGTTTTCCCAGTGTCCTCGGTCTTTCGGACGTTCTCCGGCCTATTGGGGAAGTCACTGGTTTACCCATGCATCAGTAGAAAGAAACTCGTGGGGCGTGGAGCAGAGGTCCCAAAAGGAAAACCCCCCTTCAAGAAAGTTTTGGGCCCCTTATCCCCGCCCTCTAGGGGGGTTGGCCACCCCCGGGTTCATGACCCCAGTGCCCCCTTGCTCCCCCCTTTTTTTTCCCCCATCTTGGGAGGGGCCATGGCTGGGATTCGCCCCAGACCTCGGACATGCTTTTTTCTACTTAATGACTCGCGTTTTAAACCCCACTGAGCCACAGGGACACCGATTTTTAAAGGGAAAATTTAAGCCTTATAAAGTTCCTTTTGTTTCCTCCTTGCCCGATCCGTTGAAACCTCTCTGCCGCTTCTGCCATTTTTTTCGGGGCTCTGGTTTTTCCTTCCTGCAACTGAGAGCTGTTTCTGGGGTGTATGAGCTTTCCCAAAATCCCAGCCCCCAATTTCTGCGTGGGACTTTCCCTGATAGCCTTTTCCTCAGGCTGTTTGCCAGTAGCATACTTTTCAGTTTGTGATTTGGCTGCCCCCATTCGTTTCATTTGGCACCGTGGCTCGTATGTCGCCGTTTTGGTTGATTAGAGTGGACTACTATGTCTGGTCTCATCCCACTTTTGCTGATGATCTTGGGTGACTTTTCCCATTCGGGGGGCTGCAGTGCACTCCCAGTCATCTGCCCCATCCAGCAGCTTGCCTGCATTTTTCAGGGCACTGTTGTTTTGGCCTGATTTGCTGCCGCCCCCGTGAAGAATGTTGCGGGTGCTTTTGGAGTCCTGATTCGCCCTTTTGTGGTGTTGGTACTAGCCCAGACTACTTGTACAATCTCTTTGAGCACTTGATTGTGCCTCCATGTGTACCTTCCTTGAGCCAGGGCTACTTTACATGAGCTTAGAACATGCTCCACTGTTTGTTTTTCATGGCAGAGGGGGCATATAATACATATAATTTCACAGGTAGAACTCTCACTAAAAGTCACACCGCGCCTCAACAAAACGACGTCAGCAGGTATATTTAAATAAACTGAACACAAAAACAAGTTGGATATATTTTCCCACAGGGACGATTTTTTTATGAAGTGTTTTTCCTGATGAAGCCCTTGGGGCGGAAGCTCGAAGATAAAAATCGTCCCTGTGGGAAAAGATGTCCAACTTGTTTTAGTAGTCAGTATATATATATATATATATATATATATATATATATATATATATATATATATATATATATATATATATATATTGTTGTGTGTGTGTGTGTGTGTGTGTGTGTGTGTGTGTGTGTGCGTGCGTGCGCACGTGTGTGTGTGTGTGTGTGTGTGGTGAGAGAGAGAGAGAGAGAGAGAGAGAGAGAGAGAGAGAGAGAGAGAGAGCGCACACGTGTGCATTTTCTATCGGAGTCATAATTGGTACACCGAAAAATGTTAGTAACTCTCTTCCTGCCATCTGCTTTATCAAGATGTCTCAAAACGCATGGGTGCAGATTTGTGGCTAACGTCTTCAGCAATACTTAAAGTGTTACAAAAATCAGTTTCTTAGACATCGTGATGAATTATAAGAACGCTTTATACATTGATCTGAAATGTTTAATGTTATGTTGTAAAATCATTGACACAACTTCTAACTTACTTTCTAGCAGAATCTAATCATGAAATCCGACGTATTTCATGCAGAGAATCGGATTTATATCACAAGATAAACCAGTTACCCACTTATGAAAAGATCGAACCAAATACAGCAAAATAAAGATTACCTTGCCCATTATTAAAATGGATGACGCCAATGAGAACGCATGAAAGCTGCAAATGAAACTGCCGTAGTTGTTTGCACAGTGACAGTGTCAAAATTATACCGATACGTCATAATTTGCTTTTGTCGGCTGGGATCAAGAAAAAGTTATCATGCCAGTTCAAGTTGGAAAATCCAGAATGAGGCCTCAAACACAATATACTTCGTGTTCGACGTTCAAATGAGTTGGTTTCAAACATTTGGAACAATCTGCAGCTCCAGCTAGAAGTATGTCTCTTGGACTCACTCACATTGCGCATTGCCCTTTCGAGGGAAGCTGAAACGTATAGCGCTCCAGCCTCAACTGCCCGTCCTCACAACCCAACCATTCCCCATCCCTCTTAGATCACACGTGTGTTGAAATAGGCCAGTTGTCTTTTTTGTTTAATACATTTAACAACAGCAAAATTGAGGTAATTCCATAATGGTTTCTACCTCCTCCCATGCCCCTTTCCCCGTTTCCCAACAGTGGTCTGACTAGTTATTCGGTATAAAAGATTTACGGTTGACACAGTTAGGACAGAGGGGAAGATACAGTGTGTGGCGCAGCCATGTTGAGTTTCCTGCTCGTCGTTTGCTGGGGTAAGTCATTGTCTTATTCCTTAGACTATGTGCATGCTGTATGAAGAAGAGAGAGAGAGAGAGAGAGAGAGAGAGAGAGGAGAGAGAGAGAGAGAGAGAGAGAGAGAGAGAGAGAGAGAGAGAGAGAATGTGTGTGTTGTGTTGTGGTGTGGTATGGTGGTGGTAGTGGGGCGTGTGGTGTGTGTGTGTGTGTGTGTGTGTGTGTGTGTGTGTGTGTGTGTGTGTGTGTGTGTGTGTGTTGTATTGTTTTTGTGTTGTGTGGTGCGGTGTGGTGTGGTGTGGTGTGGTGTGGTGTGGTGTGGTGTGGTGTGGTGTGTGTGTGTGTGTGTGTGTGTGTGTGTGTGTGTGTGTTTGTCTGTGTGTGTTGTATTGTTTTTGTGAAATGGGGTGTGGTGTGGTGTGATGTGCTGTAGGGTGGTGTGTGTGTGTGTGTGTGTGGTGTGTGGTGTGTGTGTGTGTGTGTGTGTGTGTGTGTGTGTGTGTGATTCAGATTCAGATTCAGATTCAGTCATTTATTGTCTTTGAAAACCGTAACAGGTTTTATATGACACAAAGAATAGTAGTAGTAGTAATAAAAATAATAAATTAAATTAACTAACAACAAATAACGAAGCGTTAAATGTAAGAAACTCGATAGCTATAATACGAATTTTTTACTTTTAAACATCTTGTTCTTGCTTGTATTTGTTTCTGTCTATTAACAACTACTGAACTGCTGACACTCATACACATATTTTGCAACCTCGCTGATAACATTGTCATTCCATATTAAATTGGTGGGCAACGCATTTTATGTGTGTGTGTTGTATTGTTTTTGTGAAATGTGGTGTGGTGTGGTGTGATGTGCTGTAGGGTGGTGTGTGTGTGTGTGATTCAGATTCAGATTCAGATTCAGATTCAGTCATTTATTGTGTTGTAGGCTATACGTTTCAGCTTCCCTCGAAAGGGCAATGCGCAATGTGAGTCCAAGAGACATACTTCTAGCTGGTGTTGTGTGTGTGTGTGTGTGTGTGTGTGTGTGTGTGTGTGTGTGTGTGCTTTTAGTTTTTATTGAAAGAGCCAACCGACCACATAGGGCCACATTAAACCTGCTACTATCTTGAAACAAGCAAAACAAGGCCACATCAAACCTGCTTATTATCTCGAAACAAGCAAAAGAAACAAACAAACAAAATCCAGCGACAAGATATATCTGTAGACAAAATATGCAACTATTGACATCCTAAGCGATCCGCTCAAATCCAGATCATGATTCCAAGATGTCCGTCTGCTGTCAGATAACTCTTCGTGCCCCGAAATTCGAAACTGTAACTTCTGGATTAGGGGGGAGTGGGGGGGGGGGGGGGGGGGGGGGGCGGGGAGGAAGACAGGGAGTATGTTACAAATGAAATCTCTCCATCTGATAAAATTTGAAAATCATTGATAATTAATCAATCCAGTGAATCCAAAATAGAAAAGGCAAAGAGGTTTGAGTCAGTGAATGTCCCCAAATTATGGTAACTGTTACAGTTGGAATTCTTGCACGAGACATTTTACTGTTCTAACGTATTGCAGTGTATAATAATTAGTTCTTGTAATTACAATCAGTTAACTCAACGACCTTACTGACTGACAGCATCATATATTTATCGATATTAATGGACATGAGTCTGACTCCAGATTTGTTACAGGAGCTCAAAATTAGTAAGCTTATTACTTTCATATCTATGACGGTAATTAAGACAATTTTAATTTGAGAAAGTAATCACCTGCACGTGGGCAGTTTGACAATCTGAAAATACTTTGAACTTTTGCTTTGAAATTTGCATATTAATAAAGTGATCGATTTAGTCCTCATAACTACCGTTTTATACACTATCAGTTATTGGACAGAACATCAATAACGCCATACATATTTCTGAATTCTGTCTGAAACAAAAACCCAGGCAATAACTGCTTTATTCATTGTAACAAAGGTTTTTATCACGCAGTTTTTCATGAAGAATAAAATACCTTTGACATGTCAGCCAGTGCAGGTGTTCCTGTTAATGACGATCCAGTGTCCTTCAGTGGTACCCCCCCTCTCAGTTCAGCCCGGTTGAGGCTAGTACGGTCCTTAAGACCATCCGCAGTATGACCCCTACCTCCTGTGACCTTGACCCTGTTCCTACACCTCTCTTACTTGAGTGCATTGATGACATTCTCCCTGTCCTGACACAGATGATCAATGATTGCTTCCAGTCCGGCACCTTCCCTAGTGTTTTTAAGCAAGCTATAGTTAAGCCGCTTTTGAAGAAGCAGGATCTGGACCCAAACAAGCTCAGCAATTATAGACCAGTCTCCAACCTTTCATTTCTTTCGAAATTGTTAGAGAAGTTAGTTTTGCAGCAGATGCTGGAGCACGTGTCTAAGTATGACCTTTTGGCGCGTTTTCAGTCTGCGTACCGTGCTCATCATTCCACTGAAACCGCTCTCCTCCGCGTCCTAAACGACCTTCTTGTTGCTTCGGACGATTCCAAAGTTTCCCTTCTCACGCTGTTAGATCTGAGTGCCGCGTTTGACACCATAGATCATGGAATTCTTCTCACCCGTCTCAGACACGTTTTCGGCATTGATAATGTAGCGCTTTCTTTCCTGCAATCATACCTCTCTGGACGTAGGCAGACCGTTTCGATCCAGGCTTTTGTTTCTAAACCTACACCTCTTAAGTTTGGAGTTCCACAGGGCTCAGTTCTGGGCCCTCTGCTGTTTCTACTGTATACACAACACTTCCCAACGTAATTGATAGTCATTCAGTCTCTCACAGTGAATTTGCTGATGATACTCAGCTCTACAACTCTTCTTATCCCAATCAAATCCATAGACTTCTTTCTACCAGTGAAAACTGCATCTCTGACGTGAAACGGTGGATGACCCAGAACAAGCTCCAACTTAATGATTCAAAGACAGAAGCTCTCCTGGTTGGCGGTAGGGGTGAATCGGACCAGGCCCTCAAAATCACTATTGGCCATAGCGAAATAGCATTCTCCACATCTGTAAGGAACCTAGGAGTCATGTTTGATGAAGATCTGTCCATGAAACCTCATGTAAACAAAGTTTGTCAGGTGGCGTATTACGAGTTAAGGAAAATTAGCACTATTCGCCACTATCTTTCACAAAAGGCCACTCAGACTCTTGTTACTTCACTTGTTCTGTCTCGTCTTGACTATGGAAATTCTCTTGTTGCCGGCATCCCTGACACTCTGCTAAACAAGCTCCAAAAAGTTCAAAATAGTGCTGCTAGGTTAGTTTTTAGATGTCCCAAGAGAACTCACACCACTCCACTCCTTCGAGCCCTGCATTGGCTCCCCATCGCCCAGAGAATAGATTATAAACTTAGCATTATGTGTTTCAACGTCATCAACCAAACCGCACCGCACGCACTCAAAGAAATCCTCACAGTCTACACCCCTCTAGATCTCTCCGTTCATCTACTGACACAAAAACGTTCAAGGTTCCCCGACGCAACAAGAAAACTCAAGGACAGCATGCCTTCTCTTACATCGGCCCTATAACATGGAACAGCCTGCCTCTCCATGTACGAAATTCTAATTCCCTGACACAGTTCAAAAGCTCCCTTAAGACCCACCTCTTTCGATCCGCCTTTCCCGCTCGCTAGTGAGATGCAGCTGCTTGCTTTGCACATGTACATAATGACTGATTTTGATGAGTGTTATACATTATTGAGTTTCAGACACCTTGATCATGTACAGTTAGTTATCCTTGTATATTTCTTATCCCTTATTTTATTACTATTTTGTATTGTGAGTGTGTGGATTGTGAGTTTTGTGAGTTTGCTACGTATGAGCATATATGCACGAAATGCCATTGTAAACGCCACGAGCTTCTTGACAAGAAGGTGTGTGCGTATAAATAATCACTATTATTATTATTATTTAAGGGTTTTTCTTTTAAACATGGTTTTTGTTTAAGAGGCATTGTTTATTTATTTCCTGGTCATATAACAGCTTATTCTTCATACCCGAATGGTCTTTAATAATTGAATGCCATGACTATCATGGACCAGCGCTTTTGCCTGCTTTAAGGTTGCTTAGAGAGAGAGAGAGAGAGAGAGAGAGAGAGAGAGAGAGAGAGAGAGAGAGGGGGGGGCGGGAGTGGGATCGGGAGAGGGGGGGGAGCTTCAGAGTCAGTCCGACACATTTTGTGATGCATTTTTTTCAACTGCTAACTAGCATTTGCTTGAATGAAAAGTAAATCACTTTAGAGAACTAATAAATGTCTGTTCTGGCTCCCCCGGTCTCAACCAGTTTCGACCGGGCGACTCCAGAACAGACATTTATTAGTTCTCTGATAAGTAAGACTTCAATAACCAAAAATAACGATTATTTACAAACAAAAGCAGCAGGGAAAGCAGCAGTGGCTGAACACACCCCATAGAGTAACGTAGGGGAAAAGCAGCAGTTGCTGAACACACCCATACACAAACGGTGGAGCAGGTAAGCCTTTAATTGCTAATTGTCGACCTGCCTAAGGACTCTGCACTATCAGAATACAGCAGAGACCTGTCATTAGGTCGACACCTGATTACTTAGTTTGCGTTGTTGTGCCTTATGACTTGGCAAGGTTCAATACCCGCGTGACCAGACATGACGTAGAACCAACGCCCCCCAACTAGCGCCTCTCAGTTTAGCCACGGATTTCAACGCAGACGGATGTGTTGTGTTCACAGAGAACGGCTTGAGTATTTAAACAAAAGAAAATCAGGCGTGCCCAGTTCTTTACTTTCCTAATCTAAAGAGAAGCATTGTTTTTTGGAAGGTGAGGAGAAAGAAAAACGAGAACCTACTATTGATAAACTACACAAGCGCCTTGAAAGCTTGTTGATTCAAGACAGAGATTTAGCCGGTACATTGAAAGAGATGTTGATAACTTTGATAAGCTTTTGCCTTTTGAAGAAAATGATTCTATTCTAAAAAATGGCGCTGTTTTATTTAAAAAGCTCCAAATGTTCAGTGACAAATTTACTACCTCAAGAGCCGCCAATAAACACTAACTCCGCCAATGCTGGTCCTAAGCCCGGATGAAAAAAGAGAGTTAAACTCTTTGTGAAACTGGCTTGTGTTACTGGTGAATTATTGTGGACGTAGCACTGCAGAAAGCGCCCACCTGTGGCGAAGACAGCCTTGCCGTTCATGTGTGAACGTCCTATTTTAGCAGCAAGAGGGCTCGGTAAAATCAGCCTTGCTGACTGCTACTATAAATAGCCGTTCATGTGTGAACGTCCTATTTTAGCAGCAAGATGGCTCGGTAAAATCAGCCTTGCTGACTGCTACTATAAATAGCCGTTCATGTGTGAACGTCTTATTTTAGCAGCAAGAGGGCTGTTACTATAACTAACCTTTTTTAGCAGCATGAGTCTAACAGGATGTAGTGACGCTCGTAACTAGGGCAGATACTATAAATAGCCGTTCATGTGTGAACGTCTTATTTTAGCAGCAAGAGGGCTGTTACTATAACTAACCTTTTTTAACAGCACGGGTCTAACAGGATGTAGCGGTGCTCGTAACTAGGACGGATACTATAAATAGCCGTTCATGTGTGAACGTCTTATTTTAGCAGCAAGAGTGGAAGTGACTCAATTACTCCTGCCACGCAAGCCTCCTAACTGTGCCTTCTCTTATTACAGTTAAACTCCCATTGCACCCACCCCACGCCCTCCTTATGTATGTCCCACGCATGCACATACACCCCCAACACATACGCACGCAAGTTCTTACTCAAGTTGTTCTCAAGTCATCCTCAAGTCATCCACAAGTTCTTACTCAAGTCATCCACAAGTTCTTACTCAAGTCATCCTCAAGTCATCCACAAGTTCTTACTCAAGTCATCTTCAAGTCATCCTCAAGTCATCCACAAGTTCTTACTCAAGTCATCCTCAAGTCACCCCAAGTCACTTCTAAGTTCTTACTCAAGTTGTCCTCAAGTTGTCCTCAAGTTGTCCTCAAGTCATCCTCAAGTTCTTACTCAAGTTACCTCAAGATTGTAATTAAGTCATCCTCTAAGTACAACCAAGTTCTTATTTAAGTTATCTTATAATTATAAAAAAAAAACAAGACAATCTATGTTTTTATCTTAAATAGTAAATGTCTAATATAGTACACACACGCCTCAAAAAACACGCCATCGTTGAGGATGTCTTGCTCAGCGTCCTTGGCGCGAGATTGGTTAGCATAGATCTTAATGAAGTTCTTACATCGTAAGCAACCGCATTGATTACAATTCTGGTCTATGGAAATGTCTTTTATAGACTCCATGTCTTTATTTATTGACTCCATCATTTTAAACAAATAATAATCCGCCATGGTCTATTTTTATCAAAAAAACAAAAAAATTTTAAAATTTAGTTCTTAAAATATTATTGCATCTGAAATGGATCAAAATGATCTTTTGTTGTTGGCGGTTCTGGCATGCTGTTGTGTTCATCTTCTATATTTAGTAGTTGAGATTGTTTGGACTGCTTTGGGTTTTGTTGTTTTTGTTTATATATTTTATAACCGTAATAACCGCCCCCAACAGCAGCAAGGGCGCTAAAAATGGCAACAGTTTTAAGTTCAATATTCCATGAAGGCTTTGGTGCTGTAGGCCTTGAATCAACTTGTTCTTGTTCTGGTGTTTTTATAGCCGGCATTGAAACAACTGTTGGCGTTGGCGGCGTTATGTTTTCATTATGAGCTATATTCTGTGATTGTAACTGTAATTTTTTTTGTTTGTTCCACTCAGCTAATTTTTTTCCTGCTGCAATGCGTCCAGGATGAGGGGGTTTTAGTGACCACTTTCACCTGATTCAATGTTTTCTGATTCTGATTCTGATGATTTTCTGGCTCGGTCATTTTGAAGGGAAATAAAATCTATATGATTAAAAGTAATTAATCCCATGATTAGTGGTGATAATAATGTTCCAAATCTGTAATATAGATCACATCCTAGAGACTCTAATGACTTTGTTAAAACTGGATCCTGCGTTAAATCATACATAAAATCTTGTTCAGAATCAATGGGAGCAAATCTACTGACTAGTTTAGTGTACAAACTAAGAACCGTTTGCCCGACACTTTTTACCATTCTTGATCCTAGTTGCGCTTCATACCTGTTATGATACTTTATAATGTCTTGTGGCGACATCTGTTGAATCTGTTCTATGCTGAATTCATTTCCGAGGAACTGTTTTGTTTTTCCACATGCTGCCAAAGAATACAGCCTTTCCTTTTTGGGCATAATAGCTGGGTCATCAACCAGGTCATTTGTAATCATAAGTTCAGGAAGGTTTAATAGATCATCGGTGTTCATGTTTTTATTAATTATAATTATTTTATTTTTTAAAATGAGCGCCGAAAAAACTGTTGCCAACCTTGTATACCATTCTGCTGTTATTGGAGGTCTAAGTGTAGGATACACGATGCTTGGTAAAAGCTTGTTAAAAATAAAGCCAGCAGATCTTGGCAAACTAGACTTTGAGGATTCGGCAAAGCTAATTGCTGTTATAGCCGCTTCATTCGCTACGAAAGATTTTCTAGTTAAGCAAGACATAATTCCTGACAATATCAATATGTAAAATTTAAAAAATACTTTATAAAATTGGCTTCACTCGTATGATGATAGGTGGCGCTGTGGTGAATGCGCTCGCTTTTAGCGGAAGTAATTACGCATTTAGTAAACTACGGGACGACGGCGAGAGAAAAAGACATAACAAAGCTGTGGAGCAACTAGCTGCAGCACAAGATCGCTATGAAAAGCAGAGAATTGAACAGTTAGATTTCATTAACGATACCCTGAAAAAACAGGGGCATGCAGCTTACACATTTAAAGATGTTGATCAAGCAATAAAAGAATATTATCTTGTAACAGGCAAACCAATCGAAACATTGCCCCACCAAAATTCAGCGACTTTTATCAAACATCAGAAAAACAAAAGATGCAAGAAATCGCGTTTATTGTCTTTGGCATGACTGTTGTGTATTTTGTTGCGCATAATATTGGCTGAATAAAAATGAACAAAATCTATTATTCGCCCAAAGGATATTGGAAGGGAATCACAGCAATTAAAAAGCTAAGCAGAGAACTATAAAACCTTCATTCTGGCTCACTTTCGCCCTCAACCAGTTTTCGGGCGAAAGTGACCCAGAATGAGGTTTTATAGTTCTCTGATAAGCAAGACTTCAATAACCAAAAAATAACGATTATCTACACACAGACATACTGTGTAGGGTTATCCGTTTTTAATACTAATTTACTAAACTTTTCAGATTTTAGTTTTTGTTTAATCCTGTGTTTTTCCTGGTCATTTTCAATAACATCATTTTCACGCAAACATTCATCAAATGCATCTCTGTCTTTCATGTGAAATAAAACTACAGTCTTTAACTGTTCTCTAAAGTCTTTTAAAACTGAGTTATATTTTTGACATAAAATCCACACACTTATCCCAATGTCTTCCGCTGAAAGCTAGTTTCGACAAAGTGTTTCTCTTTTTAACTATGTCTCTTTCTGCTGAACAGTCATCTATGATAAATAGCGTCTGCGTTCCCTCAAACAATCTATAAAAGTGTTCTAGACACTCACTCAGTTTATTGCTAGGATTAACTAAAATATGTTATCATCAGTCCATATAAACCTTCTATCATGATATGCTTTGTTCCATTTAAGTGTTGGACAGAAAACCACAATATGATCAAAATTATAACGATAAACTGTTTGTAACAGGTCGAGGATAAATATTGTTTTTCCACAACCAGTTTGTCCACAAATTAATGAACAATGAGGGGTTTTTGTCATAAAGTTTAACTGCTCCATAGTTTTATAACAGAATTTAATCTAATCCAGTTATTATTTTTATCATGCTCTCTGTCAAAACTTGTTCTGTATAATAAAACCCTATGAGGCCTAATGTGTAAAATTAATCCAATTCAGTTCTGTAAGATTGTTTCTATTTAAGTCAACATTGATTTTGTTACTTGTTGTTATGATCTTAATATCCTCACCATTGTGAAGAACGACGATGGTAACTGTAAGGCGTTAAACGTCTAAGTTTTGCCAGCTAATATTAATTCCTTTTATAAGGTCGTCACTAACGCCCACACCCCGCCCCTCTCCACATCTTTAAAGACAGAAATTTCAAATATCATTGTGAACGTGTCTCTAATTTTCTGCTTGGAAAGAACTGTAATTTTGTAGAAGCTTTCTTTAAAACCGTTTCTCTTCTGTGGAGGATGTACTGTTTTTTCCCATATGGCGTTATTCAATTTCTTTTCGGACTATTGTCATCTGGCATAAGACTTACTGTAAGGACCTGAGTTGAATGCTTTTCTGAAACTTTTTTGACGGCTAAAAAATGTAAATGGGCTTATGAATTCAAATTTTATTTCCCATTCTAAATATGGTTCTAAATGCCATTGAGGTCAGGTTTCGAACTATTTTATATTCATACTGGCCAACATTATTTGCTTCTAGATTGCGCAGTTGCTCTAGTTTAGGAAACTTTTGTTGTCGCCAACCTCTTTGCGTTTATAATCGCCATCTTTGTGTACTCAAACCATACAAAGCGCCTATCTCACCATTCTGTTCAAGTCCGCAACATCTGCAAGGTCTTTTAATTCTAAAGTTATACACCTCACAGGCGCTAATGTAACTCCGGATTCTTCTGGCCCACGCGACATTTTTTAGTACAGTTTATTATTTTATTTCCAAAACAATGTGCAGGTTATCACATTTTACAACTTTCCCCGCTTTGTCTTTGATTTTTATATTAAATGATCGACCCTCCACAAACTAATCTTTTAAACTGTAAATTAGGGAATTGTATAATTTCATAATCGCAATATGCAGCTTTTCCAGATGGAAGAGCTCTTAAAACTGTTGAGGGCCTTCCATCATATAAGTTTTCATCAGTGCTTAGCTCATCCAAATGAACTAGAGTAATGAATGTAATGCAAGATCGAGCGGATTTTCTCCTCATAAGTAGTTTTGGTTGGTGTAACTCTAAATCTATTAATTGTCAGCTGCAAAGCCTAACATTTTAGCTAGCTCTTTATCAAATGTAAT
>CM031625.1:54308170-54373170 GCA_018398815.1 Conus ventricosus
GTGCCCTAGCATAAATTAAGTGATCAGGTTTCAGCCTATTGGCGGGTCTTTATAACACCCACCACCTCGTGTCTGCCTGTCTGTTTATACAAAGTTTTGTAGGTAGAAATTAGTCAGAATAAGTGTGCGGATTTTATGTCAAAAATATAACAGTTTTAAAAGACAAGCAAGTTTAGTAAATTAGTATTGAAAAACGGATAATCCTACACAGTATGTTTGTTTGTAAAAAATCGTTATTTTTTGGTTATTGAAAGAGAATGTGTGATGGATTATCAAAGAACAGTAGAGAACAGGAAAATGCCAATCCTAGGTCGCATCCGCCCGAAACTAGTTGAGGGCGGATGTGAGTTAGGATTGGCATTTCCCTGTTCTCTGACGTCCTCACAAAAAAGGTTCCAGATACTGATGTTGAGAGAGTGAAGCAGTATTTGCGCTTTTCCCTGCCATTCCTTCCCACTATACCCGGAAAGATACGCAACGAGAGTACCTAGCATCTGACCTCAACATCAAGAAGATGCACAAGCTCTATGTGGAGGAATGCCGGAAAGAAAACATCAAACCAGTTTCTTCACGACAGTACAGAAAGATATTCAATGAAAATTTCAACCTGTCCTTTCATAAACCTAAACAGGACCAGTGTTCCACCTGCACCATCTACCAAATGAAAAAACTGGAAGGAAAAGTTGGCGAAAAAGAGGAAGAGTCGCAAAAGCAACATTTGGGCCGAAAAGAAAGAGCAAGAGAGGAAAAAGAAGGACAAGCAAGCAGCCCAGAAGGACCCTTCCAAGCACGTTGTCACGGTCGATCTGCAAGCGGTTCTGCAGGCTCCATGTACAAATGTCAGCCAGCTGTACTTACAAACGAAAACTGTCTGTGTACAATTTCACAGTCTACTCCCTGGCAGATGGCCAAGGCTTTTGTTACATCTGGGATGAGACAGAGGGTCAAAGAGGTTCTTGTGAAATTGCCACTTGCATCTTCATGTACTTGGAGTCACTGCCAAACACAGTCAAGGAAGTGACCATCTTCTCAGATTGCTGCGGAGGGCAAAATCGGAATCAAAATCTGACAGCGGCACTCATGCATGCAGTGGATACTATTCCCCATCTTGAGGTCATCACTCAAAAGTTTTTGGAGACTGGGCACACACACATGGAATGTGACTCGATGCATGCGGCAATATCGCATGCAAAGAAAACTACGGATGTTTATGTCCCAAGCGAGTATGACATAGTGCTCCGATTTGCACGGAGACAAAAACCGTATGTCGTCATTCCACTGAAAAATGCCTCAATCTATGATTTCAAGAGGTTGGCCAGGTCAACCATCCGCAACACCAAAATAGACACAGACGGGCGACGTCTGAACTGGTTGCAAATCAAATGTATGCAAGTGTGCAAAAGCCAAGGTGACATCATGAATTTCAAGACATCTTACGATGAAGACTTTAGATCTATACGCCTTGCTGGATCAGCCAAACGAAATCGACCAGCACCAATGAAAACACTCCCACTCTTGTACAGCGCAAAACTGTCTATTTCGAAGGAGAAGCATCGTGATCTGATGTCTTTGTGCAGCTCTGGGATCATTGCTGAACACCACCACCACTTTTTCAGAACGCTGCCTGTGTCTTCATCGGCCAAAGACAAGCTGCCAGAGCCGGACATGGAAGATTCTTCTGAAAGTGACTCAGAATGAGGTGGTCAGTTTGTTCAGAAGCCTTGCTTTTCCCCACCAGTCTTGGATTGAAGAGTGCAGGGGGACAGGATGGGGTTGTGAATATATGCAGAAGGCTCAGTGATTGATTATGATAATGGAGTAGAACGTAGTGGTTTCTGTGCTGTATATCAGAATGGTATAGAACCTCTGATCTGTCATTGTTAGAAAGAAAGAAAAACACTGAGTAGTTACACTGTGTTGTCCCAATCAGTGAACAATTGCATGCTGTTTTTGATTACACCTTTTGTATTCGTTTATTGATTAATTCGTTGACCGGCTAATCATGATTGACTGATTAGTCCAAGAGAGAGAGAGAGAGAGATTTCAAGCATTGACATGCAAGAACTGAAAACTACGATCACCAGAATGTTAAAATCCTTTGTGCCCTCTGTCATCACCATTATGAACAAATGTTGAATCAGTGTCACGCGAGAGCGCATGTCTGCGTCCGTGTGTTCGTGTCTGTGGGTGGGTGTGAGTGTGAGTGCATGCGTGTACCTGTGTGTGTGTGTGTGGTGTGTGTGTGTGTTGTTGTTTGTTTGTGTGTGTGTGTGTGTGTGTGTGTGTGTGTGTGTGTGTGTGTGTGTGTGTGTGTGTGTGTGTGTGTGTGTGTGTGTGTGTGTGTGTGTGTGTGTGTGTGTGTGTGTTAGAGAGGACAAAAAGAAGTCCTGGTCCCTTCAACATGTGTCTCTGCCTCTATGATCCCCCCCCCCCCACCTCCTCTTTCTCTCCGGCTTTTCTTGCTTGTCCACCCCCCAGTAATCAGATAGTCTTAGAAATGTCTCCAGTCAATAGTTCCAGTCAGTATGGTTTAATTATGGCATGTTATTTTATTTTTTATGGATCGGCATACTTTTAACTTACATTGCATTAATATTATATATATATTTTTGTTTTTAAGGTTAACTGGATCTGGATAATGCTGTTAAGGTGAACTTGCGTGTGTGCGTGCATGTGTGTGTGTGTGTGTGTGTGTGTGTGTGTGTGTGTGTGTGTGTGTGTGTGTGTGTGTGTGTGTGTGTGTGTGTGTGTGTGTGTGTGTGTGAATGTGTGTGTGGTTAATTGGACTTGATGGTATGATAATAGTGATGTTAATAGTAAGTGCGTGCGTGTGTGCGTATGTGTGTGTGTGTGTGTGTGTGTGTGTGTGTGTGTGTGTGTGTGTGTGTGTGTGTGTGTGTGTGTGTGTGTGGTGTGTGAGAGGTTAATTGGACTTGATGCTATGATAATTTTGTTGTTAATAGTGGTGTGTGTGTGTGTGTGTGTGTGTGTGTGTGTGTGTGTGTGTGTGTGTGTGTGTGTGTGTGTGTGTGTGTGTGTGTGTGTGTGTGTGTGGTTGTTAATTGTACTTGATGCTATGATAATTTTGTTGTTAATAGTGTATGTGGGGGGTGTAAGGGGAAAGAGAGAGAGAATTCTTTTTACATATGTTGTTACTATGTTACTCGTATGTGATGTTTTTCTTGTTACCCGATGCACAAAATGAATTCTTCTTTTGAAGCTATTCAAATGATTGGATTGGATTGGATTGGATTTGTACTATTCGCTTTTAATTTGTCAATTTTTTTTTTCTACTTTACAATACATTGTGTTAACATTTCTTTGAGTTGGCAATGAACTGAAATGTTTTGAACAGACAAGAGCCGAGAAACGAAGCTGGCAATGATGTTGATGTTCAGTTTTGTTACTGATGCTGGTGGTGTTGAGTAGGAAACAACTGAAATGATTTTACATTTTATATCAAAGTGATGATGGTGATGATGATGATGATGATCATCATCATCATCACCATCATCAGTAATAGCATTAATGAACGTGTTGATGAGATAATGTAAATATGTATCAGTATGTGGATGAGTAAAAGTAATTTTGTCCCCTTTTTTAATCTCATTCCATTGAATGGGATTAATTCCAGAAAAACAGGAACGAGCTCGATTTTGCGCCTGCGCCCGCGCGTGCATGCGCGCGCGATGTGCGTGCGGTGCGGTACATGCGTGCGTGTGGTCTAAAATCTGGCGCTCGAGCTTGCTCCAAATCTATTCGACAGATTTCGCTGAAATTTTAGATGGAGGTTGGTTCGGACTAGTATGGTGTCGCTTAAATTCCAGACCATTCAAATAGTGACCTCGACCAAAGATCAAGATCACAAGGTCAATTTTCCCTTCTAGGACTTCGATGGAATGGGAATTTCTAGTCAGCTTGATCATCTTTTGTTTAAAACTGAAATGCATTCCCCCAAAAACTTTAGAAAAAAAGATGCAAAGCATGACTATAATGATGATGACAGTATAATGTGGAGAGAGGAGAGAGAGAGAGAGAGAGAGAGAGAGAGATTATTCTTTGTCGTATTGTTATACTTTCAACAATTTGCTCACTGTCAATGTCAGTAATCATGAAGCATCTGCATGACCTTAGCAACACAATTTTTATCGGGGAAAAAAATAAAATGAATATACAAAACTTTACTTAGTGCGTGTAATGCCTGGAATAATTGATGAGATGAGCGATTTTTTTTTGTCTATTTAAGAGCAAGTAAATGAGAAAGTAACAGTGCCTGCATAACACATTTGGGCCTTCCTTTCCACTGCCTCTGTGAGAGGCTGGGGTCAGTAAGGCCAGATAGGGTAGCGGTAATGCAAACATTTGAGATGGCACCCACCTGCAGACAACCATCAGTGAAAGGTGATATACACCAGCCTCAAGTTTCCCCCCCCCACCCTTCTGACCCCTGTGACCTGCCGGTACGCATCAGCGAAAGGTGATATACACCAGCATAAAGTTTTCCCCCCACCCTTCTGACCCCTGTGACCTGCCGGTACGCATCAGCGTAAGGTGATACACACCCGCCCACGCGTTTCCTCTGCTTTTCTCGCTTCCCCACTCTTCCTACAAGTTTCAGCGATAGGTGATACACAGCTGCACTGTACTTTCCCTCTCCACCCTGTGGAAGGGTGCGGACCTCTGTGTATCAGCTGTCACTAACTTATTCGGGGCCAAAGCTTTCATTTCTAGGGAGCGTGCCCAGAAGAGTCACGGCCAAAACCTGTTGATTAACGGTTAATTACTACTTTAGCACTCAGTTGGTCTGCAAAAAAGTATCAGAGGCTGGCAGAGCAGATGTGTCTTTACCTACAAGGTAAATTTGGCAATAAAAACTTCATAATACCGTCTATCTGATAGTGTCAAACTTTCAAAAGCTATTTTCTCAGAAGTACCTCTGAGCGAGATAACACATCCTGGCCGGTAACCCTCGATATTATGGTTTCATCAACTTTTGTATTTCAGTTCCCGGAACTGGAGGATTTCCTTTTAATTTGATTTTTATTCACAAAGATTCTTTCTGTGAATTTGGCTAAGAGGAGGAAATTTAAATGTGCGGAAGTTTGAAGAGAAGAAAAGAGATATAACTTGGAACTTAAGGTCGAGGAAAAACCGTACATATGGGAATGAAATAATGGGCGTTTCGGTTCTACACTGATAGATAGGTGGTTGTGTTAAAGCGGTATTGATGTGCAAAGACATAATATGTTGTACTTGGTAGTGGTCGCGGGTGTACAGAAATATTGGTTTCAAGTTTAATAAAGATTGGTTATTTTCTGAGAGTGTACGTTGGTATCGGAGGACGGGAACTTTTAATATTAAAAGAGGAGACTGTCACGCGGTGCGTGCCAGGTACGGAGAGCAGACTGCATGTGATGTCTGGGCGTGTGTGAGGTTTATCGATAGGTGACGGGTGGTGGTACCTCGGATAGACACGTCTTGTGGAAGTTCACTTTTGGCGTTTGCGCTTGGAACTAAACCGGGTTGGATGGGCAGAAAGGAAGATTAGGGATAGTTATATTAATAAAAGAGTTGTTGTTGTTTTTTCAATTATTATTAAAGATTGGCAGGTGAATTCATGATTGTGTTACTTGGTATAGGTTATTACGATTGGAAAATAAGAGAAAAAATAGCAGATGATGATAATAAAAGGTGTCTAGGATAATTAGGAGTTGTGCCTCAGAAGCCTACATTTGATGTATATATGTATGTATATGGTTGTTTTAGTCGACGGTGGTGCACCAGTATTCAAAGATGTTTTCCGCAGCATTGTGGTGTCAGTAGACAATGTATAGCAGCGCTCGGAAATCCTTGTCGAGCTTATATAGTTGGTGATTGTCATAGTGCTTGATAATTTTTGATGACATTTGTAGAATTGTGATTGTGCCTGCTAGGAAATTAGGATACACGGGTTCAATTTTATTATTTTGGTTTTGTTTGAAATGTGTTTGAGTCTATTACGCATGTTACTGAGTAATCGATCCTGAATTGTGACCGGTACTGTCGTCACTAACGGTCGATTGTTCGTTGCAGTGAATATGATTTATAATCTTATTGAATCATTGTCTTGGAGACCTCGATGGGAAATGAAGGCGTGGATATGTAACTCAGTGTAATCACTTTTATGAAGGAACGGAGAGAGAACAGATAAATGTCTGTTCTACCTCACTTGCTCCTCCACCAAGTTTTTGGGCGAAAGTGGCCTAAAAGCGGCATTTATTAGTTCTCTGGCAAGTAAGACTTCAATAACCAAACAATAACGATTATCTACAAACAACCATACTGTGTAAGACTTCAATAACCAAAAAATAACGGCCCTACAAACAAACATACTGTGTAGGGTTATCCGTTTTCAAAACTAATTTACTAAACTTTTTAGATTTTAGTTTTTGCTTAATCCTTTGTTTTTCCTGATCATTTTCAATAACATCATTTCACGCATACATTCATCAAATGCGTCTCTGTCTTTCATGTGAAATAAAACTACAGTCTTTAATTGTTCTCTAAAGTCTTTTAAAACGGAGTTATATTTTTGACATAAAATCCACACACTTATCGCAGCATGTCTTCCGCTGAAAGCCAGTTTTGACAAAGTGTTTCTCTTTTTAACTATGTCTCTTTCTGCCGAACAGTCATCTATAATAAATAGTGTCTGCGTTCCCTCAAACAATTTAAAAAAGGCTTCTAAACACTCACTCAATTTATTGCTGGGATTAATTAAATATATGTTATCATCCGCCCATATAAACCTTCTATTATTATATGCTTTGTTCCATTTAAGTGTTGGGCAGAAAATCACAATATGATCAAAATTATAACGATAAACTGTTTGTAATAGGTCGAGGACAAATATTGTTTTTCCACAGCCAGTCTGCCCACAAGTCATTGAACAATGAGGGGATTTTATCATAAAGTTTAACATCGGCATTGACACCAAAGTTGTCTGCTCCATAGTTTTATAACATAATTTAATCTAATCCAGTTATTATTTTTAACATACTCTCTGTAAAAAACTTGTTCAGTTAATAAAATCCTATAGACCAAAATTTGTGAAAGATTAACCCAAATTTTCATTCCCGTAAGATTTTTTTCTTTTTAAGCAACATTGTTTTTGTTGTTTGGGTTGTTATGATCTTAATACCCCTCCCCAAAATTGGGGAAGAAACCATGGAAATTGTTAAGGCGTTTAACGTCTAAGTTTTGCCACTAATTTAAAAAATTCCTTTTAAATAAGGACGTCACTAACGCCCAAAACCCCCCCATCCCTCCCACATTTTTAAAAAGACAGAAATTTCAAAAAAAAATCATTTGAACGTGTCCCTAAATTTCTGCTTGGAAAAAACTGAAATTTTGTAGAAGTTTTTTTTTACAACTTTTTCTTTCGGTGGGGGAGGGAAAAAAACCCTTTTTTTTTTTTCCCATGGGGGCTTTAAATTTTAATTTTTTTCCAACAATTGTCGCCCGGGCATAAGATTTTAAATTTTTAAAAGGGCCAAAAGTTAAAATTGCTTTCTAAAATTTTTTTTGGAGGGCAAAAAAATGAAAAAGGGGCCCTTAAAATTTAAAATTTTAGGGCCCCATTCAAAATAGGGTTTCTAATTTCCATTTGAGGTCAGGTTTTCGAACTTTTTTAAATTTTCAAAATCCCAAACATTTTTTGCCTCTAGATTGCGCATTTGTTCAAATTTTAGAAAATTTTTTGCTGTCCCCAACCTTTTGCTTTTTATAATCACCATTTTTTATTGTATTTTAAAAAACCCATCCCAAAGTCCCCTACCCACCACCTTTCTTTTAAAAAGTCCGCAACGTCGGCAAGTCTTTTAATTTCAAAGGGTTATACACCTTACAGGGCGCAAAGGTAACCCCCCGGTTTTTTCTGGCCCAAACGCGACATGTTTTGTAAAAACAATTATTTTTTTTTCCCAAAAAAATGTGCATTTTTATCACATTTACAATTTTTTCCCTGCTTTGCCCGAAATTTTTTATTTTAAAAATGACCCAACCCCCCACAAACTAATCTTTTAAACGGGGTAAATTGGGGAAATTTGGGAAAAATTTCATAATCCAAATGCAGTTTTTTCCTGATGGAAGGCTTTTAAAACAGTTGGGGCCTTCCCATAAAATTTTTTTCTCAGTGCTCAGTTTCGCCCAAAATAACATAAAGTAATAAATTGGGGGGGGGGGGGGCAAACCCGAGCGGTTTTCCCCCCTCAAAAAGGTAGTTTTTTTTTTGGGAGTAACTCTAAATCTATGATTTTTAGCGCAAAGCCAAACCCTTTTTAGCTAGCCCCTTTTCAAAATAGTAACCCCCCTTCTTTTTCGGGCTTGAAGGGTTAACTTTTTTTTTTAGATTTGCTTGTTAATTTTTGGGGGAATTCGAATTTAACCCCATTGTTTTTTTAGTGAGCAAAACCCAAAAACCCTCGGGTATTGTTAATTTGGCTAATTTTTGGCCCCTTTTTTTTTTGTAAACTTTTAGAACCTTATTATTTTTCCCTTGGGCCCTTTGCTTATATTAAACCATACGACTTTGTAGAATTTTTCATGGGGGCCCGGGGCCCTTTTGGGGGTTTCCCCTTTTTTAAAACAAAGCATTTTTCCAAAAAAACGAAAAAGGGATTTTGGTTTTTTTTATTTTTTACAAACTTTTTTTAAAAACAAAATAAAAATGATGCATTTAAATATACTGATGCAAAATATTCTTTTTGGGCCGCACTCCGAACTTAAAAAAATAAAAAAACTGACCCCCTTGACTTTTCTGGCCCCCAACAAAACACTTTCTTTAAAAAGGTAGTACTCCCCTTAACAAAAAATTTTAAACCCCCCCGGTTAAAAAAGACTACATCGCAAAAGTGTTTTTTTGGGGCTTTCCGATGCATTTTTATCAAAACCATTAAATTTTGGCTGTTTTTTGTGATCAACTGGGTGTGGGGGTGTCGTATGCGATCATTTAAAATTTAAACCAAACCCCTTTGGGTTTTAGGTCATGTTAGATTTCTTTCTTTTACCCTTCAGCCTTTTTTTGGGACTGAACTGAAAGCGCCATTACCAAATGAAAAACCTTTTTAAACCCATTCAGCAACAGAATAGCCCATAAAGGTTTTTGGGGGAAAGAACTGAAACCAATTTCCCAATTTTAAACATCAAACAGACTTTAGAAAAAATTTTTTATTTTAATCAGGGCTTGGGCCCACCCCTTATTATTGGGGCGTGCCCAAAAAATTTTAACAAACGGGAAAATCCTCCTTACACTCTTTCTTCAGGCCAGCGTTCACCCCGGGTCCATAGAGCAAGACCCATAAAAAAAGAGGGAAAACATTTATCTTAGACATTTCAAAGGCCTAACAAAAGCGGGAATAGAACAAATAAATGACTCTATTCGTATTTTACTTTTGGTTTTTTTGCTGGGTTTTCCCCAAGCACAGGAAAGGGATCGGCATACTATCCTTCAAAGGGCTTTGATCCCAAAAAAACAGTACTTGGAAAATTTAGGGGACGCTATTTTTCTGATTTTTTGTTTTTCCCTTTTCAAGTTTTTAAAAGGTACCAAGATTTTTCAAACGAAAAGATCAAAAGTAGACTTGCTGTTGGCCGGGTTTATACATGCTACCTTCGACCTCAACTCCGGGAAGGAACAAAAAATGAACTACAAAAATGAAATTCTTTTTGGCAGGAAATAACAAAAAGGTTGGAAAAAACGACAAAAATTCCCTTAAAAGCCCAGAAAAAATTCCCAACAGTAAAAAAACCGATGCCCCCCCCAAGAATAAGCCCATCCAACCCCGCGGCCCAAAGCCCGAAGACCGTTAAACGCGGACTCTTTTCGCGTTGACCATGAATAAAAAAAGGGACAGCGCTTTTTTCCTTGGAAAAAACGGCCTAGGATACTGGGTCTTTTTTTTTAAACTCAATAAAAACCCCAACTATTAAAAACAAATCCCCCTAAGTGCTGGGCCATAAACCCAAACATTTTCCCTTCAGAAAGAAAAAACCCAGCAACAACCCCCCTAATTACCTGGTAAAGCGTCCTTTGTTTTTAACCGGGTTTAATCTTTTAAAAAACTCCCCAAGATAAATCAACTTTTTTTTTACCCATGTTTTATCGGGTGGAGGCAAATGGTGTTGGAGGCACGATTTTGACCCCCCCGGCCCCCCTGAATAGCCAACACCGGTGTACAAAATTGAAAATCCAAAGGGGCCGTTAAAAACGCTTGCAATGTGACTCCTTGCTCCAAACAGTGTTCTTTTTTCTTTCTGCACGTTGTGCCTTCATATAAAATTCTTTGGATAGTTTCTTTTAAATTCTGATAAACTTGATTTCGTAATTTTTCCCGGGGTTAGTAGACAAACGTTTCTAGTCCTGCTGATTTTTTTCTTTTTCAAGTTTCTTTTAGTCTTTTTTTTTATTCTTTCTTTAATATCAACCCAAAGGGTTTTTGGGCGTCATCACCCCAACGATTTTTTCCCTTTTTTTTTTTTAAAAAGCTCATCAATTCACCCCATTTTTGGGCCAAAATTGTTTTTTTAAAATTGCCCCAATTGGTTTCTTAAAGCCATGATAAAGGGCCGCAAATTTCCCTCGCAGGGGTAGGGGGGAGTCGTAAAAGTTTTCCCTTTAATGCTGTTTCTTCTGAAAAACTGGTTTTTTGCCTCTTTTTTGCATTTTTTAAATTTCCTTTCCTGCCGATTTTTTAAATTTTCTTTAATTTTCCTTTTTTTTGCTTTTGGTTATCTGTCGGGATTCCTGCAGGTTTTGAATTTTAGAAACTGCCCCCCCTATCAAATTTTGGGTTTTATTAAGGGAAAAGGCGATTTTGATCGCTCACACGGGCCGGGGTCTAATGTACTCTTTTTTTAAAAATTTTGAGAGTCGGGTTTTAGATGTAAGCTGAACAAGCCCTTTGGGTCGCCCCTCAAAAAACAAATTTTCCAACTTTTACTTAAAAATTCATTGGGGGCTAAAAATTGGGGAGGTTCTTGCCTAAATTTTGGTATAATGATCGGGCCCTTTAAACTTTCTTTTTAAATTTCACGCCGCAAAGATCCCCCCGAGGGGATGTTGAAACCAAAAGGGGAGCCATTCACTAAAGGGCCGTCCCCCCAATAAAAATCTTTCATAATTTTTCACTTAAATCCCCGCCAAGTTTTTTTTAAATAATTAACTTTTTTATTTGGTTTTTTTAAAAAATTTGTCACCAAGCAAAGGCTCGATTCTTGCCCCCGGACAAAAGCCCCCTTTTGGGCGTAAAGGGGAAAAAAGCGGAATATTACTTTTCCAAATAACCATCTACTTTGGGATGGGGATCAAATTTACTGTCAAAATTTCCAGACCTAGGAGGGGATGAAGTGTTTTGTGCCAGGCTCGCCTCTTACTTTCAAAATAGAACTCGCTTAAAACAACAAAACCCCAAACAGGACATTTTGTACAGAATCTGGGGGGGGCCAATCGTTAAGAAAATTTCTAAAAACTTGGGGGGCAAAAAATTTTCTTTTCACAATGCAGACAATTTTTAAAACCCATTCTTTATCTAGGCCCAACCGGGAATGAAAGGGCTGACCTTTTCTTTTTAAGGAATCGAAAAAGAAGAAACCAAAACAAGAAAGGCGCTGGAGAAACTAAAGACGGGAAAAATTTTGTAGCTGTAAAAATTTTCGAAAGGGAAAAACGCTTTTCTATTCCCCTTTAATTTTTAGTTGTTAAAAAAGGTGCATGGGACCATAAATTTTTCAAGGAGCAAATTAAAAAACAGAGTTCATAAGAAATAACTTTTAATTTAATACAAAGGGGTTTTTCAGATCATCAACACCGAAGCAAAGTACAAACATTTCTGACCCTCTCGTTTGGGTTTTACGTGGGTTTGCCAAACCCTTTTTTAGCAAGGCTGATTGAAACGGCCCAAAATCAGTCAAAATTTAAACAATATAAAAACGAAAGAGTGGGTTCATCATACAACATATCCCAAAGCGGGCAGACACTAAAATGGAATTTTTAGTTTTAGTGGCCCCAAGACGCTTAAAGGGGATTTTATTGCCCCGTGCGAAGAAAGAAGAACCGTTCAAAAGAGGGAAATGAAAAGTTTTTTTTTAAACCTAAAATAACGAAAGTACAATGGGTTTGATTGGGGGGTATCCTAACCAAATTTTACGGGTGCGGGCCCTTTAAACCCTTTTCAGCATTTTGATGAAAAAAGAAAACTGTTTGGGGGGGGGGGGAGGTGAAAATTTAAAAGTTGACCTTTGTCTAAAAATTTTCATCTTTACAATGTTAGGCTTGGGTGATTATTTTAAAAACGAAATACGGGGTTTAATTTGGGTTTCCTAAGGTCAAAAAGAGGAAAAACAAGGGGGCAAGGAAGCGGGAGAACTGTGAGAACTTAAAAAACAAACAAATTGATAAAGAAGAAGAAGCCGGGTAAAACCCTTAAAAGGGACATTTGTTTTTAATATATTATGCGCACTGAAAAAAGGAAAAAAACAGATTAAAAGAATACAATACTAAATTAATTTTTTTTTTAAAAAAAGCAGGGCGTTCCCGGGTTTTTTTCCCAAAAGTGCCCCACCGCCCGCCCAAAGAAAGTAGTAGAAAACCCTAGCAAAAAAAACCTTTAATTAACCAATTTACACAAAGCAACAAAAACTAGAAACAAGGAACCCTTTTAAAATACAGCAAAACCCAAACGAAAAGGGATTTTTGCTCCTGTAATGCTGTTTTCATATGGTTTTCGGGGCAAAAAAAAAAAAAATAAGTGCTGCATCGGCAGGAACAAGTGTAGGCCTCTTAGCAACGGGCATAGGCGCACCCGCAGCTTTACCTCTAGGAGGTTTGTCTTTAGCTCTCGGTCTGTGTTCATTAGCTGTAAGTGCGGCTGGCAAAAAATTAAAAACTAAACTCCAAAAGCACACAGCTATGGTTCAACTAATAACGGCTAAACGTAGTTCGTTTATAACTGACAATAAATAAAGCGCTTGTTGACTCAAACATCACGGATGAAGAATTTAATCGTTTACAGGCCGATTTTGATGACTACAAAAGACAAAAGTTTGATCTTCAAAGAAAGGCGAGGACAAGTTTTTCTCAACAGCCAGACCCTGAGCAGATAAAGGAATGCTTAAAAAAAGTAAACGAGACATTAAACTCTGTTCATAAACAGCTCACAGTAACAACATCGAAGGGTGTTTATACTTTAGTTTATGAGTCCAAGCACAAAAAGACCGTTGATATTGATTCTGATTAAATATTTTTTTTTAATTTAAATAAATATTTGAGTTAGAAAAGAAACTCAGCATGGATAAGATATATGAAGGACCGGACGAATTGTTTGAAGGAATGCTTGAGAGAGAGCGTTTATCAAGAGCACTGAATGATATTGATCTAGAAGTCATTGATCCAACAAACGTACAGGCAAGCGTTGTTCATGCTATTTCTCAAGTTCCAAGTAAACTAACAATAGACCCGCCAGTTAAAGTAATGTTAGCTGTTTTAATTGACTATGTAACAATAAATGAAGAAAATCTAGAAGTCTGGGTCTCGACTAAACAACAGACTATTCTTTCTCGTAATGACTTAACACCCGGTTGGGCAGACGAACTGCTTGCACAGTTTGACGCTGCCGCTGAAGAAGCCAAAATGAGAGGCTCTGGTTGGTCAGAGGGCGAAGTCTTAGAGATCAGATTAAAACAGGCTAAGTATGCGCCGATTGTTGGTAAGGCTTACATTCCACTACCTCCAGCATTAGTTGCAAAAAAAGCAGTTCTAAACATAAAGAATACAGACAACAAATGTTTTATGTGGTGTGTTCTCGCAAGGCTGTATTACGTCCGCAAAAACGCAGAGAGAGTGTCTAACTATGAACCATACATCAATGATCTTAACTTTAGTGGAATATCCTTTCCTGTTAGCACGGATTCCATTGATCAGTTTGAAGAACAAAACAAACCAATAACTGTTAATGTATACACATGGACTGAGGAAAACAAATCTGGTGCCTATTAGAGTGTCTAAAGACAGCCCAACAATAGGCGATCCGGCTAAAAGTCATGTGGACTTACTACTGATGCTTTCGCAAGCGGGGCTACCACATTACACATTGATACGCACAATGAGTAGATTATTAGCGCATACTTCAAAAAATTGTTGCAAACAAGAATTCTGTAGAAAATGTTTAACAAGAATTCCATCCGTTAAAGCAGCGAGCGAACATAAAAAACATTGTATCGGCCCAGTTGACTGTAATACAGAACTAATTACGCCCCCACCCGGATCTAAAGTTAGTTTTAAGAACTGGAAACGGATGCAAAATTCTTCATATGTTGTTTACGCAGACTTCGAATCACTCATTGTTCCTTATGAAGGGCCAGCGCCACAAAAACTTCGAAAAACAGTCTTAATGAGTAATCATCAGATTTGTTCATTTGCCTTCATTATTGTCAGGTCGGATGGCGCTCATTCAACGCCAGAATTATACAGAGGACCAAATGCAGCTAGAAGATTTCTACAGCGCATGCAGCAAGTGCGCAATGACTGTTCTAATAATCTGAATTTATCTGAAATCATAATGACGCCTGAAGACCAACAACAGTATGACTCAGCCACTCACTGTTGGATTTGTGGTTTAGGTCTCTCATCAGACGCAGAGAATCCAACAGTAAGAGACCATGATCACATTAGCGGAAAGTTCAGAGGAGCAGCGCACAGTAAATGCAATCTTCAACTAAAGTTTGATCCTAAGACATGGAAGCTGCCCATCTTCTTTCATAACTTGCGAGGTAAGAACTCTCATCTTATAATGAAAGCATTGGACGATGCCTTTTTCAAAAGGGGTGTCATGCATTGCACAGTCATCAGCAACAGTACATGTGCTTTAATTCTGACTAACATGTTTTTTATGACTCTATGCCGACATGGATGGGATCATTAGAGTCACTGGGTATGTCTTAAAGTCCTGCCATAACCGAATATATTTTGACTAACTCTTGTTAGAAGGCGTTTACCTTATGAAGTACATGAACAGTGGAAAGGTTTGATGAAGAAACACTTCCCTAAAGCGCGGTTCTTTTCTAATTTTAGAGGGAAAGGACATTCGTGATTTCAGATTACCAGCTTGCTCAAAGTGCGTGTCAGAAGTTAGCGTGTAAAAACGATGGGAGACTATATGCTCTTACTTAATGGCTGATGTAGGTTTGTTGGCGGAGTTTTGAAAAATTACAGCAAGACCTGATGAACATTACAGCCAGGAACTGGCATTAAATTTCTGCGCCAGGGATGGCGGGACGCTTTTTAAAGTTTATGGGTACAGAAATTGATTTATGATGATTTACCAATGATTAGATGATTGAAACGGATTGGCGTGGGGGAATTAGTATGGCGTGATATTACTGTAAGCAAACAACACAATATGGCGACTATGATCAAGTAAAAGGTCTAACTTCTCATGTATTTAGATGCAAAACTCTGTATGGGCTGGGCAATTGGGCAATCACTTCCTACGAACTTTAAAATGAAAGGATGAATAATATTCAAAAGGCATTAAAGTGGTTGGCCGTTTAACGCGATCAGCAGCGGGGTTTCATTTAGAAGATGATTAGAATATTATGACTCATGACTGGCATAATGAAATCATTAGCAGCAGAAAGCTAAAGCTGGATCCAAGAAAACACTAACTTGTGCTAATCTTCGAGGCAAACAAAAAATTATGTTGTTCATTACAGATTCTGCAATTTTATTTAAGACATGGGTTGAGTTGCCAGCCGTTATGCATAATTGCTTTTGATTCAAGAACAGTTCATGACAACCATACATCCTGAAGAACATGCTCTCCGAATAAAATCAAGATGTTCAGAGAAACGCTTTTTCAAGGGCTGTGAACAAACAGCTGTTTTGGAAAGACTATGGAGAAGAATCCGCCCAAGCGTTAAAGCTGTTCAGCTTAGTCACAAAGAGAACGAAGCGCAATTAAGTGACTTCAAAACCTTAATCTAGGCTTTAGAAGATTCATGATCAGTTTTGGCATATGATGAAAAAAAAAGAACGTCAATTGGACAAACCTTTATTTATTGGTTTACCGTTGTTAGAATTATCAAAGCTTTTAATGTTAGAGTTTCTTTATGACTACTTTAAAGCCTTGTTCCAGAGTCAGAGTACTTTACAAGTACAGATATTTTTGTTATAGGATTCTCTGCGAGAGGACATTTTCAAGACATGGAAATCTAAGTGGCTAAAGGGGCATGCGGATGGTATGATACTCTGATTACCCTAAAGATTCGCGTTACTATCCGTTAATAAGAAGGTTTTAGGAAGATGACGGATGAATATCTGGGGCGGTGATTAAGGAGTTTATTGGTTTAAGGTCGAAAAAAGTACGTATTTCGAGCAGGAGGATAAATCATAAGAAGAACGGGAATATCTCGCAGCGTTGAGCGTCAAAACATATACATGGACAACTATAAAGAAGCATTGTTTGTCAATAAGATTTCATCTGACAACGAAAAATGGATCTAATTCATGGAGATAACACAACAGTTGTAAAAGAAGTAATAGATTAGACTAACACAAACGGGTGTTTGTTATCCCAGAGTTTTCATATGCAATTGGGATGGAGGACCGATAAACAGGGGGGTTTTTTTTTCATCAACATTTATTAATAAGATCAATCATAGCTTCATCAATTCTTTACATCTTTTCTTCATGTTTGTTGACGCGTTCGAAATTTTATTTATTATTACAAGACATTCTTTTTCCCAATTTGGGGGGCGTTGAGTTCTAGGTGATATGGATGATTTAGGATGCATTTGATTAATCCCCGAAAAATGTTTCCTTAATAGCATTACACGCATGAAAATGATTCCCGTATATTTTCAAGGTCTCTTCCTTTACCATTCTTGTTTCGTTCTGCACTTCCTTCTGAGCTTCCATTTTAAACTCAAATATATTTACGTAAATTAACTAAGCAACTGGAACTGTGTCTGGAGGGATTTATCTGCAGTTCTTCTTTCACAAAAGATCTTTGAGGAGCTGGTTGTTTTGTTGTGTCAGTTTCTTGTAAATAATACACGGGTGGATTCATTTTTACAATTCTTTTTATTTCATATGAATCAACACTCCAAACTGGATCTGTTGCCCTGATGCGAGTGTCCCCTTCTGCTTCCCCGGTAAATAAAGGTACCTTACTTTTAAACCAAATGGTAATAGTTTGCCGGATGAAGGCTCTCCTTCAACAACATTTATTGTTTTTCTTTTGATTGCTTGTACTGGTTTTAGCCCTTTAAATTCTTCATTATTCATTGCGCGCAAAACTGAGGGCAGTCTTCTAACCCATTCTGTGTTGCGAGAATTGTCAATCAGCTCTCTGTGATACTGGTAGGAAGAAAAGTCTTTCGGCTAACTGTTTGTTAAAGTTTTCAACTAAAGCCTGTGATCTATGAACTCCTGGAATGCCTCTTTTAATGGTAACTCTATGTTTCAACATAATTGATTCACTTGGCCTTTAAATTCTTTCCATCATCGACTTGAATCATGCGAGGGTAAGTTAAAGGACCTCGCTGGTATATCAGCTGTATGGCAACAGCAACAGCAGAGCACTCTTTTGTGTTAATGGTTCCGCATCTTTGTATCTTGAAGCTATGTCAATGACTGTAAGTGCGTACTTAATCTTTTTCGTCTAATCGTATCAGAGGGTAAATATAGAAGGTCCATTTGATGGGTGTCGTTCGGTATTGTGTTCACAAAGTGTGGCCTCTGTATTCGTCTAGGCGCTGGTAAATAAATTTGCCAAATCGCTTGTTTAGATAACCATTCTTTTGCTGTTTGTTCACTGACTCCCTCTGCTTGGGCTTAGCTTTTTAATTGCTGTGATGCCCTTCCAATATCCTTTGGGCGAATAATAGATTTTGTTCATTTTTTATTCAGCCAATATTATGCGCAACAAAATACACAACAGTCATACAACGACAATAAACCCGATTTCTTGCATCTTTTGTTTTCTGATGGTTGATATAAGTCACTGATTTTGGTGGGGGCAATGTCTCGATTGGTTTGCCTGTTACAAGATAATATTGTTTTATTGCTTGATCAACATCTTTAAATGTGTAAGCTGCATGCCCCTGTTTTTTCAGTGTGTTATTAATAAAAATCTAACTGCTCAATTCTCTGCTTTTCATAGCGATCTTGTGCTGTGGCTAGTTGCTCCACAGCTTTGTTATGTCTTTTTCTCTCGCCTTCATCTCGCAGTTTACTAAATGCGTAATTACTTCCACAAAAGCGAGCGCATTAACCACGCGCCGCCTATCATCATTACGAGTGAAGCCATTTTTTATAAATGTATTTTTATTTACATATTTATACTGTCTGGAATTATTCCTTGCTTGACTACAAAATCTTTCGTGGCAAACGAAGCTGCAATAATAGCAATCAGCTTTGCTGAATCCTCAAAGTCTAGTTTGCCAAGATCTGCTGGTTTAATTCTTAACAAGCTTTTTACCAAGCATTGAGTATCCTACACTTAGACCTCCAATAACAGCAGAATGGTATACAAGGTTAGCAACAGTTTTTTCGGTGCTCATTTTTAGAAAATAAATAATTATAATTAATAAAAAACATGAACAGTGATGATCTACTACAGCTACAAGGCAGCCTAAACCTTCCTGAACTTATGAATGGCCAAGTTGATGACCAAGCTATTATGCCCAAAAAGGAGAGGCTGTATTCTTTGGCAGCATGTGGAAAAACAAAACAGTTTCCTCGGAACTGAATTCAGCATAGAACAGATTCAACAGATGTCGCCGCAAGACATTTTAAAGTATCATAACAGGTATGAAGCGCAGCTGGGGTCTAGAATGGTGAAAAGTGTGGGGCAAACGGTTCTTAGTTTGTACACTAAACTAGTCAGTATATTTGCTCCCATTGATTCTGAACAAGATCTTACGTATGATTAACGCAAGATCCAGTTTTATCAAAGTCATTAGAGTCTCTAGGGTGTGATCTGTATTACAGATTTGGAACATTGTTATCGCCATTAATCATGGGATTAATTACTTTTAATCATATAGACTTTATTTCCTTCAAAATGAACGAGTCGAAAATCAGCAGAATCAGGAAACCCTGAATCAGAAAACATTGAATCAAGTCGAGAAAGTGACCAGTAAAACACCTCATCCTGGGCGTGTTAAAGCAGGAAAAAGATTAGCGGAGTGGAACAGACAAAAAAATTAATGTTACAAAATATAGCTCATAATGAAAACATAACGCCGCCAACGCCCAGAACAAGTTGATTCAATGCCAGCTATAAAAACTCCATGTGATTCAAGACCTACAGCGCCAAAGTCTTCATGGAATATTGAACTTAAAACTGTTGCCATTTTTTGGCGTCCTTGCTGCTGCTGGGCGGCGGTTATTACTGTTATAAAATATATAAACAATGGCAGCCAAAACAAAAGCAATCAAAAAAATCTGAACCGCTAAATACAAAAAACAACAGCACGCCAGCACCGCCAATAACAAAAGATCATTTTGATCCATTTCAGATGGAATAATATTTTAAGAACTTAAATTTAAATTTTTTTAATAAAAATAGAACATGGCGTATTATAAATGATGGTGTCAATAAATAAAGACATGGAGTCTATAAAAGACATTTCCATAGACCAGAATTGTAATCATGCGGTTGCTTAGGATGTAAGAACTTCATTAAGATCTATGCTGACCGATCTTGCGCAGAAAACGCTGAGCAAGATATTCTCAGCGATGAGCCGTTTTTTGAAGCGTGTGTGTACTATATTAGACATCTACTATTTAAGATAAAAACATAGATTGTATTTTTTTGATTAATTATTAGATAACTTGAATAAGAACTTGGTTGTACTTAAAGGATGACTTAGTTATGATCTTAGGTTAACTTGGGGATGACTTGAGGATGACTTCAGTTAAGAACTTAAAAAGTGACTTGGGGTGACTTGGGATGACTTAAGGATGACTTAAGGACAACTTGAGAATAACTTGAGTAAGAACTTGAGGAATGACTTAGAAGTGACTTGGGGTAACTTCAGTTAAGAACTTGCGGATGACTTGAGTGTGCGTGCGTGGGGTGGGGGTGGGGTGGGGGGGACGTGCGTGCGTGGGGTGGGGGTGGGGGGATGTGCGTGCGTGGGGTGGGGGTGGGGGGACGTGCGTGCGTGGGGTGGGGTGGGGGGACGTGCGTGCGTGGGTAGGACAAAACACACACAAACAAACACAAACACAAAACAAACAACAAACAAACACACAATAGACAGGACAGTGCTTGTGAGAACATATGATCACTTGGCCTAGTTTGCTGTGCTCCTCTTTTCTCAACCAGGCTTGCAACTGGCTTTGGCAGAGTTACAGCAATTACTGCTGTAGCCGAGCTTTTATGGCGGCTCTAATCGCCAGTAGTTAGTACATCCGTCATTGTATATTTGGAGCATTTATATGAAGATAGTGCTGGCCACACACTACTCCTCTCCTACTGGTAGATGTACTAGGTCTGCCTAACCCTATCTAGTTTGTTTTGCCAGAACATTCAAAAATCGTTATCCAGTTGCATAAGGGCACACTGCGTTTTTTAAACAATCAAAAACGCCGAAGCAGGGCAGGCGCAAATGTCATATGCAGCAAACCGTACATGCATGATCGTTACTATATTTAGAGCCACGTCATTTACTATTTTTGAAACCGTACATGCATGATTGTTACTATATTTAGAGCCACGTCATTTACTATTTTTGAAACCGTACATGCATGATCGTTACTATATTTAGAGCCACATCATTTACTATTTTTGAAACCGTACATGCATGATCGTTACTATATTTAAACACTTGTCTAACCACAGTGTGATACTTCTGTTGTTACGCGCAAACAAGCACTGTATGTCTAAGACTGGGACTGTTGGTGCTCTAATGTGAGAGGAATATGCGGCGCTTCTGACCAGTACTTTTTGTACTCTTCGATCTGAAGCATCTCTTCGATTTGCTTCAGTTTGCTCATAATATAACTGATTGGCAAACCAACGGTGTAAAATCGGGGAAATGCTTGAAGCGATTTGGCAACAGCACGCAGTCTACGCGCATGAACATCAGAATAGCAGTTTTTTCTTCTAGCCACTGAGCCCACGTTTTTGTCATCTTTCCTTCTTTTCTTTGTCTCTCCTGCCATTGTTTGCATAAAATCAAAAACTTCCCAAACTGAATGTAAATCAAGATTTGTTGAGCGTTCTGCCTTTTGAGATTTCTACACCCTTTTTGCAGTCTTTCTACAATGTCTTGTTCAGTTGCTGTTTGAGCTAAATAAGCATCTGTATAAGCTTCTGTTGATATAGCATGACTAACATCTGCTTGGTTTGAAACAAGATAGTGATGTAAATCACTTGGCGTTGTTGGTTCTACTCTCTTTTTCTTTCCGCCTTTTTCTTTGAACAAATCTTCCATCTTCCTTTTTGGTTTTTTGGGTAGTCTCATTGGTCCTTCTGTTTTAGCCTTAATAGCAGTTAAGGCCATTTGCTCAAAATATATTCTATTCTCTTCTAGTACATGCTGTTCTTCTTCTGTCCATAACGGAGTAGCTTGCTCTTGTTGATACATGCCTTCTGGAAGAATTAAAGGAGTTTTTTGTTGAGAAAAATCTAACAGTTTTTGATTAGCTGCTTGCGCTTCAAAAATTTCGTCATTTAATTCTTGCGAAGAAGGACTACTAAATAGTTCTGCTTCTGAAGAAACACTATCACCCGACATAAAATCTTTTTACAAACACCTTTTTCACTGAAAAACACCGCGTCTTTCCACCACAGTCCCGTATCGCGTGATGAATTGTTTTGCTTCGGCCGACTTTCAACAATGCAGCGCCATTTTTTTAGATAAGGAACCATCTCATCGATAGCCAAACACGTATTAAAACTGGCTGTATCTTGTCAACAATATTGTCTTCAACGTTTTCATTTCCTTGAACCAACAAACCTTTAAGATACACATTCTGTTCTTCGGTAAACCGGTTATTAGAATAACACACCACAGCACAGTAAACCGTCCTGCTCGTCCAGCAGTCAGTGGAAGAATGTGTGGGTTAACCTAGTCATGTGAGCGCCCGCTGATTGGCCGGGCTGTAACAGCGCCATCGCGCGGCAGTGTTGACGTGGCAAAGCAAATTCTAGAAGGCTGATGTAATATATTGTAATGGCAGGCTCGGCGTGAGGGAGTGGGGTAAGGAGGAGGTGCGGCAGTATTGATTTTTTGGCCTCACAGTTTGTCAGCAGGCTGAGCGACCGGCTAACTTAAAACGCAGACACTATTATTATAGATGACTGTACAGCAGAAAGAAACAATTTGTCAAAACTGGCTTTAGTGGAAGACATGCAGAGAACTAATAAATAGTGTGTGTGTGTGTGTGTGTGTGTGTGTGTGTGTGTGTGTGTGTGTGTGTGTGTGTGTGTGTTTGTGTGTGTGTGGTGTGTGTGTGTGTGTGTGTGTGTGTGTGTCTATGGCTCCAAGACTGGCTTCTCCTCCGTGTCTAAATAGAAATATTATTTAAACCCACAAGCAATCCTTCACCACACGTTGTTCTGAGGGCAACTTGACCTTAACGGGCTTTGGCTGCGCCTCTCTCTCTGCTGACACCCCCACACTGTAATTAACACACCGCGAAGTAATCGGATAGCCTAGTACGCCACCGTGTATATGGGCGCGTTCAGCCACAGCTGCTTTTCCCTACGTTACTCTATGGGTCGTGTTCAGCCACGGTACTTTCCCTTACGTTACTCTATGAAAAGTTTAGTAAATTAGTTTTGAAAACGGATAACCCTACACAGTATGTTTGTTTGTAGGGTCGTTATTTTTTGGTATTGAAGTCTTACACAGTATGGTTGTTTGTAGATAATCGTTATTTTTGGTTATTGAAGTCTTACTTGCCAGAGAACTAATAAATGCCGCTTTTAGGCCACTTTCGCCCAAAAACTTGGTGGAGGAGCAAGTGAGGTAGAAACAGACATTTATCTGTTCTTTAACGGTCATAATTATGTTATGGCTGTTGATGGAAGTGGAAAGTCAATGAAATTGGTTTACATGTGTAATGGAACATTTCTGTGAGAGAATTTTGATGACAAGGTGGCTGGTTGCATAGGTTATGATTTAAAATTCTAGTCAGCTGTCGCACTTTGGGTTGTGACATGAAAACATCAGAACTGTTTACTTTAGTGAAGCAACAAAGTTATAACTGTATTGTTCTGTGGTAGTAAGACATTTCCTTTTTTCACAGGTTGTTTCCGGCGAGTTCTCTGTACCTCCCCTACACAGCAAATCTGTAAGGGTCGGCCTCTGGGTGGTGGGAGTTGTCACTGCCACTTCCACTGTCATCCCTGCCCACTCCTCTGCCCGGAGTGGAGACGCATGTAGAGCCGCAGGGTGCGTTTCCGGTCGGGACGTCGTCTCGCCTCCACAGTCCGAGGTTGTGGCAGTTCCTCCGACTTCAACTGTGTATTCGGGGTGGGGCAAGCGTCTTGAGGGCTCGCCGCAGTGTACCATCTGCGGGCGACCCGCGAATTTGGTTGGTGCCCGGTGGGTAGGGGACCGCGCCCTTCGACGCGTCACAACTCCTTCTTCACGTCAAGCGCTTCAGTGAAGGTTTTGCTTTGGGCAGTGCATTAGTGTAAGGGCGTCGTAAAGCAGACCGACGTCTACATAATTCATAGTGGGGAGCGCTGTGTCGCCATTGTTTTTTTTCTGTGTGTGCGTGTTTTTTTGTTTTTTTTTGTTGTTGTTTTTTTTTGAAGGAGTTTTTTTTTTTTTTTTTTTTTTTTTTTTCTTGCATATGTCAGCACCCGCCAGGGACTTCGAACGAAGTATAGTATGAAGTGCAACATTGGGTTCGGGCTGCTTGAACAATCTGTGTTGAACATTTTGGGGGTTTAAGTTTGGGTGTCCGGGTGGTTTGACACCGGCACATAAAAATTAGTATAAAGAGTATATTTTTGGAGAAAGAAAACATCGCGTGGGCTCTCGGGTTTTATGAGGTTATCAACTTGCTTGATATTTCAGCCGGGATTACCAGGTGATGTGATTTCACCCTTGTCCCTTCTGGTATTGGCCTTCAGTGGGCTGAGGTGTGTCTGTGCCTCCTGAGGGAAGGGTCGTTTAAATGTAGATGTGCAGTACATGCGTGCACTGGTATGCAGAAGGGGCCATGCGTTGATGGTCGGGTATTGTTGTTAATATAGTCGAATTGTTTTGGGGTTTGTTTTCCTTTGCCTGTGTGTGTTGGATATATAGAGGGCTTGGTGTCTCATCTGCCATTCTGCGGGTGAGTGCGTGGGTGAATGTAAATAAAGCCTTCGTTGTGCACCGTATTTTCGTTTGTGTGTGTTTGTTGTGTGGCGTTCATACTCTCAGTAAAAGGGGGAAAGGGGTGGTTATAAAGGGGGATATATTAATACATATATCCTGTCTACTGTCTTATACAGTGACAGTGACCGGCTTTAAACCCACGCACACGCACGCCAGACCCACACCCACACCACACAACATGGGGCACTCAACTCTCGAATCCATCCATAACCGAGGAGGTTCGTAGAAGGAGGCGGATCCTGTAAAGTGGTAACGCTCGTGGTGGGCTGGTTTTCCAGTCCGAGGTGAAGCAGGTGTCCCAGTAAAGGTGACGAGGTTCACCTCCAGTCCGCAAGTTGGAACAGTGACTGGTGCCTGGACGCAGGATGCTGACTGCAGGGTCCGTGGAGGCCGGTCTTCCAGCAGCCAAAGACCGGAGCTGCAGCTTAGGAAAAACAGGCAAAACAAATCCCGCCCTATGGCGGAGATCAGTCTCCAGATGAGTAGTCATCACCCTATAGTCCTTGTCAGTGTGTGGCAACATAGTGGGTCCTTCAGTGCGTCAGTGCGAAGGGTCACAATGCCGTAATAAGGTCAACAATGTCTGTCACTATAAAAGGGCAGATAAACTATAATAACTTCTTTCCCTTTTTCTTTTGCTTTTCTCTGACCTGTACTAAGGATGATTTCCTTAGTCAACAACAGCTCCAATGAATAAAACCAATTAGAATCCATCCACACGTCTGTCACACAAACATATAAGACAAGGACACAACGAGAACGGAACCACATGTGGGGCGATACGGCAGGAATTCCAACTCCGTGGTCTAAATGACTAGCCGTTCGGACGCCCATGCGTTCCACGATTCGTCTCGTGTCTGTGAAGCAACAAGGAAAATGAAACTAACATTTCTGATATCCTTCCGGCCCAAATCACATATTGAGCGAGATAAGCATTGACTCAACCTGTGTAATCAGAAAACAACAAACACGGCTTCCATTGACCAAAATGAAGGGATATCATATAGTAAGCGATTTTCAACTTAGTCCAAAGTAACAGAATCCCTAGCCGCTAAGGACCAAAAACACAATTAAAGATAATGCGTTTCTACAATTCTACAACAAGACGCATATCTCGATACCATTTCCATACCTGCCCCCCTTCTTTGGAGCAGTTACACACAGAAAAGGTGTGTCCGAGCCAACAGCACATGAAGGCAGATGAAAAACCTCTCAACCGCTGAAAGGTTAGAAAACCCAAATAAAAACAAAACTGTCCAAAACAGACCATATATTTACCAAAATGGCGGGTGGGCGAGGTGAGAAACGGTTCGCTCCCCAGTCCAATGAAGGGTGGCAGCCGTAACCGTGCCGGTCCTCACTGAAGGGACTCCAGGTCAGGGACGACCCAAGGTGGTTCTTCTAGCTGGCAGGGATAGGGATCCCAGAGGTGTCCAGTGGAATACTTTCCAACCCGGTGAAGGGCCAAAGACTTTTCCACAAACTCCACACCGAAGTGGACAAAGAAAAGTGAAACCAGCTAGCAGAGATGGAGATCTCTCCGACTCGACGGTCCGTCAATGAGTGCCACACCACTAGCCTAACAAAGATGGCAACAGGTAACAAAACAGCTCACCTGTGGCACCTGACACAGCTGATGAATCACGTGGAAAACGATAAAAGAACAGAAAAAGAAGGCTTTAAAGAAAAAAAAATGAAGAGAAATATTGGAAGATGGGAGCAAAATGCACGGACGTAGCGCACCCGGGATGACACAAATAACACATGGGTCAACACCCGGCCAATGTAGTGAAGATGTCACTGGTAACACTCCACTTTATACTGGGTTTGAGAAGAAATGATTCATCTTCTAAACCAAAAGTATTTTCGTCCATGACATTGAGCTTCTTTACCTTCTTTAAGAGTCAATTTGATACTGGGTGGATGGAGGTTTAGAAGATGTTTCTCAAAAGCCTGAGTGTCTGTTTTGTCCAAGAGGACAGTAATTCCATTGTCCCTGTATCTAGTCCAGTCAAGACTCTGATCATAATTCCCTTCTTCATCAGGCGATAATGTGGAAAGGAGGGGCACCGGACAATTTTTTGTCAGGGATTCGTCTAAATCTGCCATAAAAATATCAACATAGTCACAAGCGTGACACGGGCCCATTGCAGTTCCATGATTGGGCCTAGCAAAGGTGGTTTTCCCGCTTCCATCTATGTATTCAGAACAGTTGTTGTCAAGCACAATCTGAAGTGCCTCCAAAATACATTTAGTTGGAATGTTTAACTCACTAGGGAAATCTTGAAGAGCTTTCCGAATTGTGACAGAACTGTGCCACCCACAGGATCAACAGATAAAGTTCCTGTCCATTCATGCCATTGAAGCTGTGAAAAAAGAAGAACAATTATTGGACAGAGAAACTTTCTGGCAGGCGAACTTAGGTACTATTTTTAATGGACTAAACAATAGAACAGAATTGTGTACGCTGCAGAGAAGGGGAAACAGACAAAATCTTCGGTCATAACATTCCTTGAACATTTGGAGTGTGAAAACAGGAAAATTGACTTTGTGTGTGTGTCACGACTGACCCCTGGAGGTCTGCCCTGACAGGATCGGTCTAGATGGGAGTGAAGGGAGTGACTGACATCACACGCCCCACAAGAGACCACACAAGAAAGATTACGATACAATACACCATTTATTCACACCAACACACACATAGTCACAAATAAGCATTCCAACACACACAACATGAACAATCACAATTAAGCATTTCAACACACACAACATACACATAGTCACAAACAAGCATTTCACCGCACACAACATGCACAATCACAATTAAGCATTTCAAACACACATTCCTTTCCGTGCTTCAGGTGGTTCCCCCACACCTCTGTCTCTCCAAAGTCCTCGAGAATACCGTGTCGACTCAGGTGCCCCAAACCGGGTCTGTTCCCGAACAGAGTCTTTCAATGCCGACACCTTCGACACACACGCACACCCAACTTGCACGACACAGAGCGAACCACACTGGTGACATGGGCTGTAGGAAGTCCGAGGACCGTGGAGAACGCGTCCCGTGGGACGAGGCGTTGTCGCTGAAGATCCCGGACAGGGGTTAGGACCGTCCAGCGAGGTCCATGCGCTCCTCACACTGCGCGGCCCCAACAGCGCAAGCTTCGGGTGAAACCCCCGGGAGGAGAGAACACGGAAGGAACTGGAAGGAAAGAAGAAAGGGTACTGGAACCCCGCAGTCAGTACTGTCTGAAATTTGCTGCTTAATCCTAACAGCCACTGGCATGGTGGGCGAGGGAGGTGTTTGCTGAATACATTAGTAACACCAACTCAACACAGACCTGAGCATAACACAGTAAACAAACCAAATGGGGAATGTTCGCTAAAGGTCTCCTCACACGAAGCAGGTAAGGTATTGCATTAACAGGCTAAAAAAACAAATAGCGATTTATATTTTCATCCTTCCCTCACGTTCAACATTTTCCTTTCTTAGGAACCGAACTAATACAGCAACCATTTCTTTATAACCGCCACCACATTTGTAAATAATAATAATTCAATGGCACAATTATCCCCACATTTTATAGCAACATTTCAAAATGACACAATTCTCCAACCACGCATCCAAACGACTAATCATGTGTACGCACGCTCGCAAACATAAAACACTCGTTCCCCTTGCACACACAAACAGACGGTGGCCGAAGAATAAGAGACCGGTGATTGTGACAGGGGCGGACGAGCGAGACCAAGCAAGTACCAACCCTGAATCACCAGGTTCTCCCCCATCCCCACTGACTACCGCATCACCAGATGCATAAAAAGGAGAAAGACTTTTGGGTATAATTTTGAATGGCCAGGTTAAAGATTGAATTAACCAGATAAAGTGGTCTCAAACAATATTTCTTTTATAATTTTGAAAACCAAAAGAAATTGCGCAAAAGAGAAGAATTAGCCGGCTAACAACAACAAAAAACAAACCACGAAACTGATGCTTACCAGCTACCCGTGGGTGACCCAAGTGGCGGGTGAAGTGACTCTCTGCCCTCTGTTCAGTCGAGTGGACCAGCAGAGCAGATGCGGAAAAGATGACGTGATGTGATGTCCCTCCCCTACAGGCCGACTGTAGGAATGAAGGTACCGACCGTACCTTCGACGAAGTGGTAAAGAACCAGAACCGGAGCGGGCGCTCCCAAGGACATCTTCCGCTCCAGTGAAGAGAAAACCTGCCTAAGCGATGGCAGCCAACATGCCACGCTACGTCACAGTGAGAATACCTCAAGCCTAAGAGGAATGATGCACGTGTGGCAGGTAAAAAGACAGGTGAGAGGCCGATAGAGACAGCCAGTTCAAGCGAAAGGTACCAGCCACCCGTGAACCTGCAGGATGAATTGCACGAGCAGTGGAATTAGAGAGAGAGAGAGAGAGAAAGTAAACCTAACCTGAGCTGAACGACATTAAGGTGCAAACGCACCACAAGCCACATTAAGGGACGGATACACGACAACAACAACGACAATAAATAAATGAATAATTCCACCACCCTAGATGGGTCAATCGTCGTAGGCCTCGTGACAAACTCGTGACAAACCCCCCTTCTAAAAGCATCTGTTTCTCTGAGATACAGTGCTCCTTTGAACCTTGACGCATGTGCAAATTCACAACAATGGGACCGAACCCAACACTCTGTGATCGACAGAGTACGATAAATCCAATACAACCGTTCCACGATAGAATTACACAGGGAGATACATAATACTACATTTATCAAACAACTAAGCAAACCTTCCAACAATAAAAGTAGCAATCCGAGACAGGTGATGATTCACTACCGTCAACTGTCACTACACCTGGTACGCAGACCAAAAAGGGGACATAACCCTGGCTGAGGGGAATTGTCCCTCTGACTGATTTCCCCAATGGGTGTGCTGACTACGGAGCTCGGCTGAGATAGTCAGCATCCGTATTGCTAGAACCCTTGATATGGCGAAAAGTGAACGCATGACTCTGCAGTTCCACTGCCTAACCCATGAGTCGACGACTGACTGGCTGGATCCAGTCCAGGCACTGGAGAGGATGATGATCGCTCTCCAGTACAAACTTCCGGCCGTACTTCTTCTTGGGCACGCCAGTGCGCGTCCAAATCTGCCAGCGAGCTTCAGCAACAGTAGGGGCATCGATAGTCCTAAGCGGGACAGCCTCTGGGTATCGAGTCGCGTAGTCTACCACTACCAAGATGTAGCGGTGACTGCGATCGGATGGTGGATTAATGGGTCCCACCAGGTCGACACCAACCTTGCTGAATGGCTCCCTAACCAGTGGCACTGATCCTAGGGGAACACGCGTCAAGCGACCCTTGGGCGTTGTCCGTTGGCAGACATCGCAACTGCGGCAGTTCTGCCTAACCTGAGAATTCATCCCCGGCCAGAAGAAGTCTTGTCTCACTCGCTCGAGAGTCCGCTTTGAGCCCATATGGCCTGCCATGGGTGAATCATGGGCCTGCCGGAGAACAGATTCTCTCAAGCTTTGGGGGACGACTAGCTGCTTGGCCACCCTATCTGCCTGAGTGAAGACCCTAAAGAGGATCCCCTTGTGGAGCTTAAAGCTCACCTTGGCGTGTCGGGCCGACTGAGCGGGACGATCCACCAGTTGTCGTAGGCGTTGGACATCCAAGTCCCTGGCCTGAAGACGGACCATGGTAGCAGGATTGGCCCTAGCGAGAACCTCGTCAGAGATCGGCTGAAGAACGGGACGCAATTCCTGCTCCTGCTTCTTGGCTTTGGCGCGCGTGGTAACTCCCACACATGCTTGTATGGGCAGATCCGTAGACACAGACTGACTGCGTCCGTCTGCAAAGGTGATAGTATTCCCTATGAGAAGGGAATACAGAGGTCGCTCCACCGCGATGGCCCATACTTCACCACAGAAGTAGGGGGGAGATAGGAATGAGTACAGAAGGACGGGTGGAGGTAAAACCAGCCTCCAACCGCACACATCATAACTGGCGCCCCGCTGAGCCTCAGGGGAAACCAAATCCTTATCCACAAGGAGCGTTGATGCTCCCGAATCCCTGATGGTGTCGACCAAGGGTGAACCAACAACAGAAAGAAATACTGGACACTCTGTACCACCAGAAGCTGGGATGGACCCCACGTTAGCCGAGGAACGAGGACGCTGGATAGGACTAGCCCCATGACTACCGGTGGCTTTAGGGCAATCTTTCCTAATGTGGCCAGGACGACCACAAAAAAACACAGTCGGGGTGCTGAGGTCCCCGATGAACTGCCTGCCTTGTTCGACCCGCTAGCAGTCGTCGGCGCCTTATTGCCACTAAATCCTGTGAGGGTCTTCCTGTCCGTATCTGGGCGATGCCCATAAGCTCTACGAGCTTCGGCAAACACCTCAGCAGTATGAATCGCAGCCGCGAAATCCTGTGGTGCTGTCTCGCCTATACGGATCCTCAACTCTGGGGACACAGTGTTGGTAAGCTGTTCGATGAGAATCAGATCCTCAAGCTCCAGCTTAGCCAACTGACGCCAGTACCCTAGCGTTTTGCGCAGCCTATCTCCAAACTGCACGAAGGTCTCGTCGTTATTCTTTTTCATGGACCTAAACTTCCTCCTGTACGTCTCTGGGGTAAGGTGGAAACGTTTACGCAGAGCCAATTGCATATCTGCATAAGACGCGCCTTCATTTAGAGTGAGCACACACTCCCTTGCAGCACCTGATAATCCAGAAAAAAGGTGCATGGCCTTTTGTTCCTCGGACAATTGGTACGAACTTGCTACCTTGTCAAAATTTTCCAAGTACACATCAATGTCCTCACTAGGTCTGAACTCTGGAAGCTTTAATTTTGGGCCTCTAACTCTATCACTTGCCTGGTGATTAACCCCCTGATTTACAGATGTGGGAGTCCGCGAAAGAAGTTGTTCCATCTCTTCCCTACGCAGAGCTTCCTGTCTGGCAGCCTCCTCTCTGTGCAGATCTTCCTGTCTGGCAGTCTCCTCTCTGCGCAGAGCCTCCATCCTATCTAGCTCTTCACGACGGAGGGCAGCCTCTTCCCTACGCAGAGTTTCCTGCCTGTCTAACTCTTCCCGACGGAGGGCTTCCTGTCTGACAGCCTCTTCCCTACGCAGGGCTTCCTGCCTGGCAGCCTCTTCCTTACGCAAAGCTTCCTGTCTGGCAGCATCCTCTCGTCGCTGTCGCTCCAGGAACATCAGGACAGAGGCGATATCCTGAGCAGGATTCACCACTCCCGACACAGGGAAATGAACCGTTTGACCCGTCCCTTGGGTCTCGACTTTCCCATGAGGAAAGTCTCCCGGGGCATGCTCCTTATGAGGGGAAGCATGGAGAAGAGAGGGTTTCGGTTTCTGCGACTCAACAGAAGCCCACAGTTGCTTCGCTATACTCTGACGCTTCCGAGCGGAAGTGCCAGTCGGGGTCTCAACAGGAATATCCCCTAGCGAAGAAGTAGTGAAAGTACTCACTGGACTATCGGCTACAGCACTGGAATAAGTAGAAGTCACTGTAGTCGAAGTACTGGTACTAATAGTAGGGACTACATTTTGAAGACCTTTCTTCTTCGACGCACACGTCGCCATACCACCAACACCGGACGTTGCCATGACAACTATATCCTACGGTTCTCAAATACAGGGAAATGACAATTCCACTTGAAAGAAACAAATACCGCTCGGATATGTCACGTCTCTTGGTGACTGACTGAGAAACAGCAAATAAAAAAAATGTCAACGTACAATGTCCAGGCTGCTCCCACATCTGGCAACACCGCGCTCCACAACACGAGCAACAGTGCGGTGGGGCTCACCGACAAAAAAAAAAGAATAAAAATATGTCCAGGCTGCTCCCACTCTGGCAACACCACGCTCCACAACATGAGCAACAGTGCGGTGGGGCTCACCAACAAAAAAACAACAAAAAAAACAGAAGGAATCCAGAGAAAGAAAAATGTGACCCTAACGTCCGATACAACCACCTGTACTCAATAACCACCTAGTAAAGAAAAATGGTTAACTACAAAACAGGAATGGCAGACTGAGTGGCAACAGAAAGGAAAGTCTTATGGCCGTATCTGCGTGAGGCACCCGGCGGAAAGAGGTCTGGACGTGGTCGATTCCCCCTGGTCTCAACTCGACTCCCCAGTCACACCAGATGTTCTTTCAGGCCACCAAAAGACTCCCTACACGCTAGAGTCACCCAGCCAACCACCCACAAACAAACACGACAAACTGACTAAACATATACAAAACAGACAGAACTGGACAGGCACTCCACGAAACGAGAGAGACAGTCAGAACCCTTCACATCCCGGACGAGCCCCCACAATTGTCACGACCGACCCCTGGAGGTCTGCCCTGACAGGATCGATCTAGATGGGAGTGAAGGGAGTGACTGACCTCACACGCCCCGCAAGAGACCACACAAGAAAGATTACGATACAATACACCATTTATTCACACCAACACACACATAGTCACAAATAAGCATTCCAACACACACAACATGCACAATCACAATTAAGCATTTCAACACACACAACATACACATAGTCACAAACAAGCATTTCACCGCACACAACATGCACAATCACAATTAAGCATTTCAAAACACACATTCCTTTCCGTGCTTCAGGTGGTTCCCCCACACCTCTGTCTCTCCAAAGTCCTCGAGAATACCGTGTCGACTCAGGTGCCCCAAACCGGGTCTGCTCCCGAACAGAGTCTTTCAATGCCGACACCTTCGACACACACGCACACCCAACTTGCACGACACAGAGCGAACCACACTGGTGACATGGGCTGTAGGAAGTCCGAGGACCGTGGAGAACGCGTCCCGTGGGACGAGGCATTGTCGCTGAAGATCCCGGACAGGGGTTAGGACCGTCCAGCGAGGTCCATGCGCTCCTCACACTGCGCGGCCCCAACAGCGCAAGCTTCGGGTGAAACCCCCGGGAGGAGAGAACACGGAAGGAACTGGAAGGAAAGAAGAAAGGGTACTGGAACCCCGCAGTCAGTACTGTCTGAAATTTGCTGCTTAATCCTAACAGCCACTGGCATGGTGGGCGAGGGGAGGTGTTTGCTGAATACATTAGTAACACCAACTCAACACAGACCTGAGCATAACACAGTAAACAAACCAAATGGGGAATGTTCGCTAAAGGTCTCCTCACACGAAGCAGGTAAGGTATTGCATTAACAGGCTAAAAAACAAATAGCGATTTATATTTTCATCCTTCCCTCACATTCAACATTTTCCTTTCTTAGGAACCGAACTAATACAGCAACCATTTTTTTATAACCGCCACCACATTTGTAAATAATAATAATTCAATGGCACAATTATCCCCACATTTTATAGCAACATTTCAAAATGACACAATTCTCCAACCACGCATCCAAACGACTAATCATGCGTACGCACGCTCGCAAACATAAAACACTCGTTCCCCTTGCACACACAAACAGACGGTGGCTGAAGAATAAGAGACCGGCGATTGTGACAGGGGCGGACGAGCGAGACCAAGCAAGTACCAACCCTGAATCACCAGGTTCTCCCCCATCCCCACCGACTACCGCATCACCAGATGCATAAAAAGGAGAAAGACTTTTGGATATAATTTTGAATGGCCAGGTTAAAGATTGAATTAACCAGAAAAAGTGGTCTCAAACAATATTTCTTTTATAATTTTGAAAACCAAAAGAAATTGCGCAAAAGAGAAGAATTAGCCGGCTAACAACAACAACAACAAAAAAACCCACGAAACTGATGCTTACCAGCTACCCGTGGGTGACCCAAGTGGCGGGTCAAGCGACTCTCTGCCCTCTGTCCAGTCGAGAGGACCAGCAGAGCAGATGCGGAAAAGATGACGTGATGTGATGTCCCTCCCCTACAGGCCGACTGTAGGAATGAAGGTACCGACCGTACCTTCGACGAAGTGGTAAAGAACCAGAACCGGAGCGGGCGCTCCCAAGGACATCTTCCGCTCCAGTGAAGAGAAAACCTGCCTAAGCGATGGCAGCCAACATGCCACGCTACGTCACAGTGAGAATACCTCAAGCCTAAGAGGAATGATGCACGTGTGGCAGGTAAAAAGACAGGTGAGAGGCCGATAGAGACAGCCAGTTCAAGCGAAAGGTACCAGCCACCCGTGAACCTGCAGGATGAATTGCACGAGCAGTGGAATTAGAGAGAGAGAGAGAGAGAAAGTAAACCTAACCTGAGCTGAACGACATTAAGGTGCAAACGCACCACAAGCCACATTAAGGGACGGATACACGACAACAACAACGACAATAAATAAATGAATAATTCCACCACCCTAGATGGGTCAATCGTCGTAGGCCTCGTGACAAACTCGTGACAGTGTGTGTGTGTGTGTGTGTGTGTGTGTGTGTGTGTGTGTGTGTGTGTGTGGTGTGTGTGTGTGTGTGTGTGTGTGTGTGTGTGGTGTGTGCATGTGTGTGTGTGAGTGTGTGTGGGAGTGAGTGTGTGTGTGTGTGTGTGTGTTTGTTTGTTTGTGTGGTGTGTGTGTGTGTGTGTGTGTGTGTGTGTGTGTGTGTGTGTGTGTGTGTTGTGTGTGTGTGTGTGTGTGTGTGTGTGTGTGTGTGTGTGTGTGAGTATTTTTGTGTGTGAGGGTGTTTTGTGTGTTGGTGAGGTTATTGTTTTGATGAGAATGGTTCTAAAATAATAATAGTATGTTTACTAATGAAAGATTTTTGATGTATATGGGAATGGCCTGGGTAAAAGACATGTACAAATTTTATTCCTAATTTTCTTAGTTCCATGATGTTTTTACGTTATCGTTGGTTTTTAGATTGCCATGTCACTGAGCTATTTACAATAATGATAGTAAGAGAACGTATAAATGCCGGCATTAGGTCAACCGCCCTCAACCAGTTTCGGGCGGCTGACCCTAATGCCAGCATTTATACGCTCTCTGACAAGTAAGACTTCAATAACCAAAAAAATAACGATTTTTTACAAACAAACATACTGTGTAGGATTGTCTGTTTTTTAATACTAATTTACAAAACTTTTGAGATTTTAGTTTTTGCTTAATCCTGTGTTTTTCCTGATCATTTTCAATAACATCATTTTCACGCATACATTCATTAAATGCGTCTCTGTCTTTCATGTGAAATAAAACTACAGTCTTTAACTGTTCTCTAAAGTCTTTTAAAACTGAGTTTATATTTTTGACATAAAATCCACACACTTATTCCAGCTAGTTTCTACCTACATTATATCTTTATAAGTTTACAAAACTTTGCATAACGGACAGACAGACACGAGGCAGCGGCGGAGCTATAGAGACCCGTCATTAGGCTGACACCCGATCACTTAATTTATGCTCTTCTATGCTAGGGTCTTACGACTTGGCACATACAAGAGGTCTTCGTTCACACAGAACACAGCACACAGTCAATTAGTTGTCAATGCCAACAACCAAACAATGTTACATACTTTCTTCACCACCAGTCGGCTGCCCGCTCATCACGCGTGCACGTTCAACCAATCGACAGGGAGTATGACGTCATTTTTGGCTGGAGAAGGCCAGATCTTATGATCGCGTGACATTTTGTTGTTAGCAACCGGCCTTAGCTGTCTTGTCATTTTACTTGGTGGTGTCGAGCAGTGAAGACGGGTGTGCTGTAGTGAGAAGATATTTACCGAGTTTTGTGCTGGTTGGTTTTGTTTATATAACATTTTGATCATGGCAGAACAAAGACAGTGGGAGATTCCTAAGTTGATAATACTTGAAGAACATATTGAGTACCATACACAATTTTTAGGGGTTTTGGATGAGTTGAGAGGGGCAGGTCCCATCATCAACAGAAACTACCTGCCTTCCCTAACCTCCAAAAAGAAAGCTATCTGATTTGTATGGAGAGCAAGCAAAAAAAAAAAAAAAGATGACACCAGAAGAACTCCACCAATACTTGAAAACCCAAAAGAGGTTAATGTGAGGAATGACAGTTAGGAAAAAGTTTCGGTTTTGGGGGCAGAGGAAATAACGTCTAGTGCTGTTGCTATTGATAAACTGAAGGAGGTATAGACAGCTTCAAAGGCAGGAACTAAAACCCCATGTGTTTTAACTTGCAATATGGTTGGTTTTTAGAACAGACCTTAAAGTTCTTTTCCAAGAAAAAGACAGTGGAGCGCAGACTCAAAAAGGGGATGAGTGGTTGAAGAGCAATGTGGGGTTATCCCCTTCATATTCTCGCAAACTAAGAGAGATTGCTCGTTTGTTGAATCCATATGCTAAAAGGTTTTCGGGCAGTCTCTTTTTTTCATAGAAGTCTACTCTATGAGGAAGGATTTGAATTTTAAAGTTTCAAGCATGGGAGAATTAGAAATATTGGACTACTCCCGTACAAGAACCAATGCAACTCCAAACACAATTTCCCCTCAAAGTCTGCAGCAGTGAGAGAGAACTAGCGCTCCACCCTGAAGCAGTCAAAGGGCACAGTGGCAAGACGTTTTCCAGCGCTCTAGCTAAGTGGTCAAAGGTTATCAGCAGTGAGGAGATCAGACTTTTTCTGCTGCGTAGTGCCTGCTTTTCCCTCGTTTTGCTGTCTACCCCTCCGCTTCACATACAAAGGCTGCCTTTCAGGTGGCCGCCAATAGACCTTTGAAAGAGATCCTGTTTATTCATTCAGGTCTTTTGATAAGTGCTTTTGGTGGCTGTCTCGAATTTACGTCACTCAAGCGTGAAAAAAAGCCCCTTTCACTGTCCTCAACGCGTGCCTACGCTCCGCTTCACTTACAAAGGCTGCCTTTTCAGGCGGCCGCCGAAGGAACTTTGAAAGAGATCCTGTGATCAATATTCAAGACTTTTATAAGTGCTTTTGGCGGCTGTCTCGAATTTACGCCGTTCAAATGTGAACCACAAAAAGCCCCCCCTCACTTTCCCCACACGCACCATCCCGTCTATTGTGTGAATGATTTCTGTGTGTATGTGCGTGTGTGTGTGATCCAGATCATGCCATAAGTCACCCCAAGTCCTTAATTAAGTCGCCCAAGTCCTTAATTAAGTTCTTAATCAAGTCACCCCAAGTTCTTAATAAGTTTTAATCAAGTCACCCCAAGTTCTTAATTAAGTTACTCTAAGTTTCTACTTAAGTCACCTCAAGTTCTTAATAAGTTCTTGATCAAGTTACCTCAAGTTCTTAACTTAAGTCACCTCAAGATTGTAATTAAGTCATCCCTAAGTACAACCAAGTTCTTATTCAAGTTAACTTATAATTATTTATTAAGTTCTTAAAGTATTATTGCATTTGAAATGGATCAAAATGATCTTTTGTTGTTGGCAGTTTTGGCATGCTTTTTTGTTCGGCTTCTGTATTTAGTGGCAGAGATTTTTTTGACTTCTTTGGTTTTTGCTGGCGTTGTTTATATATTTTATAACCGTAATAACCACCCCCAGCAGCAATGCCACCAAAAATGACAATTGCTTTAAGAAAATTTCATGAAGACTTTGGCGGTGTAGGCACCCCTGTTCTTGTTGTAGGTCTTGAATCAACTTGTTCTGGTGTTTTATAGCTGGCGTTGAAACAACTGACTGCGGCTCTAGCACTTTTTCATTATGGGCTATAATCTGTGATTGTAACTGTAATTTTCTTTGTTTCTTCCACTCTGCTAATTTTTTCCTGCTGCAACACGCCCAGGATTAGGAGCTTTTTACTGGTCACTTTCTCCACCTGATTCAATGTTTTCTGATTCTGCTGATTTTCTGGCTCGGTCATTTTTTAGGGAAATAAAATCTATATGATTAAAGGTAATTAATCCATGATTAGCGGCAACAATAATGTTCCAAATCTGTAATATAGATCACAACCTAGAGACTCTAATGACTTTGTTAAAACTGGATCCTGCGTTAAATCATACATAAAGTCTTGTTCAGAATCAATAGGCGCAAATTTACTTACTAGTTTAGTGTACAAACTAAGAACCGTTTGCCCGACACTTTTTACCATTCTTGATCCTAGTTGCGCTTCATACCTGTTATGATACTTTTCAATGTCCTGTGGTGACATTTGTTGAATCTGTTCTATGCTGAATTCATTTCGAGGAACTGTTTTTTTTCCCACATGCTGCCAAAGAATACAGCCTTTCCTTTTTGGGCATAATAGCTTGGTCATCAACTTGATCATTTGTAATCATAAGTCCAGGAAGGTTTAGTAGATCATCGCCGTTCATGTTTTTTATTAATTATAATTATTTTATTTTTTTTAAAATGAGCACCGAAAAAACTTACCAACCTTGTACACCATTCTGCTGTTATTGGAGGCTAAGTGTAGGATACACAATGCTTGGTAAAAGCCTGTTAAAAATAAAACCGGCTGATCTTGGCAAGCTGGCTTTGATGATTCAGCAAAGCTAATTGCTGTTATAACAACTTCATTTGCTACGAAAGATTTTCTAGTTAAGCAAGGAATAATTCCTGACAGTATCAATATGTAAAATTAAAAAAAAAACATTTATAAAAATGGCTTCACTCGTAATGATGATAGGCGACGCTGTGGGTTAATGCGCTTGCTTTAGCGGAAGTAATTACGCATTTAGTAAAACTGCGGGATGACGGCGAGAGAAAAAGACATAACAAAGCTATGGAGCAACTATCCGCAGCACAAGACGCCTATGAAAAGCAGAGAATTGAGCAGTTAGATTTTATTAACGACAAACTGAAAAAAACAGGGACATGCAGCTTACACATTTAAAGGCGTTGACCAGGCAATAAAAGAATATTTTCTTGTAACAGGCAAAACCAATCGAGACATTGCCCCGCCAAAATTCAGTGACTTTTATCAGCCATCAGAAAAACAAAAGATGCAAGAAATCGTGTTTATCGTCTTTGGTATGACCGTCGTGTATTTTGTTGCGCATAATATTGGCTGAATAAAATGAACAAAATCTATTATTCGCCAAAAGGATATTGGAAGGGAATCACGGCAATAAAAAAGCTAAGCCAAGCAGCGGGAGTCAGTGAACAAACAGCAAAGGAATGGTTATCTAAACAAGCGATTTGGCAAATTTATTTACCTGCACCTAGACGAATACAGAGACCACACTTTGTGAATACAATACCAAACGACACCCATCAAATGGACCTTTTATATTTACCCCATGATACGATTAGACGAAAAAGATTTAAGTACGCACTCACAGTCATTGACATAGCTTCAAGATACAAAGATGCAGAACCATTAACACAAAAGAGTGCTTCTGCTGTTGCTGTTGCCATACAACTGATATACCAACGAGGCCCGCTAACTTATCCTCGCATGATTCAAGTCGATGATGGAAAAGAATTTAAAGGCCAAGTGAATCAATTATTGTTAAAACATAGAGTTACCATTAAAAGAGGCATTCCAGGAGTTCACAGATCACAGGCTTTAGTTGAAAACTTTAACAAACAGTTATCTGAAAGACTTTTTTCCTACCAGTATCACAGAGAGCTGATTGACAATTCTTGCAACACAGAATGGGTTAGAAGACTGCCCTCAGTTTTGCGCGCAATGAATAATGAAGAATTTAAATTAACAGGGCTAAAACCAGTACAAGCAATCAAAAAACAAACAATAAATGTTGCTGAAGACTCCAGTACAACCAGCAAACTATTACCGTTTGGTTTAAAAGTAAGGTACCTTTATTTACCGGGGAAGCAGAAGGGGACACTCGCATCAGGGCAACAGATCCAGTTTGGAGTGTTGATCCATATGAAATAAAAAGAATTGTAAAAATGAATCCGCCCGTGTATTATTTACGAGAAACTGACACAACAAAACGACCAGCCCCCCAACGATCTTTTGTGAAGGAAGAACTGCAGATAATCCCACCAGACACAGTTCCAGTTGCTTAATTAATTTTTAATTTACATAAAATGGAAGCTCAGAAGGAAGCGCAGAACGAAACAAGAATGATAAATGAAGAGAACTTGGAATTGATACGGGAATTATATGATTCGAATTCTATTATTAATGAAACATTTGTGGGATTTATCGGCACATGGCAATGCATCCAGATCACCTACAACCCAAATTCCCAAATTTTGATCATCAGATATGGGGAAAAGAATATCTTGAAATAATAAAAAAAATTCGAGCACATCAAGCAAACATGAAAAATAATAATTTGACACCAGCCGCCGTGGCGAAGTGGTTAGCGTCGCGGACTCCCGGCTGGGAGGTCGTGGGTTTGAATCCCATCAGAGTCATGTGGGTTTTTCTGCCCCGACCGGCTCCTACCCAGAGTTGAGTTTGCTGCGGACTCAGTTGGGAAGACTGGGACCACACAGTCGAGTTTCATCCACTTAATGGATGCGTTTCTGAGAGTGTTGCTCAAATTTCCTGACCAACACTGCAGGTGCCTGTACCTCTCGAGCCTGGTTGACGCCGGGATATATTATGAAAGGAAGCGTAGAGTACAGCCCTGTCATGTAGTCTCAGACCGAAATGGAAATCCGTAGCATCATCTTAATCATCCTCATTCTCATCGATCAGCATTAAAAAAAAAAGTCTCAAATTCTGTGGCCCTTCATGCCCTGCTCTCATGGTGACCTCAATTTCGATATCCTCTCCAAGTTTGTGGTCTTGGTTTGGTTCCGTCGGGGTCACCGGTATCGGCGAGTCCATGGGGGCTGTCGTTGGACGGACGTGGTGGCGCCCTCCGGAGGGAGAGCTCACTCGCGCCAGCTCCGCGACTAAGCAATTATTGTCGTCAGTAGGGGGCTTAGTAGGTGGTGTCCTGCGTATGTTAGATCAGAACAGGCGCCACTGAACACCACTGAAGTGACTCGGCAGCAGTGCAGTGTCTCCTCCGGTAGGTTGCCTATTTGACGACTTGACATTGACTGCTCCTTGTGGATTGCCGGTGCCGGGTCCTGCGGCGGGGCCGACCGGGCTGTGGCTGTGGACGGGTGTTGGAAGAGCGGCGGGGGTGCACTGTCTCTGACGTGGCGCAGAGGTTGGGACAGCAAAAAAAAATAATAATAATAAAAAAAAAATAATTTGACTGAAATTGGTTAATGATATGAATGAGCTTATAATAAAACTTGAGGAAAAATATGAAGAAGGTAATGTTTTTAAATGACGTTCTCCATGCCCAATTGCATATAAAAAACTCTGATTAACAAATACTCGTTTGTGTTGGTGCCTGTCAAGAGACTTTTTTGTTACAACTGTTGGTTATCTCATGTAGATTAGATCGCAGTTTTACTTTGTCATGATGAAAAGTATTTTTTGAACAATGCGTCTTTGTAGTTTCATGTATATGTTTGACTGCACAACACTGCGAGATATTCCCTTTCCCTTTTTTGATATTTTTTTTTTTGCCCGAAAGACTGTACATTTTCGACCTTAAACCAAAAAACCCTCCTTAGTCACCCCTCCAGAAAATTTCACCTTCATCTTTCCTAAAACCTTCTTTAACGGATGAATGAAAAAGGCGAATCTTTAGGGTAATCAATGTATCATACCATCCCGCATCCCCCTTTAGCTACTTCTATTTCCATGTCTTTATAGATGTTTTCAGTAGGGATATCTATAAACAAAACTATCTGTATCTGTGTAAAGTACTCTGGACTCTGGATACAAGGTTTGAAGTAGTCATAAAGAAATTCTAACATCAAAAGCTTTGAAATTCTAAAACAGAAAAACCCAATAAAAACGGGTTTGTCTAATTTGACTTTCTTTTTCTTCATCATTATGCCAAAAAGCTGATCATGAATCTTCTAAAGTCCTGATAATTAGGTTTTGAAGCCCAGCTTAATTGCTTCGTTCTTTTTGGGTGACCAATCTGACATCTTTACACTTGTGTGGATTTTCCAAAAGTCTTTCCAAAACAGCTTTTTGTTCATCAGCTTAAAAAAGTCTTTTTCTGAAGCATCGGGGATTTAGTTCTAAGATCAGTTTTTCTTCATGATGTATGGTTTCATGAACTGTTCTTGATCAAAAGCAATTATACGATGAACAGCTGTTAACTTTAAACCATGCCCTTAAATAAAATTGTAGAAGTCTGTAATGACAGACATAATTTTTTTTGCCACGATGATTGGGCACAAGTTTAGGCGGCTCTGTTTTGCCATCTTTAGACTTTCTGCTGCAAATGGGTATCATTATGTAGGTCATGGAGTTCATGAGGATATTCTAAGTCAACTTCTAGAATGTATCCACGCTGTCCGATCAGGCGTTAAACTGCTCAACCACTTTTAATGCCTTTTAAATATTTGGGATCGTCGCTGTGTACATTTTAAAGTTCGTAATGGAAGTGATTGCGCCATACCCCAACCCAAAACAGATTTGTTTGCATCTAAATACATGAGATAGTTAGACCTTTTTACTTGGATCTTAATCATTTAGGTATTTGTTGTTTGCTTTACAGTAATGATGCGACGCCATACTAATTCCTCCACGCAATCCGTTTTCAATCACCCTGAATCATTGCAGGTCAGACAATACATCAATCTGTACTCCAGTAAACTTTAAGAAAGTGTCCCAGCCATCCCGGCGCAGAAATGTAATGCGGGGGATCCAGGCTATAATGTTTCATGCAGGTCTTTCTGTAATTTTCAAAGACGTCCGCCAACAAACAAACGTCGGCCATCAAGTATGAATCATGATAGTCTCCCATCGTTTCACACTCTAACTTCTGCCATGCTTCTTGAGCATGCGGTAATCAAATCACTAATGGCCTTTCCTCTAAAGCTAGAAAAGAACACGCTTTAGGCGGAAGTGTATCTTCGTCAAACCTTTGCCAACTGTTTCATGTACTCAAAGGGTAAACGCCCTTTCTAACAAGATTTGGGTCAAAATATTCTTCTGTTATTGGGCAGGATTTTAAAGGGGCATAGCCATGACTCTAATGATCCCATCAGGTGTTGCATAGAGTCATAAAAAGACATGTTATTTTAAAGTGAAACACATGTACTTTCTGATGACTGTGCAATGCATGTTACCCTGAAGGCGTCGGTTACTGCTTGCATTATAAGATGAAGGCGTAACCTCGCAAGTTATGAAAGAAGAGGGGCAGCTTCCATGTCTTTGGTTCAAACTTTAGTTGAAGATTGCAGTTTTTGTGCCTGCTCCTCTGAACTTTCCGCTAATGTGATCATGGTCTCTTACTGTTGGATTGCTTCCTCACTGTTAGACATTAGTTCTAAACCCCCAAAATCCAACAATGTGTGGCTGATTTATACTGTTCTTGGTCTTAAAGGCGTCATCTTGATTTCAGATAAGTTTAGATTATTAGAACATCATGACGCACTTGCTGCATGCGTTTTAAGAAGTATTCTGCAGCATTAGGTCCTCTATACAATTCTGGTTCTGAATGGGCACCATCCGACCTAACAATGATAAAAGCAAATGAGCAAATCTGATGATTTACTCACTAAGACTGTTTTAGGAAGTCTCTGTGGGGCGGTCCCCCATAAGGAACAATGAGTGATTCAAAAGTCTGCGTAAACAACAAATGACAGTTTGCAACCGTTTCCAGTTATTAAAACTAACCTTTACTACCTTCCCTTGGCGTAATTAGTTCTGTATGGCAATCTCCCGGGGCTGATACAATGTTTCTTATGTTCCCCTCGCTGCTTTAACGGATGGAATTCTTGTTAAACATTTTCTACAGAATTCTTTTTTATGTTCATGCTTTGAAGTATGCGCCAATAATCTACTCATTGTTCGTATCAATGTGTAATGTGGTAGCCCTGCTGGTGAAAACATCGTAGTAAGTCAACATGATTTTTGTCTGGTTCGCCAATCGATGGACTGTTTTTGGACACTCTGATGGTTTAGATTTGTTTCCTCATCCCATGTGTAGATATTAACAGTTATTGGTTTGTTTTGTTCTTAAAACGGGATAAATTTTGATCTACACTAAACAGGAAAGGATATTCCATCGAAGTTGAGTTCATTGATGTAAGAACAATAGTTAGACACTCTGTCTGCGTTTTGCGGACGGGGCAGCCTTGCAAGAACACACCACATGAAACATTTGTTGTCTGTTTTCTTTATGTTTAGAACTGCCTTTTCGCTACCAATGCGGGGGCAGGGGAATGTAAGCCTTGCCTACAATCGGTGCATACTTAGACGTTTTAATCTGATCTCAAAGACTTTACCCTCTGACCAGCCAGACCTCTCATTTTAGCTTCCTCGGAGGCTTCATCAAACTGGTAAGCAGTTGGTCCCCCAAAACCAGGTGTTAAGTCATTAGAGGAAAGAATAGTCTGCTGTTTAGTTGAGAACCAACTTCTAGTTTTTCTTCATTTATTGTTATATAGTCGATTAAACTTTTAACATTAATTTAACTGGGGGTTGTATTGTTAGTTTACTTGGAACTTGAGAATTGCATGTACAACGCTTTCCCGCACGTTTTTGGATTAATAACTTCTAAATCAATACATTCAGTACTCTTGAACAAACGCTCTCCCTTAAGCATTCCTTCAAACAATTCGTCTGGTCCTTCATATATCTTAGCCATTTGAGTTTTAACATAACACACATTTTTTTAAAAATTTAAAAAAATACAACGACTCCAAAGTCGTCTTAATCAGAATCAATATCAATGGTCTTTTTGTGCTTGGACTCATAAACTAAAGTAAAACGCCCTTTGATTTTGTTAATGTGAGCTGTTTAGAACAGAGTTTAATGTCTCGTTTACTTTTTTTTAAACATTCCTTTTTTATCTGCTCGGTGTCTGGCTGTTGAGAAAAACTTGCCCTTGCCTTTTTTTGAAGGTCAAACTTTTGTTTTTTATAGTCATCAAAATCGGCCTGTAAACGACTAAATTCTTCATCCGTGATGTTTGAGTCAACTAGTGCTTTATTTATTGTCAGTTTGAACGAACTAAGTTTAGCTGTTATTTGTTTGAACCATAGCTGTGTGCTTTGGAGTTTAGTTTTTAATTTTTTGCTAGCAGCACTTACAGCTAATGAACACAGGCCAAGAGTTAAAGACAAACCCTAGAGGTAAAGCTAACGGTGCACCTCGCCTGTTGCTAAGAGACCTACACTTGTTCCTGCTGATAGAGCACTAATAGTCGATGCTCCAGTATTAACATATGTAACAGCATTAAAGGCAGCAGAATACCTTCGTTTGGTTTGCGTATTTTTGAAAGGTCTTGCGCTAGTTTTTTTTTGCATTTGTGAATGTTTGTAATCTAAAGGTTTTTATGTCAGGGTTTCTACTATCCCTTCTTTTGGCGACTCTGGGGCTGTAGGCACATTTGGATAAACCTGAACAGACATGCTTTTTTTAAAATAAAAAATAATTTAGTAATGTATATCTTTTAATCTGTTATCTTGAATATTCAGCTGCGCATCATATATTAAAAAAAAAATGTAAAATTAAGTGGTTTATCGCCATCTTTTTCTTTATCAATTTGAATGGTTATTCCGTCTTTTAACAGTTCTCCCACTTCCATGCAACTGATTATCCCTGTCGATCTAGCCAATCCATAAACCGTATTTTGGGTTTTTAAAAAATCATCAAGCCTAACACTGTGAAGGTGTAGATCTTTAGACACAAGGTCAAATGTTGGACTTCTACAACCCCCCACCCCCAAACAATTTCTTATTTCGTCAAAATGATGAAAGGTCTAAGCCCGAAAAGCGAGATTTGGTTAGGACAAACCCCCAATCGAACATTGTACTTTCGCTATTTTAGGGTTAATAAACTTTTCACTTCCTCTTTGGGAAAGGTTCCTTTATCTTCACACAGCAATAAAATACCTTTAAGTGATCTTGCTGCGGCACTAAAACTAAAATTCCATATACGTCATTCTTGCTTCTGGGGTATGTTGTATATGAATCACTCTTTCGTAATATATTGCTAATTTTGACTGATATTGTAGCTCAATCAGCCTTTATAAATTAGGGTTGCTAACAACGTCAAACTCTAACGAGATGTCAGAAATGCGTACTTTGCTCCGGGGTCTGATGATCTGATAACACGTTTTTATTCATTAAAAGTTAGTTCATATGACAATCTGTCTTTTAATGCTCCTTGAAAGTATGGCGCATGCGCTTTTAACAACTCAAAATCTAAGGGAAAAGAAAAGCGATTTCCATACCAAAATTTACAGCTATAACTTTTTGCCGTCTTTAGCAACTTCAGCGCCTATTCTATGTTTTGGTGCTTTCTTCATTTTCGATTCCTTGAAACGCAAAGTCAGCCCTTTCATTCGCGGTTAGCCATAGATCAGAATAGGTTAAAAATATGTCCCGCATTGTGTAAAGAAAATATTTCTTGCCCCTCAAGTTTTATAGAAATTTTCTTAACGATTGCCCTCCCAGATTCTGGACAACGTCCCCGTTTGGGTCTGTTGCTGATTCGAGTTCTATTTTGAAAGTAAGTTGCACAGAGCCTGGGACAATCACTTCATCTGCTCCTAGGTCTGGAAATTGACAGTAAGAATTTGATCTGCATCAAAAAGTAGATGGATTATTTGGAACAGTAATATTCCTTATTTCCTTCACGCCAAAGGGGTCTTTCAGTCTCTATGCGGGGCAAGAATTGAACCATATGCTTGTGGGCATTTTTTATAAAACAAAATAAAAAGTTAATTATTTAAGAAACATGGCAGGAATTGAAGGTGAAGAAGATTATGGGTGTTTTGATCCTGGAGACGACATGAGTGAAATGAACCCCTTTTACACCAGCATCGCTCAGCGGCTCTCATTGCTGCGTGAATTAACAGAAAGTAAGGTTAGATCATTGTACCAAAGTTTAGGCCAAGAACCTCCCGAATTTATACCCCCTGATGATTTTGAAGTAAAAGATAAGGACCATTTGTATGTGAAAAACGATCAAGGGCAACTTGTTTAGCTTACAACTAAAAAGACTCATCAAAGTTTTAGCCATGAGTACAATTAGACAAAGACCTCAGTGTGAGCGTACAAAATCGTCTTGGCATTTCTAAACCAAAATTAGATAGGATGCAGTTGCTAAACTTCAAAACAAAACTACAGGGAACTCCCAACAGCTAACCAAATACAAAACATGGGAAATTAAAGAATTAAATCAATCAGCAGGTGAATTAATAAATGTAATGGAAGCAGAAACCCCGTTTTTTTTCAGAAGAAACAGCATTAAAAACATACACGGCCCACCGCACCCATGCGAAAAAATAGCAGCCCTTGATCATGCTTTTAGAAGCATCAGAGGCGAATTAACAAACAATTTAGCAAAACTGGTGAACTAGATGACATATAAAGAGAGAAAAAGAAAACCTCGTTGAGGCTGATGACGCCAACTTAGGGCATGATTAAAGAAAGAATAACCCAAAACTAAAAGATCTTGAACAAGAAAGATCAGCAAGACTAGAATGTTGTCTACTAACCGAGAACAATTACAACTCAAGTGAGCAGAATAAGAGAAACTATCCAAAGAATTTTATATGAAAACACAACGCTAGCAGAACGAATACGAACACTTGTTAGAGAGCAAGGAGTCACATTAGCAAGCGTAATAACGGGCCCTTTGGATTTGCAATAAGTACACTGGGGATGGCTATTAAAAAGGCGGGTGGTCAAAGCCCCGTGCCTCCACCGCCATCGCCACCACACCGCCTGATAAATCATGGTAAAAAAACAGCTTTATCATCTTGCGGGTTTATTAAAAAAAAACTAGCCATAAACCATGAACGCTTTACCGGTATATTAGGGGTGTTGTTAGCTAAACTTTATCTACTGCAAGCAAAGTAGTTTGGGTTTATGGCCGAGCACTTATCGACATTAGTTCTCTTAATAGTTGGTTAAAGTTTAGTAAGAATAAAGAAACCCAAATAATCCTAGGCCAGTTAATCCAAAAACAAGTGCTGTCTTTCTATTCATGGTCATTAATTTTTTTAACTTTGTGTTCTTCAACGGCCTTCGGGGTTTGGCCACGGGGATGGATGACTTATTCTTGGGGGATCATCTTGTTTGTTTACTGCTTGCAATATTAAATGGCTCAGAATTTATTTCGTTTTTTCGACCTTCTGTTCATTGCCTGCCACGAGGATTTCATTATTGTAGTTATTATTGTACCTATCTGGGTCTGGGTCAGAAGGCAGCATGTATAAACCATGCCAACAGCAAAGTCTACTTTCGATCTTGCAAATTGTAAAACATTTTGGTATCTTTTAATACTTGAAGGTAAATCAACTGTAGAATTAATGGCGTCCTCTAAATTTGCTAAGTATTGTTTTTGTGCATCAAAACCAGTAGAAGGATCAGTTATGCTCGATCTCGTTTGTGCTTGCGAACCTAGCAAACACCAAACGTAAGTACGAATAGAGTCGTTTATTCGTTCTATTCCTGCTTTAGTTAGGCCCTTAGAAGTGTCTAAGATAAATGTTGTCCATGCTGTTTTATGCTCTTGCTCTATGGACCCGAGGTGAACAGCTGTGCCTGAAGAGAAAGATGTGTAAGGAGGATTCCAGTCATAGTTATACTTTCTGTGCACGCCCCAAAAATAAGGGGTGTCTAGACCATGATTAAGATCCAACTTTTGCTAAAGTCTGTCTTAACCTTAATATTGAATTCGTTACAGATCCTTTCAAAAGCCTTCATGTCTATTCTGTTGCTAAATGGATTAAACGGTTTGTCATTTGGTAATGGAGCTTGCAGTTCAGTCAAAATACGTCTGAAGGTGTAATAGAAATGAAATCTGTACACTGACCTCACCAAAGGATCAGGATGATTTAAGTGATCAGCATACGACACTCCACACCCAGTTGATGCACAAAACACAGCAAAGTTTAAACTGGTTCTGATAAAACTGCATCGGATGACTAAACCACACTTCGGGATGTGGTCGTTTTTAATAGGAGGGTTAAGATAGCTCTTCAATGGAGTACTAACCTTTACTTGAAAGGTGTCAGACTGAGTCGCAGAAATGTCAAGAGTATCAGTTGTTATATTTTTAAGATTGTAGTGCGGCCCAACAGAATATTTTGCATCAGTATATTTAAATGCACTCATTTTTATTTCGTTTAAAAAATGTTTGTAACAATAACAACTCAAGACCGTCCTTCGTTTTTAGAACATGCTATTGATAACGATTGCGGAACCAGAATGGTCACACTCCATGAAATATTTACAAAGTCGTATGGGTTTTAAAATAAGTGAATCCAAGAAGAATAATAAGATTAAAAAATATGATAATAGAGGACAATTAGTTAGCCAGTTAACCATACCTGATGGTTATTACGGGTTTTGCTCACTAAAAGAAGCAATGAGTAACTTTGACATTACTCTCAAACTTAACAATGCGAATCTGAAAACAATGTTGACCTTCAAACCTGAAGAAGAAGAAGTAGGTTACTATTTTGATGGAGAGCTAGCTAAAATGTTAGGCTTTACAACTGCCAATCGACCCATTCATAGTTTTAGAGTTACACCAAACAAAACTACTTATGAGGGAGAAATCCGCTCGATCTTGCATTACATTCATTACTCTATGTTCATTTGGATGAGCTGAGCACTGATGAAAACTTATATGATGGAAGGCCCTCAACTGTTTTAAGAGCTCTTCCATCAGGGAAAGCTGCATATTGCGATTATGAAATTATACAATTCCCTAATTTACAGTTTAAAAGATTAGTTTGTGGGAGGGTCGGATCATTTAATATAAAAATCGCAGACAAAACAGGAAAAGTTGTGAAATGTGATAACCTGCAAAATTGTTTTAAGAAGTAAAATAATTAGTTGTTCTAAAAAATAATGTCGCGTGAACCAGAAGAGTCAGGAGCTACATTAGCGCCTGAAAGGTGTATAAATGTAGAATTAAAAGACCTTGCAGACATTGGGGACTTTGAACAGAACGGTGAAATAGGCGCTTTGTATGGTTTTGAGTACAGCAAAGATGGTTATTTATAAACGTAAAGAGGTTGGCGACAGCAAAAAGTTTCCTAAACTAGAACAACTGCGTAATGTAGAAACAAATGATGTAGGCCATTATGAATATATAATAGTTCGAAAACCTAACAGCAACAAATGGCACTTAGAACCACATTTAGAATGGGACATAAAATTTGAATTCATAAGCCCATTTACATTTTTTGACCGTCAAAAAAGTTTCAGAAAAGCACTCAACCCCAGGTCCTTTACATATAAGCCTTACACCTGAGGACAATAGTCGGAAGAAATCGAAATAAAACCGTTTGGAACAAACAGTACATCCTCCACAGAAAAGAATCAGTTTTGAAAGATGCTTCTACAAAATTACAGTTCATTCCACAAATGAAGTTAGGAGACACGTTCACAATGATATTTGAAATTTCTGTCTTAAAAGACGAGGAGAGGGATGGGGTTGTGGCGTTAGCGACGTCCTTTTAAAAGGAATTCTAATTAGCTGGCAAAACTTAGACGTTGACCGTCTTAACGTTACTGTCGTTGTTCTTCACAATGGTGAGGATATTAAGGTCATAACAACAAGCAACAAAATCAATATTGGCTTAAATAGAAACAATCTTACAGAAAAGAATTGGATTAATCTTACACATTTAGATCTTATAGGATTTTATTATACTGAACAAGTTTTGACAGAGAGTATAATAAAAAATAATAACTGGATTAGATTAAATTCTGTTATAAAACTATGGAGCAGTTAAACTTTATGATAAAAAACCTCATTGTTCATGATTTGTGGCAGACTGGTTGCGGAAAAACAATATTTATCCTAGGCCTATTACAAACCGTTATCGCTATAATTTTGATCATATTGTGATTGTCTGTCCAACACTTAAATGGAACAAAGCATATCATGATAGAAGGTTTATATGGACAGATGATGACATATATTTAGTTGATCCTAGCAATAAACTGAGTGAGTGTTTTTGAAAACTTTTATAGACTGTTTGAAGAACGCAGACACTATTTATTATAGATAACTGTTCAGCAGAAAGAGACATAGTTAAAAAAAGAAACACTTTGTCAAAACTGGCTTTCAGTGGAAGACATGCTGGGATAAGTGTGTGGATTTTATGTCAAAAATATAACTCAGTTTTAAAAGACTTTAGAGAACAGTTAAAGACTGTAGTTTTATTTCACATGAAAGACAGAGACGCATTTAATGAATGTATGCGTGAAAATGATGTTATTGAAAATGATCAGGAAAAACACAGGATTAAGCAAAAATTAAAATCTCAAAAGTTTTGTAAATTAGTATTAAAAACAGATAACCCTACACAGTATGTTTGTTTGTAAAAAATCGTTATTTTTTTGGTTATTGAAGTCTTTCTTGTCAGAGAACGTATAAATGCCGGGATTAGGGTCAGCCACCCGAAACTGGTTGAGGGCGGTTGAGCTAATGCCGGCATTTATACGTTCTCTATAGTATGTCATGTTAGTTTATAGAATATGTTAATTGCTATTTACAACATTGATGGAATGTCATGCAACGGTAGTTTTAATTTACAGAACTTGTACTTTGTTTTCTTAGCTTCACTTTACCTACGGTTATCTATCTAATTTCAGATCACTATGTTAATGAAGTTGTTTTATCATTTTGATTTATAAATATGTCAGTTACATTTACAATAGTGGTCTGTGACAGTGTTTTCTTTTGGACCCCTTCTTGAACCTTCTCCCCCTCCTCCCCCCTCCACACCCCCCCCCCCCCCCCCCTCCGCCAGTACACTATCCCTTTCCTTCCCCCCCCCCCTCTCCGTTTGTGTACTTCCCCCCCCCTACTCAACCACTTTCCACTACCCTTTACCTGTTTCCTCCTATTCAACATACTGATTTTGCTACATACTTCCTCTTTCTTTCTTCTTTCTATCGAAGACTCCTCCTAACTTCTTTCTTTTCTTTCTATCTATTCCACTTCTTTTCAATCTTCCACTCTTTCTCCCTCCGCTCTCTATATATGGTTCTAAAATAAAAATAGTATGTTTACTAATGAAAGATTTTTGATGTATACGAGAATGGCCTTGGTAAAAGACATGTACAAATTTTATTCCTAATTTTCTTAGTTCCATGATGTTTTTACGTTATCGTTGGTTTTTAGATTGCCATGTCACTGAGCTATTTACAATAATGATGGTATGTCATGTTAGTTTATAGAATATGTTAATTGCTATTTACAACATTGATGGTATGTCATGCAACGGTAGTAGTTTAATTTACAGAACTTGTACTGTGTTTTCTTAGCTTCACTTAACTACGGTTATCTATCTAATTTCAGATCACTATGTTAATGAAGTTGTTTTATCATTTGATTTGTAAATATGTCAGTTACATTTTACAATAGTGGTCTGTGACAGGTTTTTCTTTTGTACCCTTCTTGAACCTTCTCCCCCTTCCCCCCCATCCCCCCCCCCCTTCACCAGTATACTATCCCTTTCCTTTCCCCCCTCCCCCCCTCCCCCCTCCCCCCCCCTCTCCGTTTGTGTACTTCCCCTCCTACTCAACCACTTTCCACTACCCTTTACCGTGCCTCCTATTCAACATACTGATTGTGCTACATACTTCCTCTTTCTTTCTTCTTTCTATCGAAGACTCCTCCTAACTTCTTTCTTTCTATTTTATTCCACCTCTTTTTCTATCTTCCACTCTTTCTCCCTCCGCTCTCCCCCCCCCTCCCCCCCCCCCCCCCCCCTTCCACATCTCCGTTACGCTAAAGCGTGTGTGGGTATGTGTGTGTGCAGTGCGTGTTTGTTGTGGGTTGGTGGTGAGTGTGTGAGTATGGATGAGTGAGTGAGTGTGTGTGTGTGTGTGTGTGTGTGTGTGTGTGTGTGGTGTGTGTGTGTGTGTGTGTGGTGTGTGTGTGTGTGTGTGTGTGTGTGTGTGTGTGTGTGTGTGTGTGTGTGTGAGTGAGTGTTTTTTGCCAAAACAGATTGTTGTGTCTGCTGATGAGTGTTCACATCCCAAGAATTGGACCTTTTATGTAATGTTTTATTCCTGAAGAAGCCTTCATGGCGAAAGCTAGAAAATTAAAGTTGTCCCTGTGGGAAAAGACGTTCAACTTGTTTTAGTATTCATTTTATTCAAATCTACCTGTTGACGTCGTGTTATTAAGGCGCGGTGTGAGTTTTAGTGAAAATTTTACCTGTGAAAGTATATATATAATATATATATATATATATATATATTTATATATATATATATATATATATATATATATATTTTATCAGTGTGGTTAAAAACCTTGAGTAATTTTACAAGTGCTCGACCCTGAGGAGCAACATTAGATAAGACAAGTATTAAAAGAGGTATTAAAAATCTACAAATTTGTTTCAAGCCTTGGCTATCGTCAGGATGGAGTTTGGGTTGGCCACCGCCGGTGTTATATAGCGCTATATAACACCGGCGGTTGGCAACATAAACTCGTTCCTGACGATAGCAAAGGCTTGAAACAAATTTGTAGATTTTTAGTACCTCTTTTAATACGTGTCTTATATATATATATATATATATATATATATTTTATATATATATATATATATTATATATATATATATATATATATATATATATATATATATATATATAAGTTCAAATCTTTGCCAAGTCATTACTATAACCACTGAAGAATGTTAGCCATCACTTGTTTTCCCCCACCACTTAATTGTTCAGCATTCTATATATATATATATATATATATATATATTATATATATATATATATATATATATATATATATATATATATATATATATATATATTATATATATAGTTAAACCAAGTTAAAAGAGGAATCTTAAAACTGTCTACAAATTTGTTTCGAGCGTGTTGCGCTGTCATCAGGATGGTTTTTTGGTTTGCCCACCGCCGATGTTATAAACAAAGTAATACAGTATTCATCACATTTGACATAGTAGACTTTTACCCATCTATAGATGAGGAACTACTCACCAAAGCCCTGAAGTTTGCCAGTAACCACACAGACATAACAGGGTCAGAAATGGAAATCATTCTCCACACCAAGAAAACATTACTACACAGCAAAAATGAAACCTGGATCAGGAAAACCAACAGAAACTCAACATTCGACGTAACCATGGATCATGGTGCAGAAACATGTGAACTGGTCGGACTATTCATGCTGTCCAACATCAAGAAAAAAATCGGAAAACAAGTCGGACTATACAGAGACGATGGCCTTGCTGCACTAACCAACAATCCAAGAACCATCGAAAACAAGAAGAAAGAACTATGCAAAATCTTTCAAAACCACAACTTAAAGATTACCATTGAAGCAAACAAAAAGGTAGTGAACTACTTAGACATAACACTGGATCTCAACAATCACATATATAAACCATACAAGAAACCCAACGATACACCTCTTCATGTACACACCAAAAGTAACCATCCACCATCTGTATTAAAGACCATACCCCATGGCATAAACAAGAGACTATCAAACCTGTCATGCAGTGAGAGAGTGTTCAACAAGCAGCAGTGAATACCAGGAGGCACTACAAACAAGTGGATACAACTACAAATTACAAACAACCCGACAACAACACAAATAAAAGCAAGAAAATAGGAAAAGAAAAATCATATGGTATAACCCCCATACGACGGGAAACTCAAAACAAACATAGGGAAAGAATTCTTCAAAATCCTAACAACTTCATTTCCAAAAAAAAACACAAACTGTCCAAAATATTTAACAAAAACACTGTCAAACTACGTACTCATGTATGCCCAACCTCAAAAACCTAATTGACGCACCCAAACAAAATGAAAATCAACACAGCAAAGAAGGGTGAAGAAAGGAAATTTGAAATTGCACCAGAAAGGGGGCAGTCCCCCACAAAAACAATAAATGTCTTCACAACAACATGTATCCCAGGCTACTGTGACATCAGAAAATGAAAAAGAAACATACATAGGGATCACTGAAAACACTTCAAAACCAGATATGCAAACCACAAACAGTATTTATAAAGAAAAATAAAAAAAACCAAACAGAACTGAGGCAAATATATCTGGAAACTTAAAGACGCAAAAACAAGCTACAATATATCTTGGAAAATCAAAAAAAGAGCATCACCATACAGCAATGTTTCAAAAAGGGCAACCTATTGTCACGAGTTGTCACGAGGCCTATGACGATTGGCCTATCTTGGCTGGTGGAATTATTCATTTATTTATTTTTCGTTGTTGTTGTGTGTATCCGTCTCTTAATGTGGCTTGTGGTGCGTTTGCACTTAATGTCGTTCAGGTCAGGTTAGGTTTTACTTTCTCTCTCTCCTCTCTAATTCCACTGCCCGTGCAATTCATCCTGCAGGTTCACGGGTGGCTGGTACCTTTTGCTTGAACTGGCTGTCTCTATCGGCCTCTCGCCTGTTTTTTTACCTGCCGCACGTGCATCATTCCTCTTAGGCTTGAGGTATTCTCACTGTGACGTAGCGTGGCATGTTGGCTGCCATCTTTTTAGGCAGTTTTCTCTTCACTCGAGTGGAAGATGTCTCTGGGAGCGCCGCTCCGGTTTGGTTCTTCACCACTTCGTCGAAGGGACGGTCGGTAACCTTCATTCCTACAGTCGGCCTGTAGGGGAGGGACATCACGTCATCTTTTTCCGCATCGCTCTGCTGTCCTCTCGATGGACAGAGGCAGAGAGTCGCTTGACCGCCACTTTTGGGTCATCCACGGGTAGCTGGTAGCACATTTCGTGGTCTGTTTGTTTTTTTTTGTTGTTAGCCGGCTAATTCTTCTCTTTTGCGCAATTTCTTTTGGTTTTCAAAATTATAAAAGAAATATTGTTTGAGACCATTTTTTTCTGGTTAATTCAATCATTAACCTGGCCAGTCAAAATTATATCCAAAAGTCTTTCTCCTTTTTATGCATCTGGTGATGCGGTAGTCGGGGGGGGTGGGGGAGAACCTGGTGATCAGGGTTGGTACTTGCTTGGTCTCGCTCGTCCCCCTGTCACAATCACCGGTCTCTTATTTTTTCGGCCCCCGTCTGTTTGTGTGTGCAAGGGGAACGAGTTTTATGTTTGCGAGCGTGCGTAGCATGATTAGTCGTTTGGATGCGTGGTTGGAGAATTGTTATTTTTGAAATGTTGCCCATAAAATGTGGGGATAAAATTTTGCCCTTGAATTATGATTATTTGCAAATGTGGTGCAGTTATAAAGCAATGGTTGCTGTATTAGTTCAGTTCCTAAGAAAGGAAAATGTGAACCTGAGTGAGGGGAAAGGGTGAGGATATAAAATTGTTTTTAATGTAATCTCTACCTGCTCGTGTGAGGAGACCTTTAGCGAACATTCCTCATTTTGGTTTGTTTACTGTGTTATGCTCAGGTCTGTGTTGAGCTGATGTTACTAATGTATTCAGCAAACACCTCCCCTCGCCCACCATGCGAGTGGCTGTTAGGATTAAGCAGCAAGTTTCAGACCGTACTGACTGCGGGTTCCAGTACCCTTTCTTCTTTCCTTCCAGTTCCTTCCCTTTTCTCTCCTTCCTGGGGGCCTCACCCGAGGCCTGCGCTCTTGGGACCGCAGGGTGTGAGGATGGCACGGTCTTCGCTGGATGACCCTACTCCTGTCCGGGACCTTCAGCGACAACGCCTCGTCCCACGGACGCGTTCTCCACGGTCCTCGTCTTCCTACAGCCCAGGTCACCAGTTGTGGTTCGCTTTGTGTCGTGCAATTTGGGTGGGTGTGTGTGTCGAGAGTGTCGGCATTGAAAGACTCTGTTCGGGACAGACCCGGTTTGGGGCACCTGTGTCGACACGGTACTCTCAGTGGACTTTGGAGAGACAGAGGTGTTGGAGAACCACATGAAGCACGGAAGGGAATGGGTGTTGGAAATGATTATTTATGATTTGGTTATGTTAGTGTGCGGTGAAATTCTTGTTTGTGACTATGTGTATGTTGTGTGTGTTGAAAGGCTTAATTGTGATTGTGCATGTTGTGTGTGTTTAAAATGCTTATTTGTAACTATGTGTGTGTTGGTGTGAATAAAATGGTGTATTGTATCGTAATCTTTCTTGTGTGGTCTCTTGCGAGGCGTGCGAGTTCAGTCACTCCCTTCACTCCCATCTAGACCGATCCTGTCAGGGCAGACCTCAGAGGTCGGTCGTGACACCTATGTTTAACTGAAAAATGGTTAATACTATGCAAACCACACTTTTAAAACACCAAAACAGAAATAGTAAACAACTGCAGGCATAAATGGAAATCGTTGTTAGTGAACACACTCAAAACAAAAACCTGAAAGCCCCCAAAAAACACGTGCAGCCAACCCGCATGTGCAAACAAACCACAAACGGGAGCCCACACGCTATATAACATCGGCGGTGGCAAACCAAAAACCATCCTGATGACAGCGCAACACGCTCGAAACAAATTTGTAGATAGTTTTAAGATTCCTCTTTAACTTGTTTTAACTAATGTTGCTCCCCAAGGGGTTGAGCACTTAACCCGTTCAGTGCCTAAAAATAGTACAAACAAAGGTGTTCCTCAGGTGCCAGGAAATCTTATGATTTGGGGGTCATAATTAACAAAAAATTCTAGCTCGAAACTACGAAAGATAGAAAAAATGAAATCTATATAATTTGAAGGAAATTGAATGAAGATTTTGAATCTGGGCTTCTTTTGTTTTAATTTTGATAATAAAAAGTATTAGGCTTTTAGATTTGGATAGATTTTTTTGCACGATCAAAAACATATGTATTTACCACGACATCTTCACATCCAAACAAGAACACACAGCAAAAAGTTGAAAATAAAGTTTGTATTGTCACACTCTACACCTGTAAATGAAAGTAAAACAGTTTGGAAGTCTATCAAGACGCTCACACTCCGATGCAGACTGACCAGTCCACGACCACGCCCCCCTCTCCCCACCACGCCCCCTTGCTGGACTGCAACCCTCTCTTTCACCTCTCATCTTCCCCTACCTTTTCCGTCTGCCCGTGTCACGCCGCGAGCAGGCCACGCTTCCCTCTCGCGCTGACTTTCACATCACTGGACACCAGCACGCGGTGCAGAGTACACACTAGGCTAGCTCGTTCGACGCTGTCAGCTGAACACACACTGAGGTCACAGAGCCCTACTCAATAACTGACGAATATGGTCGGCAATTCCACCACTATCATCATCTCACCTTCATGCTCGAGTGATTCGTTGAATAAAAGATTATTGTGTTTGTCAAAAATCATCAGCAGAGCCTGCTCAGCTGTGTAAATACGTTGATTTGGTCGCTGGGCTTGTCGAAGGTTGCGCCGCCATCTTTGCAAGCGAGACGAAGTGCTGGCTGGTCATCCAGTCAGTGATGAGAATAAATGGGCTTTCCCCTCACGTGTGGTCATTTACATATTATTTTAAGACTACCGACATATAAGGCTTTCTACGCAAACTCTATTTGAGTCCGTTGATAGAAATAGTAACGAATGAAAATTCAAGAAAAATGCATGACGTCAGTGGAATGCCCATAGGCACTGGGAAAGCACTTTTATTTCCGCGTCAGCTGACTGACTAAAGGCGCTCTATGGGTTAAAAAATGGTTTTAGGCATTTTAAATATACTGATCTCTCTCTCTCTCTCTCTCTCTCTCTCTCTCTCTATATATATATATATATATATATAATATATATATATATATATATATACATATAGTATATATATATATATGTATATATGTATATATATATATATATATATATATATATATATATATATATATATATATATTATATATATATATATATATATATATATATATATATATATATTGAATTATGAACAAAGCTTGCTCGTATGTCTTAGATTGAAGAAATAGGGGGAGATACGCATTCTGCCTAACTAACAGTATGTGCTTGAGTGGGTGAAAATGCTTCTCAAAATGAGCCTTCAGCAAGCTTATATTCTCCAAGGGGGAGACATCCTCAATAGGGAGGGAAACTCACTAACATATAACTCCTAGTTTCGAAGTATCGGTATATGACCAGGAGTTATATGTTAGTGAGTTTCCCTCCCTATTGGAGGATGTCTCCCCTTGGAGAATATAAGCTTGCTGAAGGCTCATTTTGAGAAGCATTTATTTTATTTTATTTTTCCCCATTCAGCCACCCAAGCACATACTGTTAGTTAGGCAGAATCATCTACCACTGCAGATATGAATGCGTATCTCCCCCTATTTCTTCAATCTAAGACATAAGAGCAAGCTTTGTTTATAATTCAATATTTCTTACAGTCATTGCAAACCCAAGCTGCTCTGTAAGTTGCTGGAACTGTGCTCGGTACTTATCCTTGGAATTTATTAGTTATATATATATATATATATATATATATTATATATATATATATATTATATATATATATATATATATATATATTATATATATATATATTCGATTATAAACAAAGCTTGCCCTTATGTCTTAGTGTGTGCAATATCGTAGTATGTTTGTTGAGTTTTCAAAAAACCAACCAAAGGTACCACCGAAGAAGCAAAAGAAAATCATGAAAAAGCAATACAAGCTACATTTTCTTGTGAAAAGTAGAAAATATAAAAAGATATCCTCTAAGACACAAGTGCTGAGGGCCAGTTCTTGGAGTGAATGCACAAGGAACTAAAATACAATGAACTTATAAATTCCAAGGACAAGTACCGAGCACCATTCCAGCAACTTACCGAGCAGCTTGGTGTTCCAATGACTGCAAGAAATATTCAATTATAAACAAAGCTTGCTCTTATGTCTTAGATTGAAGAAATAGGTGGAAACAATCATTCATATCTGCAGTGGCAGATAATTCTGCCTAACTAACAGTATGTGCTTGAGTGGGTGAATGGTAAGAAAAAAGAAACAAAAATGCTTCTCAAAATGAGCCTTCAGCAAGCTTATAGTCTCAGAGACAGTCTCCAACAGGGAGGAAACCCACCTAACATATAACTCCTAGTCAGATACCGATATTTCGAAACCTGGTTGTTTCTCCTCAGTGGACCATGGAAAGTGGTAATTTGACTCCTCTGCCTTTTCGGTTTTTAGAAGAATGCTATCCCAGAAAAAGCTGGTGTGCAATACCGTAGCATGTTTGTTGAGTTTTTTCAAAAAAACAACCAAAGGTGCCACCAAGAAGCAAAAGAAAATCATGAAAGAGCAAAACAAGCTACATTTTCTTGTGAAAAGTAGAAAATATAAAAAGATAACATCTTAAGACACAAGTGCGGGGGCCAGTTTTGGAATGAATCCAAAAGGGGACTAAAATCAATGAACTTAAAAATTTCCAAGGACAATCCCAAAGCACCTTCCCAGCAATTTAAACCGAGCGCTTGGTGTTCCAATGACGAAAAGAAATATTCAATAAAAACAAAGCTTCCCTTTTATGTTTTAAGATAAAAGAAAATAGGGGGAAACAATTTTCAAATCTGAAAGGGGGCAGAAAATTTCCCTGCCAAATAACAGAAAGTGTTTTTGGGAGTGGGGAAGGGGGAAAAAATGTTCCAAAAAGAACCCTTAAGCAAGCTTATAGTCCCCAAAAGAGGGAGACAGCCCTCCAAAAGGGAGAAAACCCATAACATATAATCCGGGTAGTTTACCGATATTTTAAACCCCCTGGTTGTTTCTCCCTCAGTGGACCGGGGAAAATTTGGTAATTTGACCCCTCGCCTTTTCGGTTTAAAGAAGAATTTTTACCCCAAAAAAAATAGGGGGTGGCAATACCGTAGCATGTTTTTTTATTTTTTCAAAAAACCAACCAAAGGTGCCACCCAAAAAGCAAAGAAAATCATAAAAGAGAAAAAACAAGCAAACATTTTCTTGTAAAAAAGAAAAAAAATTTAAAAAAGAAGCCCCCTTTAAGAAAACGTGCGGGAGGGCCATTCTTGGAATAAAAATCCAAAGGGACAAAAAATACAATGAACTAAAAAACCCCCAAGGGACAAGCCCGAGCACCTTTCCCAAAAATTTCCAGAGCAGCTTCGTGTTGAAAATTTCTTCCTCTTCCTCTTTCGCCCCCAATTAGTAGCACCCCGGGTCCCGATGAGGCTGCCATCCCCCCGCAGCTCCCCAGGGTGCCAAACAACTTTTTTTCCACTGCGTCGGTTTTTTGGCCGGGGTATTTTCCTTCGGGATGCTGAAAGGGGAACAGTTTTAAAACGTTTTGGGTCTGTTGTCATTGGTCCCTCACCAAAAGGGCACCTCCACTCTGCCCAAAATGCCATATTTTGGTGCATGTGGTGGTGCAGGCGATTGTGCCCACCCCTCAGGCGGAAGACTTAAATTTGTTCACTTCGCCCCAGCAAATGGTTTTTGTCTTCTGGGTTGTTTTTGGGGGTGCTAGAGGGCCATTTTTTTCCCTTGCTGTGCCTTGAGTTTGGGTTTTGGATTTAAATCAATGACACCGGGTTTTTGGGCCCTTTGCTCCTTCGTGCACAGTTTTTTCCCGAATGTCCGTTTTTTCTTGCCTCTGTTTCCACAGGGGGCCGGGTTCCCCCATTTTTAGCCCCATTTTCCCCCACTCTGGAATTTTCGGGGAATAAGGGCTGAAGTAAGATGGTTTGTTCTTTGCAGTGGGAGTTTTGGGGGCTTGGAGAAAGGGAGAGAGCGCTGAGAACCCACCCCCTCCCTTTTTGTTTTTAAAGGAGTTCTGCAAGACTGTCATGGCTGCCTCAAGAGAGCTTTTCGTTCAGCTCGGGGGTTTGGGGAGAAATTTTTCCCGTTGGGATTGCAGTTTCTTTTTATCTGTTTTTTGTTTTCGGGGGAAGTTCCGGGTCCAAACCCCCCTCGTTGCTTCTGTGGCGGAGTCATCTGGAAGACCTGGGCCAGTTTCCCGGGGGTTACTGGTTTCAGATATACTTTCCCTGGCCCGGGCTTTCCTTGGGGTCTGGGTGTGTTTTCCCCTCTTCTCCCACTCCGGAATTTCTGGTGCGGTTGGGGAAAAAACCGCCTCTTTCCCAAATGGGTGGGGGACAATTTTCCGCGATGGCTTTGCTTCGTGTTCCACAAGACTGGGGGTTTGTCTTTCAAGGCGGGCCCGGGCTGGGGGGATGAAACTGCCCTTTTCGCCCCCCCCTTGGTGGGGGGCTCATTCTTTTCATTCATTGGGTGGTTTTCAAGGGGTTTGAATTTTGCGCCTGGATGAGGATCTTTTTGTCCCCCTTTTGTCCCCCAATGAAATGCAGCCAGTGGTCTCCTTCCATCTTCAAAATTTGGGGGATCTCATGGCGCCCGTTTTCGGGCACGCTGACTTGGTTCTGTAACTTGTTGAGATGGTCAAAGGTTTTTACTTTGCAGCTGATCCCATTTCTTTATGTCCCCCTCTCAAAACCCCGGTCGAATCTCCCTGGTAGAGTCTTTTTCAGGAAAAACTTCGTCAGCCCCCCCGTCCGTTCCTGCAAGTTTCCTCTTTACCCCCAGTCTCCCCTTGGCCCTGCTACAGCAATTTGGGGATCTGGGAGTTTCCAAGGGGGGGCCCGCGGTCAAAAGGGCATCCCAGGTAGGGAGGTGGGGTTTCCCCTGGGAAGTTTTTGGTTGTTCAGAGTCAGCTTCGCCCCCTTGCTTCTTGCTGGGTAGGCTGAAGACTGTGTAGGCTGTTTTGCTTTTAGTTGACAGAGACAAAACCAATTTCCTTTTGGGCCATCGTGATCTTTGGGGAGCGCAAATTTGGAGGGGAAACCCGTGCTGTATGGGTTACTCTTCAAGCACCCTAGCACCAGGTCCCTTGCATAGATCGCTCCTCTGACCCTTTGGGAGATCTCTGGGCGATGGCTCTATAAAGCTAGGAAAAGCGTTGGCGAAAGGACTCCCCTTGTGGTACTTCCCCGTTTTCGCACCCTTTTTCTTGCCTTTTTGGCCCCGAATCTTTCCCCAAAGGGCCCCCCGGGTTTTGTGGTACTGGCTTTATCCCGGGTTTTAATTTCCCCCCAGACCCCACCACATCCCCCCGTAGTTTAAAACCTGGGGTTTAAAACCCTTTCCCGCCCTTTTTTCGAACGCCTTCTCCATTTTCCCCAAACCCCCCAGCAAACGTGTTCTTTTTTCTTGGAAAAGGCGTCCCCAAAGCTTTGCGTAAAGAATATGAAACTTGGTCTTCGTTTTATTTTGTGTTGGCGGAAGCCCCCTTTCAAGGCTCAGCAGCTGAAGGGTCCCCAAGGGCCAGACAAAACCCTTTTGTTGACAAGTCCCCCTCCATCAGCTTTCCTAAGCAGCTTGTAAAAGGGTGTCCTTTCCCTTTTTGTGAATGGGGGTCATTCCCGCTTCCCCCCTCACTGTGTTACGATTTCCCGGTTTTTCCCCTGGAAAAAAAAAAATTGGGTTTAAAAGGGTTTCCTTCTCTTCATCCCCAAAAGCAAAAAATCATTTTCTTAGTTTTTCCATTGGCCAGGGGACTTTTCAAATTGGCTTTTCAACGCTTCCTCCAAACTCTTTCTCTGTGAAAATGTGATCATGACTTCCTTTAGGCCTTTCTCATGAAGTTACAATTTGGGCCCCGTCACGCGCTCTTGTTCAGGGGGGACTTCCCGATTGCTGATGTTTTTTATAAAACGTCTATGAATTTTGGGCTGTGCTTTCTTTCCAGAGAGAAAATTTCCCTTTTTTGTTAAAAGTTATTGTGGACTGATTTTTTTGTTTCGTTTTCTGAGGGTTTTTTAGCCAGTTTTTCCCCAACTTGCTGCCTCCTTGTCGAGATTCGGCTTTAGTTTTCCCCTTTTCAGGGTTTTTTCCCTTTCGTTGTGCCCAGGAAAAAAAATGACTGCAAGAAATTTTTCGATTATAAACAAAAACTTCTCTTATGGTAGACTGAAAAATAGGGGGAAACAATCATTCTATTGCAGTGGCAGATAATTCCCGCCCAAAAAACAGTATGTGTTGAGTGGGGGAATGGGAAAAAATGCTTCTCAAAAGAGCCTTCAGCAAGCTTTTTAGCTCAAGAGGGGGACAGTCCCAATAAAGGGGGGGGAAAAAACCCCAAAAAAAAACTTCCCGGTCAGATACCCCATATTTTGGGAAAAAAAATTTTTTCCCCCTCAGTACCGCAGAAAGTGGGGAATTTTTTCTCCTTGCCTTTTCGGTTTCCAAAAAGAATGCTATTCCAGGGAAAAAGGTGGGTGGGGGAATTAAACCCTAGTATTTTGGGGTTGATTTTTAAAAAAAACCCAAACCCAAAAATGCCCCCTAAGAAGGGAAAAAAAACATTGGTCCCAAAAAAGCTCCCCCTTTCTTGTGAAAAGTAGAAAAAATAAAAAAGATAAAACCCCTTAAACCAATTTCGAGGCCAGTTCTTGGGAAAGAATCCCAAGGGGAAAAAATACAATGAACTAATTTTAAAAACCAAAGGGCAAGTACCGAGCCCATCCCCGAACTTTCAGAGACTTGGTGTTGCAATGACTGCAAAAAATTTTTCGATTAAAAAACAAAGCTTTCTTTTTATGTCTTAGATTGAAGAAATAAGGGGAAACAAGCATTCATAACTGCAAATGGCAAAATAATTCCCCCCTTAAATAAAAGGTGCTTTTAGTGGGGAAAAAGGGAAAAAAAAAAAACCCCGGCCCCATACCAATATTTCGGGAAAACCCATTTTTTCTCCTCAAATGACCGCCGAAATGGAAATTTTACTCCCCCTGCCTTTTTGGGTTTTAAAAAAATTATATATATATATATATATATATATATATATATATATAATATATATATATATATAAATAAAATAT
>CM031625.1:54378170-54382790 GCA_018398815.1 Conus ventricosus
ATATTTGTCAAGATGGTCCATTATGCTACTATATATTATATGTTAAGTAGTTTTGCTGATATGGATGTAAGAGATACAGGTCTATAGTTCTCTGCTTTTGTTTTGTCACCCTTTTTGAATAAGGGGACAATGCTCGCATCTCGCCACTCATCAGGTATTACTCCCTGGTCCAGTGAAGCTTGGTAAAGTAGTTGGTATATCTCACTCAATTCATTGGCACATAATTTTAAGAGCTTGCCAGGATATATATATATATATATATATATATATATATATATATATATATATATATATATATATATATATATATATATATATATATATATGTCAATGATGTTAAAAAGGAAGGTTAAAACTCGAGGTTAAAACTCTACAAATTTGTTTCGAGCTTGCTGCGCTGTCATCAGGATGTTTTTGGTTTGCCCACCGCCGATGTTATATAGCGTGTGGGTTCCCGTTTGCGGTTATTTGCACGTGCGGGTTGGCTGCACGTGTTTTTGGGGGCTTTTAGGTTTTTGTTTTGGGTGTGTTCACTAACAACGATTTCCATTTATGCCTGCAGTTGTTTACTATTTCTGTTTTGGTGTTTAAAGTTGCTAAGTGTGGTTTGCATAGTATTAACCATTTTTCAGTTAAACATAGGTTGCACCTTTTTGAAACATTGCTGTATGGTGATGCTCTTTTTATGATTTTCCAAGATATATTGTAGCTTGTTTTTGCGTCTTTAAGTTTCCAGATATATTTGCTCAGTTCTGTTTGGTTTTTATATTTTTCTTTATTAAATGACTGTTTGTGGTTTGCATATCTGTTTTTGAAGTGGTTTTCAGTGATCCCTATGTATTTTTCTTTTTCATTTTCTGATGTCACAGTAGTCTGGTATACAATGTTGTTGTGAAGACATTTTTTGTTTAGTGGGCACTGCTCCTTTCTGGTGCAATTGCAAGATTTCCTTTCTTCACCCTTCTTTGCTGTGTTGATTTTCATTTTGTTGGATGCGTCAATTAGGTTTTTGAGGTTGGGCATACATGAGTACGATAGTTTGACAGTGTTTTTGTTAAATATTTTGGACAGTTTGTGTTCTTTTGGAAATGAAGTTGTTAGGATTTTGAGGAATTCTTTCCCTATGTTTGTTTTGAGTTTCCCGTCGTATGGGGGGTTATACCATATGATTTTTCTTTTCCTATTTTTCTTGCTTTTATTTGTGTTGTTGTCTGGGTTGTATTGTAATTTGTAATTGTATCCACTTGTTTGTAGTGCCTCCTGGAATTCTACTGCTGCATTGTTGAACACTCTCTCACTGCATGGCAGTTTTAATAGTCTCTTGTTTATGCCATGGGCCATGGGTATGGTCTTTAATACAGATGGTGGATGGTTACTTTTGGTGTGTACATAAAGAGGTGCATCGTTGGGTTTCTTGTATGGTTTATATATGTGGTTGTTGAGATCCAGTGTTATGTCTAAGTAGTTTACTACCTTTTTGTTTGCTTCAATGGTAATCTTTAAGTTGTGGTTTTGGAAGATTTTGCATAGTTCTTTCTTCTTGTTTTCGATGGTTCTTGGATTGTTGGTTAGTGCAGCAAGGCCATCGTCTCTGTATAGTCCGACTTGTTTTCCGAGTTTTTTCTTGATGTTGGACAGCATGAATAGTCCGACCAGTTCACATGTTTCTGCACCATCATATAAATCCCATGGTTACGTCGAATGTTGAGTTTCTGTTGGTTTTCCTGTCCAGGTTTCATTTTTGCTGTGTAGTAATGTTTTCTTGGTGTGGAGAATGATTTCCATTTCTGACCCTGTTATGTCTGTGTGGTTACTGGCAAGCTTCAGGGCTTTGGTGAGTAGTTCCTCATCTATAGATGGGTAAAAGTCTACTATGTCAAATGTGATGAATACTGTATTACTTTTTTTATTGAGTTTTTTGAACCATTGGATAACTTCGTATGTGGTCTTCCAGAGGTTGTATTCAGAGTTTGATTTTACGTTCTTTATTATTTTTTCCAGAATTTTCTTGCTTATTTTGCCTAATTCAGATTTGGATGGGTTTATTAGTCTACATGTTGGATTGTTATGAAAATTGGGCTTGTGGTCTTTGAGTGTTATGGAAGCTTCTTTTGTTGCTGTCGCTTCTATCCTGTCACTTAGGTCTATGCGCTCTGTGAGTTCTTTTTCTTTAGTGCGGATACTGTCATGTATATTTTTTGTCGGTTTTTTTGTAGTTTTTCTGGATGTTTTTGTCAAGGAGTTGAGAGTATTCTTTTGGTTCCATTTTTGTAGTAATTGCTAGTTTTATCAGCCTTCACAAATATTTTTTTGTCATTTTGTACTTGTTTTATTTGTTTTTTAGTGTTGTTTGGAAACCGTTGTTAGATTTTTGAATTCAATATTGGTTATCATTCTTTTCATTTGATCTTCAAAGGGTTTCATTTCGTCTATGGCTGGTGGTGATCGCCATGATTTGAAATCGTAGGTGTTTTTGTCCTCTTTTTTGCATTTGGGTTCAGAAAAAAGAATGCTTTCCATCTCATATTATGTACAAACTTTTCTGTTTGTTCTATTAATTTTTTTATATATGATTGCGGATTAGAAAACGGTATATTTTTTTGTTGACTGCCTAAAATTGGTTTCCTCCATTTTAAAATCCTTCAGGCCACAGTGCTCAACGTGAGGAGCGATTAAGATCAGTATATTTAAAATGCCTAAAACAATTTTTTGAGTGCTCAACCCCTTGGGGAGCAACATTAGTTTAAAACAAGTTAAAAGAGGAATCTTAAAACTATCTACAAATTTGTTTCGAGCGTGTTGCGCTGTCATCAGGATGATTTTGGTTTGCCCACCGCCGATGTTATATAGCGTGTGGGCTCCCGTTTGCGGTTGTTTGCACCTGCGGGTTGGCTGCGCGTGTTTTAAATATACTGATCTATATATATATATATATATATATATATATATATATATATATATATATATATATATATATATATATATATATATATATATATATATATATATATATATATATACAACAAACTAACAAATTCCAAGGATAAGTACCGAGCACCATTCCAGCAACTTACAGAGCAGCTTGGTGTTGCAATGACTGCAAGAAATATTCAATCATAACAAAGCTTGCTCTTATGTCTTAAATTGAAGAAATAAGGGGAAATAAGCATTCATATCTGCAGTGGTAGATAAATCTGCTTAACTAACAGTATGTGCTTGAGTGGGTGAATGGGGAAAAATAAAATAAATGTTTCTCAAAATGAGCCTTCAGCAAGCTTATAGTCTCCATGGGGGAGACAATCTCCAATATTGAGTATCACATTTTTTTCCACGCACAAGTGACGAGTGATGTATTAATTTGTGGAACCCGAGGATGAAGTTGTCAAGCAACGTGATCTTCATTTCGGCTTCACGACAGCATTGTAACTGTAACTTTAGTTTATCTGGGATCACAACACAGAGTTATACACATCTGTGTCATGCATTTATTTATCAAACACAGCAACAAACACGCTTTCTCAACAAAAGCAGCGCCATGCAAGTGTTAATTAGTCTATCAGAATGTGTATGCATATTGAACACTCAAGACTGAGAAAAAAAAATGCTTGAAAAATAAATGCATGTGATGTCAGATGAAGATAAATGCATGTGATCCCAGATAACGATAAATGCATGAGACCCTTGAATAAATGCATGTGATCCCAGAATAAATGCATGTGATCCCGTCTAAAATTCCAAACTGTTTGTCTCACAGTGGGAACTTCATCAGGGATGAAGGTTGTCAATTTTGAGGAGTAAATTGTATTGATGGCTTGTGTCTGTTTTACGTGTCACTCTGTGAATGGGACAATCTAAGCATTGAATTGCTTAGCAAGTGCTCTCAAAATCAGTTTCCAGTTGTCTTGTTCAGAAGTAACAACAACGCCGATGTTAAAGCATACTGTTGTGGTCTGTGGCTGCCTTTGAGCAGATTGCCTTTCACCACAGGGGTGAAGTTGTGCATTTAACAATTTTGCCAGGAATGAACAGCTACTGTATTTGCATGAAGAGTTCTATTTTAGAGTTGTAATAGACTGCATTTCATCACAATATTGAAGAAAACTTGTTTGGTAAGGGACGAAGAATTGCTTTTTTGTTTCGATGTGATTACTACATGTGCTGGGTAGTGTTCGATCACTGACGTTGGAGTACACATGATCACTGACGTTGAAGTACACATGTTCACTGACGTTGGAGTACACATGATCACTGTCAGTTGGAGAACACTTGATCACCGACAGTTGGAGTACACATGATCACTGACAGTTGGACTACACATGATCACTGACGGCTGGAGTACACAATGTCATGATCACTGACAGTTTGAGTACACAATTATGATCACTGACAGTTGGAGTACACAATATCATGATTACTGACAGTTGAAGAACACATGATGACTGACAATTGGATTACACAATGTCATGATGACTGACAGTTGGAGTACACAATGTCATGATCACTTACAGTTGGAGCACACAATGTCATAATCACTGACAGTTGGAGTACACACCAGCTGTGAAGGCGCAGACAGTACTTGCATATTCTTTTTCCTGTTACACTGAAATGTTTACAATGTTA
>CM031625.1:54389831-54412331 GCA_018398815.1 Conus ventricosus
TTTGAGGCAATCCCTGCAGTAATTACAACTATAACCTTAAAAACGTCCTCAATGTCTAACCTTCCTAGATCAGCTGGCTTCATTTTAAACATGTTTTTTGCTAACATGCTATAGCCTATACTAAGACCGCTAATTACAGCAGAATGGTATATCGTATTGATAATCTTTTTTTCACTCATCTTTTTATTAACTAAACAAATAAATTAAATAATCATAATACGAAAGACTGTCTATGTGCTTTTTAATCAGATAATCTTTTGTTGCTAGAGATAAAAATAAAGTTGCAACTATTTTTGGCGAATCTTCTATCTTTCCCATGTTGGGTGGTTTTATTCCTAACAAACATTTTGCAAGGGTTGAATAAACTATAACACCAACGATAGGCACTGCATAATTAACCAGCGTTAAACTCATGGTTTTAAAAGTATTATATTATTTTTTATTGTTTTTAAAAATGGATTGTGACGAACTATTAAAGTGTGAGGAGCAAGCAGACTACTCCGCAGACCACTGCCATAAGGAAAGATTATACTCTCTGGCTGCGTGTGGAAAAACTAGACAGTATTTAGGTGTTGAACTAAGTATTGAACAGATTCAGCAACTGTCTACATCAGACGTTGAGAAGTACTACGCTAGGTACGAAGCACAGCTAGGTAAAAAATGGTTAGATCGGTGGGTCAGACAATGATTAGTTTATATGCTAAGTTAGTAAGTAAGATGGCGCCAGTTGATTCAGAAGAAGATTTAAAATATGACTTATCACAAGATCCAGTTTTAAACAAGTCCCTAGAAACTCTTGCATGTGACATGTATTACAGATTTGGGACGATGTTATGCCCATTCATCATGGGATTAATTACTTTTAATCATATTAATTTTGATCATATTAAATTAATCGCAATAAAAAAAATGAGCAATCAGGAGAAGAAGACGCCGCAGGACAGTCCGCAGGACCCTCCGCAGGAGCAAGTGAAGGTACCGCAAGTGAATGTACCCCAAGTGAGTAATGTTACTAAGTTTAAAAGTCCTGGGCGTGTTGAGGCTGGGCGTAAACTAGCTGAATGGAACAGAATGAGAAAAGCAAACCAATCAACAAAACAAAAATTATTAGATAGTAATACAACATCACCACCAGCAACAACAGCTCAATTAACAACAAACACAATCACAAACAAACGATAAGATGTATTATTATGTATTTGCTGCTGTTGTTCTTGGTGGGGGAGTTTTAGCATACAAATGTCTAACGCCATACTTAGCAGCAAAGTCACAAACCAACACAAAACCAGTAAAAGAAGAAGAGTTAGCTTCTGCATAAAAAGTGCAACCTCCTGCTGTAGATCCATTTTCTATGGAATAGTTTTTAAGAACTAGATAAAGTACAAGTTAAGAACTAAATAAGTACAAGTTAAGTTAGTTACAGAAAGTACTTTTTAAGTTCTTCTTCTTCCGTATTACACTCACGGTCAACATTCTGACCATTATTGGCGTTTTTCGGGAGTGCGCAGAAAAAAAAAAGGAAATAGGGGAGGGGTGGGGTGTTGACGGTCTATTGTGGACTTGACACCTTTAAAGAAAAGGTGCCAAGGCTGGGGAACAGGACGGCGTCTGCTGGCAGGCTGTTCCAGTCCCTGACCGTACGAGGGAAGAAGGCCATATTGCGGTAGTCATTTTTGGCGGGGATCCTCTTCAGCTGTTTGCTGTGGCATCTTCTGGAGCGGGTCACAGCAAGGGCCAGTTGGTTACAGCACACACACACCAGTTGGTTGATGATTTTGTACATCATGCAGAGGCGTGCTGTACGTCGGCGCTGTACCAGGGGGGGCCATTTCAACTCATGCAGCATCTGTTCCACACTGGAAGTTTTCCTGTGGCTATTGAGGACAAAGCGAGCTGCGCGTCGTTGGACCTTCTCCAGAGAGTCACAATCATTCTTATCGTGGGGATCCCAGACACAGGCTGAGTACTCGAGTACTGGGCGGATCAGAGCTTTATATGCTGTTTGTTTGATGCGCTTGGAGCCGATTTTTAGGTTTCGTCGGAGAAAACCCAGTGTGCTGTTTGACTTATGACGATGCTGGTGATGTGCTGGTCCCAACATCCATCACTCTGGATGGTGACCCCAAGGTACCTGGTCGAGGAGACGTGTTCCAGCTGCTGGCCAATGGAGTGTGTTTAGGCCACCTCTGGTGTCGGCTTCCGGCTTCGTTGAACTGTTAGGACGCTACACTTGTCGGGGTGGAACTCCATGTCCCACTGAGTCTCCCACTCACTCAGGGCGTCAAGATCCTCCTGCAGTATCCTGCGGTCCGTATCAGACATGATAGGGCGGTCAATGGCAGTGTCGTCTGCAAAGAGTCTGACATTGGACAAGACATGGCTTGGCATGTCATTGATGTAAACCAGAAACAGGCAAGGGCCCAGGACAGAGCCCTGGGAACCCCAGACTTCACTTTGACGAACTCGGACCTGCTCCCCTCCACGACCACGGCCTGCCTCCTGCCTCGCAGGAAGTTGGAAATCCATCGATGTGTGTCATCCCTAACACCATAGTGGTCAAGTTTATGCATTAGTAAGCTGTGGTTTACCTTATCAAAAGCTTTAGCAAAGTCAAGTACTACCATGTCAGTTGAGAGACCTTTGTCCAGGTTAAATGTTAATTGGTCTGACAGCTCAAGCAGTTGTGTCTCGCAGGAGTGTTTCTTGCGGAAGCCATGTTGCTGTGGCGTCAAAATGTTAGCAGATTCTAGATGTCCCATCACGTTGCTGACAATCACGTGTTCCAAGATCTTACACGAGACGCAAGTAAGGGAGACTGGGCGGTAGTTGCTTGGTTTGTAGTGTTCTCCCTTCTTATACACAGGTGTGACATGTGCAGTGCGCCAGTCTTCGGGGACACAGCCAGTGGAAAGTGAGCGCTGGTAGATGCTCGTAAGGAGAGGAGCCACCTCACTGGCCAGGGCTTTCAGCACACGTGGGGAGATGTTGTCTGGGCCTGCTGCTTTCGCCGGGTTCAGGTTCGCCAGCAGCTTCTCAACTCCTGGTGATGTGATACTGAAGACTGGCATGGTGGGAAAGTCCTCTCGACTGCCTGGCATGCTACATTTCTCATGGACTTCTGTTCGGTTGTAATCTTTGCCTTCACTGAAAGCTGCGACGAACTGGCTGCCCAGAGCCTCAGCCTTGGCCTTCGAGTCGGTGACGAGGCGGCCCTGGACCTTAAGGGAGGGAACACCCGACTGAGACGTACGCTGGTGTTTAATGTACGTCCAAAACCGCTTTGTGCATGATGTCATGTCCTGCTCTTCTTCCTGAGGGGTTAACAGTCGGTTGACATAGTCCCAGTACGCACGTCTCAATTTCTGCTGCACCTCTCTTCTCAGTCGCCTGACTTCTGTCTTCAGCTCCTCAGTTCCATGCTTCTTCATTTTTCGGTAAGTTCTGTCCCTTTTCCGCAGGAGGCGTCTCACTTCTAAGGTGATCCATGGGTAGGAATCGGTTTTCCTGGGAATCTTGTGGGGAATATTACTTGTGATACTGCCCTGAATGGTGGTCTTGAATTTCGTCCACAAGTCTTCTACGGAGGTCGAGTCATTTGAAGCCATGGCATCCATCTCAATTTGGAGCTCCGCCATCTCTTTCTTCATGCTGGACCAGTCCGCTTTGTTGTACAGGGGGATAGGGCGTGACCGGCAGTTGAACAGAGAGACCTTCGTGTTGTACTCAACATACACAATCTCATGGTCCGAGAGGCCGGGCAATATCTCTACGCGGGGGATCAGGCTAGGGTAAATTTGTCATGACAAGGTCAAGGGTGTTTTCTAACCTAGTGGGCTTGAGGACGACCTGCACGAGTCCAACGTCGTGGAGCAAGTCAAGGAATTTCCGATGAAGGTCAGGATAGGAACTCGATGGCTTGAGGGTCATAGTGGACCAGTCCCAGTCAGGAAGGTTCAGATCCCCTGCTATGAGCAGTTGTGCGTCATTGGTAGCAGCAGCCTTCTGACAGATGACTCAAACTGAATAAGGCTTTCTTTATCACCTGTCTTTCGTCGATAGTAGGCACAGACATATAGGTGCCTTCTGGTCTTTGTGACGATTTTTACCCATAGAATCTCACACTCAGTGTCAAATTCCGTCACTAGTGTGCTCTGGATATCCTCCTTCATTGCCAGGAGAACTCCACCACCATCACTATTCCTGTCCTTACGGTACACTGTATAAGAGTCTGGTAAGATCTCAGAGTTCTGCACTCTGGCATCCAGATGAGTTTCAGTCCCAATAATAATATCAGGTTTTGTACTGTCCACAAGGTTAATAGTCTCAGCTCTTTTCCCTCTCACAGATCTGAAATTTATATTCAAGATTCTTAAGGGTCTGTTTCTCTGTTTGTTTTGTTGGCTGGCTCTTGATGGGGTAGAAGAATGGAGGGGCTTGAAGTCAACATCAGATGAGACTGATCCCATGGAGTGCTGACTGAGAGAACCTATGTGGCTGCTTTCCTGCTCCACTCCATGTAAGTCAAAGACAGTACAGCTATAATTTGGGTTTCCACACACTATACAGTGCCACGAAACGTCGCTGGCGTCCAGTTTGTTGTAGGAGTGAGTATTTAAGCTCTGGCAATGGGCGTGATACCACATACCACACGTCTCACAGGCCACTCCTTTCTGTTGCCATGCTACAGTTTGGTCACATGTCCCACACGGGTACTTGGATATGCTATCACCGGAACCAGGCATGGTGAAAGCACAAGTTGACGCCAGAAACAGTGTCACTATCACAGCACTAGGAAGGCTTACAGATCTCACACCTTTCTCACACATACCTGATATCGAGAAACACTACTAGATGTAAAAAGAATGATAAATTGTTTGTTGACATACTTGTCACTGCTAGACAAATCGTCGAATGACAAAGGCAAAAGCAATACTACGTTACCACCACTCTGCGCTCCGGAGAGGATGGGAACTGGCGACGTAAACACGCAGGATGTTTCTGGCAAGAATTCACTTCAGTTGACTTGTCACTGCTGGAATATTGGCAAATGTCAAAGGTGAGGCAATACCTGTCACTGCTAGACAGTTAAGTTAAGTGCAAGTAAATTACAAGTTAAGTGCAAAAAAATTAAGTTCTAGTTTTAAGTACAAGTTAAGTTCTTAAGTAAGTTCTTGTTATGTTCTTAAGTAAGTACTAGTTAGGTTCTTGTTTGGTTCTTAAGTTAAGTACAGGCCAAGTCAGTCAAGTTAATCTTTTAAAGTTCTCCATGCCCTACAGCATATGAAAACTCAGGAATAACGTAAGTTCTCTTGTTATTGTTAGAGACTAGTGATTTCTTGTTAACAGCAGTTGTGTTTACTTGATAAAGAGTAGTAGCGTAGATTAACATTTGTGTGATAAAATACTTTGTTTTCAAAGAGAGCTTGCTTGTAGTTGTCGTGAGTTATATTTTTTTTTGACAACTTCTTTACTTATGCCTTTAGCCTTCTTTATTACAGAAGTTTGGCTAGCAACGCTATACATCTTCGACCGTAAGCCAACATATTCTTTTATAACTGTCCATTAAGTTCATCCTTCATCTTTCCAATCACTTTCTTGTTCGCAGTTGAATGTAAAGGACTGTCTTTAGGATAGTCGCATGTGTCGTACCACCCATCAGCTCCTTTAGCTGCTTCTGTTTCTAAGTCTTTGTAGAAGTCTTCTGTGGGGACGTCTAGAATAAAAGAGTCAGTGTCTGTGTATAGGACTCTTGCTTCTGGGTTACAGTGGTTTAAAGTAGTCGTACAGAAATTCTAACATCAATAACTTTGACAACTCTAATACGGTAAAGCCAATAAACACCGGCTTGTCCAACTTAACATCCTTTTTCTTCATCATAATGCCAACCAAGCTGTCGTTAAATCTTCTAAAGTCTTGATAGTTGGGTTTAGAGGCCAACTTAATTGCTTGGTTTTCTTTTGTAACTAATTTCACATCTTTACGTTTGTGTGGATTTTCCATAGTTTTGCCAAAACAGCTGTTGTTCATCAGTTTAAAGAAGTCTTTTTCTGAAGCGTCAGTGGCTTGGGTTCTAAGATCAGTATTCTTCTTGATGTATGGTCTCATAAAGGGCTCTTGATCACAGATAATTATTCTGTGAACAGCTGTCAGCTTCAGTCTGTGTCTTAAGTAAAACTTTACTATGTATTGGCACACATATTTAGTTTTATGTTGAAGATTAGGCACAAGTTTAGGAGGTTCGATGGGACTCATCTTTAATCTTTCTGCGGCTAGGGGGTAATCGTTGTGGAGATCGTGCAGTTCTTTAGGATATTCTAAGTCTACTTCCAAGATTAGTCCTGCTGGATTATCAGGCGGAAGCTGTGACAACATACCTAAGACAGTATTAACATCATGAGGTCCTTTTATCATTTTAAAGTTTCTCAGTGGAAGTGATTGACTCATGGCCCATCCATACAAATTGTTGGCGTCTAAGTACATTAGATAGTTGGATGGTTTAGTGGGGTCATAATCGTCTAAATATTTGTTGTTGGCTTTGCAGTAAGGATGTGAGGCCATGCTAATACCTCCCCTCAGCCCATCTTTAATCATCTGAAGTGTGGGTAGATCAGAAATTAAGTCAATCTGAATGTTTGTAGACTTTAAGAAAGCATCCAAGAAAGGCCTGGGGCAGAGATGTAATGTGATGAGTCTAAGCTGTAATGCTTCATGCATGTAGATCTGTAATTCTGAAAGACGTGTGCCAATAAACACACGTCAGCCAATAAATATTGATCATGATAATTACCATCGTTTGGCAGTGTAGTTCTGTCCAGGCTTTCTGAGCGTATTCATAGTCAGCATTAGTTATGTCTTTGCCTCTAAGACTAGAAAAGAAAGCACCTTTAGGGGAAGTGAGTCTTCATCAAACCTATCCCACAAGTTCATGTATTCATAGGGGTAAACACCTTTACGCACTAAAGATGGATCAAAATATTGTTTAGTGATTGGAAAGTCTTGTAGCGATCCTGCTAGTTTATCTAAACCCCCCATCAGATGTTGAGCAGAGTCATAAAAGGATAAACAGTCAAGAGTAAAAGTCATGTACTTTTCTGAAGATTGTGCAATGCAGGTAACCCTCTTATATTCAGAAGTTACTGCTTGCATAATAAAATGAGAATCGTAACCTCGTAGGTTATGAAAGAAGATAGGCAGTTTCCATTTTGGGGGGTCAACCTTAAGTTGAAGATTACAATTGTTGTGCGCAACCCCCTCTGAACTTTCCAGTAATGTGATCGTGGTCTCTTACTGTCACGTCTTTACTGTTAGGTGTTAGCTCTAAGCCGCAAATCCAACAGTGTGTAGATGAGTCATAACGTTCTTGGTCTTCAGGAGTCATAACAATGTCTGAAAGATTTAGTTGGTTGGAGTAGTAATTGCGAAGTTGTTTCATCTGCTCTAAAAATCTACTAGCTGCATTGGGTCCTCTGTAAATCTCTGGGTGTGTGTGTGCCCCGTCTGACCTAACAACAATAAACGCATAAGAACAGATCTGATGGTGGGTTAATAGGTTGTTTTTTGTTCTTGCTGTTGTGGACCCTAGTACTGCGGCAAGAGCGATTCAAAGTCAGCATAAACCACGTATGGGCTCATTTGCATTTTGTGTAAATTTTTTAAAACTAACTTTAGACCTGGTTTAGGCGTAAGGTGTTCGGTTTCGCAGTCTACAAAAACTTTTACAATGTTTCTTATGACTAGCAGCTGCTTCTATAGTTGGGATTCTAACCAAACACCTTCTACAAAGCTCTTTCTTAGCATGATTCTTTGATGTAAAAACCCATAAGTCTGCTTATTGTTCTGATTAATACATAATGACTCTTTGTACTATCTTTAAACAGTATCAAGTCTACATGCTTGTCAAGTGGTTCGCCTAAAGTGGGAGCGTTGGGAGAAACATTAGAGGCACTAGATCGGCTTCTACAGACCATGTGTATACGTTTACAGTGATTGGTTTGTTTTGCTCTTCAAACTGAGATATACTTTCTATACTCACTGGAAAGGTTATGTTATCAAAGTTCAGCTTTTGCATATATTGTCATAATTGGAAACTCTGTTTGCATGATTTTTAACAGGATGTAAATGCGCTAAAACAACCACATAAAACACATGTTGTCAGAATTATGTATGTTTAAGACTGCTCGTTTTAACTCTAACTCTTTTGGAAGAGGAAGGTAAGAATTGCCAGCTATAGGATAGAACTTTGTTTGCCTCAATCTGATTTCAAGGACAGTCCCTTCAGACCAACCAGAACCCCTTATCTTTGCCTCCTCACTTGCATGGTTAAACTGTGTAAGCATGTAATCAGCCCAGTTAGAGTTAAAGTCGTGATAGCTGATTACTTCTTTCTGCCTTGTTGAAACCCAAACTGGCATGTTACCATCATCAGGCGTTATATAATCAATCAGAATGGCCAATAGCGCTTTTACTGGCGGCTCCATCTGAAGAGACTCTGGGATTTTAGAGATAGCGTGTGCCACGCTTTCATGAACATTTGTGGGGTTAATAATATCCATGTCTACTTCACTAAACGTATTGCTTAATTGTTTGTCACTGCCAAATATTTCTTCCATCGTATATAGTTTTCCGTCCTCGAATTTACTTGTGGTCGTCATTTTTAAAGCCACAATATTTACGTAAATTAAAAAAAATAAATGTAAATAAAAGTAAGTAAACCGCGCTTTTATTCTTCACCCAAGCGTTGCAACACTTTCAAGCCACGTTAACCTTACAATAACACCCGCCAATAGTTTAGCTTTTTCTGAATCACTACAGTCAATGTTCATCACTTTGATTGCTTTGTTAGATAGTTCACAATGATCTTTTATTATATTGTTTACATCATTCTCAAAACCAAATTCACTAAAATCAATGTTTAGTACTTTCATTGTTTCGTCAAATAGTTCATTACAATTTTTAAAATCAGATTCACTGAGTTCAACAGCCATTTAAAATCTAAAATAAATAAAAAAATAATTGTAAATTCAACTGTTATTCATAGTCTTTTTAATCGTTTAAAAACCCGATCTTCATTAAAGCGAATAGCTACTCCTTCAGGACTGGTAGAAACAGTCAGATTAGCATCTTCAGGAGCCATATTATCAACTAAAATGGCAAACAACTTTATAACCGGTTGGGGCCAAGAATCTGGTATTTTACTAATGATCTGCTTCACGCTCTCTCGCATATTTATACGCTTAAAAAGATTAGTAATTAATTCTTCAAACATGCTCTTTAACTCGGGCCCCCTCCCCATCCATCATCATCTCCAACTCCCAAATATATTAGTAAGCTCTCTAACTGCTTCGGGCTTCATTTTTAAACCAAAATAAAATCATAAATTAAAAAAATTATTTAATCAGTTTCTCTCTCCCTCATTCACTCCCACATCTCTCTCTCTCTGTCTCTGTCTGTCTGTCTGTTTCCGTCTTTGTCTGTCTGTCTCCACCTCTCATCCCCCCTCCCCCCTCTCTCCCTCTCGCCCTCTCTCATTCACACACATGTCAAGGGAAACAACTCCGTAGACGTTTTGTAACTTGGAAATAGGAGTTGTCCCCCATGTATCTAGGAGCGACGAGTAATGTTCTCATCAAGACGAAGGGAGTTTCCATCTTAACGATAGTTATTCAGAACCACACACACATACACACACACACACACTCACACACACGCACACGCACACGCATATATATGCGCGCACTCACGCACACACGCGGTCTGTAACGAGCTCCACCTATTGATCATTTGGCGGTTGAGGTCTATTTTGAGCTCTGGGTTTTTCCGCTCTCTCTCTCCCTCTGACAGCAGTTGTAGTAGAGTATTGATTTCTACCTTCCTTGTTAGCACACGCACAGAGTAATTATTAACAATCAAAATAAGCAAAACAATAATAATGAAAGTGATTTATCTCCCTTTAATTATGCATAAAAGTAATTGTCTTTCCCTGAATAAATTATCTATAGATCGGTGAGAGAGAATTGATTATTAAAAGTTGTGTTTTTGTGTTTAATTTGCTAAAGCTATTAATATGAATATTGTACAAAGTAGCTACTAAAAAGTACTTTAAAGCACAGTTGTTGTTTAACCTTTAAAACTATTCTGCTTTAATAAAAAAACAATTTTAATAACAGCCACACTTATGCATAAACACCATAAAATTATGAAAGCTTTCAGTTTGCACAGTATATATATTAATCCAAAAAGTGTAAAGTTGGAAATATGCCTGCAGTGGTTTTGTACTTGTTTGCGCGGTTTCTGAAAGTTTAAATTTGGCCCTCTTCTCTGCCCTCTAGTGACTCTTCCCATTTTCGTGTTTCGTCTAGGTCACTGGCGAGGCTATAAACGCCCGCAAACCACATGTGTTGTGTTGTCTGGGTCACTGGCGAGGCTATAAACGCCCGCAAACCACATGTGTTGTGTTGTCTGGGTCACTGGCGAGGCTATAAACGCCCGCAAACCACATGTGTTGTGTTGTCTGGGTCACTGGCGAGGCTATAAACGCCCACAAACCACATGTGTTGTGTTTGTGTGTCCTAGGAAGAGCCACTGAAAAGGGGGTGAGAGAATTGCCCCAAATTAGACAAACTGAAAGTAGGTAACCAAGTATAAGAAATACCACTATTAGAGACATATTCCCAAAACTCTTCACATCTGGCCACATTATCTGTGATCCTCTGGATCTGACTTGGGGCCCTAGGGCGCCATAGGGTCTCAAGTTAGACCCAGGGGAGATCAGTAATGTGGCCAGATGCGAAGAGTTTTGCACTTTTTTATAATGATTTTAATGATTTTTATGTCCCTGGAGAGAATGTAAATATCTTTGTTCAAGATCACCAAATCTTATCTTGCACGTAAGCCCCCATTTTAAATTAACGATTACGTCGATTTTTAGAGGTTTTTGCGTGTTAATTTTAGTTGTAAAAAGGTGTTAATTTTGGCCAAAACTGGCATGAGATGGACGCGACTTGTATGTGAAAAGGGGGGTTTTCGTGCAAAATAAGATAGGGTGGTCTTGAACGAACATATTTACATTCTCTACTCTCACTGCCATCAACACCAAAATCACGTGCACATTGAGTGTCATTCTGGGCTGCACTGGACGGTGATACTGGTGTCGCTTTTGGAAATGTTTCCTCACAGAAATCAATTTTATGCACATCAAAATAGGGCTGGCCGGTTTCCTATTTAAGTTCTACGAGCCTGTCACGAGCGTCGATGGAGAACTTCTTACCGTCAATCACAAGGTAATTGTACACCATCGTGGGTCTTTTCCCGTCTTGCTTAGCCCGTTTCAAGTGTGGAGTCAGCCTTCAACGAATGTCCCTGACCCCTTTTGAAAAGTCTTCCCCAATAAATACATCTGAACCTTTCAGCTTACACTTAGCTTTAAGAATCTTCACCTTTTGCTTGTAAAAAGCACATTGGGCGATCACTGGCGAGTCAGGTTTGGAACTCAGTCGGTGCACATGGTCAAACTCCACATCGTCAGTCAGATCCAGCTTCTCCGTCAGAAGATCCTGCACCAAGCCCTCACAGTCTGCGTTGGTTTCGCCATCTCTCCGGGGCAGACCGTAGAAAATCAGGTTGTTGCACTTAGAACGGCCCTCAAGGTCGTCTATACGCCTCTTGCAATCTTCCAACTTTTCACGCAGGTTGTTGTTGCTCTTCTGCAGATCCCCGTTATCTTTCCGTAGCTCTGTCACCTCTTTCGTCAGCTCCCTCATCTCACTGTGATGGGTCGCGTAGTCCTCCCTCAGATCATGGACTTCCGGCTTGACTGCATCCAGCTTGGCGTCCATCTCGTCGCTTCTCGAGGTCTGGGCAGCCATGATGTCACGGTTCGTGGGTTCGGGTTTACTTGGAGCTTGGTCAGGATCAGGTGTCATGGAAGAGTCCGTCCTTGCACGGCGCACAGAACCATCACGAGCCAGGCGGGACTGCTTCGTGGAGCTGGAGCTGGACGACTTTATCCCGGGGTTCGTCTCCACGTCACCGTGGAGGAGAGAGAGAGAGAGAGAGAGAGAGAGAGAGAGGAGAGAGAGAGAGAGAGAGAGAGAGTGAGAGAGAGAGAGAGAGAGAGACTCAAGACTCAAGACTCAAAAACTTTATTACTCAAGGATAGAGATTTTAGGCAGTGCCTATTCTTCCAATCTGTCCTTGCTATTCTACAACATTCAACTAAACAGACTGCACATATTAATGAAGAATATAGCAACATTATAATATTAACAATAACAATAGTAATAAGAATAATAATTATTTAAAAAAAAAAAAAAAAAAATCCATTACAAAATTACACAAACACAGTCAGACACGTACGCGCGCGCGCTCACATGCATGCACAGGCCACACATACACGCACGCATGCGCATACCCACATCCACACCACACACACACACACACACACACACACACACACACACACACACACACACACACACACACACACACACACACACATGTTCATTAGCTAATATAGAGGCAAGCATAAAAGTAGGGCGTTGAGACTATGATCAAAAGGTTAGATTTATTGTTCAAGTAAATGTTTAAGTACTGCTGATTTGAAGGACGGCAGCGATTGACATGTTTTGGCAGACGGAGGAAGAGAGTTCCACCACGATGGACCAAAAAATGCAAAACTAGATTTGAACAAATCAATGCGGCACGTGGTAAAATGTAATTATTTGAATCATATCGCGTTGTTGCCATTTGGAAAACTCAGCAAGATATGTTGGCGCCATGTTTGCATGGACTTTAAACATTAGTACTGCCTTATTATAGGTCAGTTGGCTCTGCAGTGGTAAACATCATTAGTTTTGCGAATTTCCCCCTGGTTGATAGAGACTTGTCGGAGAAAGAATCAGCTTAATTCCCCGTCTATGCATAGAGTTGATCTTTTTTATGTGATTTTCACCAGGCACCACTCCAGACAGTGGACGCATAGTTGATGTGAGAAAGGCAATGGGCTTCAAAAAATAATTTCCGGATATGTGGTTCAACATAATAACTGAGTTTATTGAGTAAAACAAATTGCGAGCCAACTGTTTGCAAACATGATTTATATGTGTTTGCCATTTAAAGTTCTCATCAATGATCACGCCTAAGACACGGTGTTCGGTAACCGCTCGATCAAGGTTTCACTCATTTTTAGGCTCAACATAAGATGCTGTCGTTGATGTTTCTGTCTCGATGCTAGGACCATACATTTTGTTTTGTGCGGATTAAGGACCATTCGGTTTTGGTTGCACCATTCTAAGACATCAGTAATACTTTGTTGTAACGATATTTGTACAGCATGATGTTTGTATCACTACAGTGAAGAGAACTATCATCAGCGAACAGATCACAGCTGACATCATTGTGAGTATGTGCATCGGTAGGTCATTTATAAAAATACAGAAGAGAAGAGGTCCAAGGACAGAGCCTTGTGGAACGCCACAGCTCACTATTCCTTCAGAGGAATAAGTACCGTTTAAGTAAACACGCTGGGTCCTGCCTTCAAGATATGACTGAAAGAAGGTGACTACTGCCGGATTTTGAACATATTGCACTCATTTTTTTTAATAATATGTTGTGGTCTACAAGATCAAACGCTTTCTTAAATCGAGGAAAACAGTTCCAGTGAGTTTTCTTTCGTTGATGGCTGATAGCCATGTATCACAGAGGGTGTTAAGGCCGTGTGGCATGAGTGATTTCGACAGAAAGCCTGACTGAAATGGGTGGAACAGTTTGTGATGTTCCATTTGTTTAGTTAGGTGTTTGTGAACATGCATCTCTAGAGTTTCGATACAACGGATTAAAAGAGATATTGGTCTAAAATTGTTTTAAATCAGTGAGATCTCTTGATTTGGGTATTGGAACCACTTTTGCTGCCTTTAGACCACATGGAAGACATTCTGATCAATACACAAATTATAAACATACGTAAGGGTATCAACAATGTAGGGTTGAGCAAGCTTGAGTATAGAAGCATTTAAGTTATCTGGACCCATTGCTTTTTTATTTTTAAGTTTTGAAATTAGGAACCAACTCATTAATAGCAAGTAAGGGGATGATAAATGAATCTCTAGTATTTAATCGTTTTGACCAAAAACGATTGAAGAAACAGCTGGAGTTTCATATCGATTAAAAAATGTGACACTGGCAGCCGTTTGTACTGATTCAGTTACCTGAAGGAAATGATTGTTGAAAGTGTTATGCAGACCACATAGTCGCAGTATTATCTGATTTCTTTCTCGACTTGTCAGTTATTTCATTAACAGCACCGCCATAATGATGCTGTATCCCTGTTTGCGTTTATCAGTTTCCTAAAATGCTCAGATTTTGATTTTCTAACTAGATCTGATACTCTGTTTCTCTGCTTTTTATTATTCATCTACTTGTTTTGCGGTTTTAAGTGCATCCTTAGTGCCATTTCATAATATGTTTTTTCAGCCAGCTGGGAAGTACTCTGTGTTTTACCTTTTTTTCTAAGGGGGGCATGTTTATCAACGATTGAGAGAAGATATTTATACCAGGATTATACGCTTCATTTGGTTCTGTGTAATTGAGTACACTGTAGAAAGGAGCTAAGCTAAGTCGAGGAAAAATTCATCCTTACTGAAATTTTTGAAGCAGCGATATTGAATGGTTGTGTGGCCCTTATTCTGTTGCTTTGGAAGTTACAAGACCAAGTGCACAAAATGAGACAGTGGTCGCTTATGCTTTTGTTGCCCATGTTATGTTAGATACCATGGCTTTGTTGTTTGTGTAGATATGATCAGCAATGTAGAAGATGTCTTTGCGATTCTAGTTGGATTATGAATAAGCTGATGCAAGCCAAAGAGTGTGGTGGTCGCATCCCAGGCAGGCTGCGTTTTAACAGATCAATGTTAAAATCACCGAGAAGAATGACATTTGGATAGCTCTTATATAATCATCCATCATGTGTACAATAGTTGTCATACCAAAAGAAAAGTGGCAGCGGGATTCCTGTACACATATCCACTAGAGAGGGGCTGAGTTGGAGGGTTTTACCTGCAGCCACATGCATTCAACATTATCAGGTTCAAGGTCACGCCGCCTTTTTGTACAGTGAGCGATGCTTTGATGAATATATATTTCCAAGTCCTGTTTCACCAGAGTGATGTGCATCGCGTCGGACAAAGTTATAGTTAGTTATGGATAAAGCTGTATCAGTGAAACGGGAGAGTCAAGGCGAGTTTTCACTAAGACCAAGCAGATGAATAGAAGGGGATTCGTTTTAGAAGAAAACAGACATCATGAATCTTATTTGGCAGATGATAAACATTTAGGTGACCAATGCGTAATCCAGCATCAGTATTAATTACATTACAATGGTCCATTGTATTAATTCAAGAGTAAAGTCCTGAGCAATAAAACAAAATAGATATACTGTTACAACAACATTAAAATATAAAATCAGCAATACTGTTACAACAACAATGAAAATATAAAATCAGCAATCATAAAATATCCAAGAACACACAAAATCCGAAAAGCAGGGCAATGAAGTTCAGTCCAAAGGACAATTCAAGTATGTGTATGATAACAATATTCAGGGAAGTATGACCAACCAAGACAAATGTCGCTTTCAAGCTGTCCGGTGTCACAATAGTACAGTCATCCACAGTAACTAAGCAATACCGGGGTAGAAGGGGGGGGGGGGGGGCGGGAGGGGGGGGGGGGCGGGAGGGGGGGGGGGACAAGACTCACAGGGTTGGGGGGGAGGGGGAAGGGAGGAGGAGTCAGTGCGTGATGGGAGGTGAAGGTGAGACGGAGCAAGAAGGAGGGAAAGAAGACACGGCTGGGGGTGAGGGGGGGAAGGGGGAGGGTAGTGGAGCTGTGAGGCAGGGGATGGGTAAATTTGGGCGGGGGAAGGGTAGGCAAGGGCTCGGGCGAGACAGCAAGCTGTTATCTGAATTCCGGATACCGGAATTTCTGTTAAGCAGGGGGAGAGGGAAGATAAGGATGCATTTGTGTCCAAGGATTGAAGGCAGAGGAGGAAGGGGGGGAGAAAGGCCACATGGGGGGCAACATCGGCATTGATGTCATGGGAGGTCTGTTTAAAGTACGGCATGGGTGGCATTGCATGGTGGGAAAAGGTTTCATTTGAAGAACAACTGGATTTTGGTGGACAATTTCGGGAGCATTGTCCAAGTGATTGTTTGAGCTACGTTGAACTGTCTCTGGGGGTAAATTTGTAGAATAAGAATCAGGACGATTTCCTACTGACTGGGGATACATGGGCTGCACACTCCGACAGAACTCAGTAGGGACAGGCTGCTTGACTTGGTTTTCTTTTAATTGTGAAGACTGTGATCTGTACGGTTTTGTTGCAATGGGCTGTCTGACTAGCTCTGGGTTTGCCCATTACCCGTATTCCTGGAGGCGGTTCACACGGAGTGCCAGAAACTGAATGATTTGCCGTAACCAGAGCGACAAGCCACTGGCAGACATGTGAATACCATCCAATGTGAAATAGCTTTGAACGATCCTAAGATTTTGATCAACGAAATTTGTTTCAAACAAAAAACATGCACTTGTTTCGCACATAGGACATGCAGTTCCCTATTTATCAAATTAATGAATTTCAAAGGAATGGTTTTCTAGGAAGTAGAGCAGAGACAGCAATTTTGGCAGCAGGAAAAAAACTCTTTTCACCTGTCCCAGAAGCTGACCAAAGTCCTGCTGAAGCGTGTCTACAGAGTAGTGTCTGTGAAGGTCGTTTCCCCCCACATGCAATGCCACCCGCTGCACATCCTCTCGTACTGCACAATCTCTGAGGGCAGCGTGACGTCTGTCACCTTTGCCCCAGGCATTGTGCGTACATGGGTGAGCCCCGTCCTGTCCAGTCTCTGTCGGTCAATATACTGAAGGTTAGAATCCCCCACAATGAAGTTGACAAGTTTGCCTTTCGGGGGGAAGACGGATCCTGAATTTTGGGGTAGTTTGATTGAGCTGTCGGTCAGAGACTGCTGTGGTATACCTATGACAGGGGTGGAGTCAGTCTGCTGTCTGTCAAGGCTGGTTTGTTGCTGGTGACAGTGACGGAGTCGGTCACAGCGTGAGTGACAGTCTGTTCTTTGTCAGCCGTAACACCACTATGCTTAGTACACACGTCGCTAGATTGTTCCTGTTGTTTTAGTTCTGGCTGTGTTGAATTTTTTGATGACTTTACAGTGGACGTGGGTATGGTGCTGACAGTCACGTGCTGATTTCAAGAGGTGCTTTTGACGGTCAGACACACTGTCAATCAGCTTCGTTTGTTCTTTGAGCTGATTGCGTAGTGTGTTGCACTCATCTTGCAGACTGTCAATTTTCTCCTGCATCGTCTGTTTTAAAATCCTCAGTTTGTGTCAATCTGAGTTTTAATATCTGCATCAAGGCTTTTGATGCAAGATATACAGTCAGATGCAGTGAAAGAAAGAGAGCACTGGATGCAGTTCTTAGCGTCTGTGCTTGTATTGGCATTGGTGGTGGTGGGGTCTGTGTTGTCAGTAGAATGGTCCCATCTGGTGTGGTTGCGTCAGTCTGACCAGTAGTTGTTCTTATCTCTGGGGTTAGTGGGGTCAGTGTCATTGTGGCTGTTTTCTCTGGGGTAGTGGGGTCAGTGTCACTGGTAGTTGTTTTCTCTGGGTAGTTGGGGGTCAGTGTCACTAGTAGTTGTTTTCTCTGGGGTAGTGGGGGTCAGTGTCATTAGTAGTTGTTTTCTCTGGGGTAGTGGGGTCAGTGTCATTGGTGGTTGTTATCTCAGGGGTAGTGGGGTCAGTGTCACTGGTAGTTGTTATCTCTGGGGGTGTGGGGTCAGTGTCACTGGTAGTTGTTATCTCTGGGGTAGTGGGGTCAGTGTCACTGGTAGTTGTTATCTCTGGGGTAGTGGGGTCAGTGTCACTGGTAGTTGTTATCTCTGGGGTTAGTGGGGTCAGTGTCACTGGTAGTTGTTATCTTGGGGTAGTGGGGTCAGTGTCACTGGCAGTCTCTGTGACATCAGTGTTGACCTCACAGGACTGTGAATCACACAGTGATGCGGACTCCGTGGTTTCAGGAAAGATGACGTGGTGGCTGGCTGTATCCGCAAGGAGCTCAGTGATACGGGGCCTTCACACTGAGTTCCTGCATTTGTCCTGCTGGTCACTGTTGGCATCGTCCTCAGTGATGTAGCCCAAGCGCCCTGTGCTCTTCCACACATGGCTGGCATCCATGCCAGAGTCTTGGAGTTTGCCCACAATGGCACACAATATTTTAAACTCAGTCTTTGCCCATGCCTCACACTTAAAACCCTGGACTAGCATGAGCCAGCACCCTTTTTTCTTGTTATTTTTTTTTAGGAAATAAAGTGTTATTGTGAGGCATTTTTCAGTGTCATGCTTGTAAATCTGAACAAATGTCTTAGCTAAATTGTATTTGGAAACCTCCTCACAGCACAGCGGTACTTTGATAACTTTATTGCCCTCATCCCTGTCTTCCCATATGATGTTGACGGAGAGTCAGGGACAGGGTCATTTAGGTAGCGAAGAGCTAACGCATCACGCCAACGAGTGAGAGTTCTGAGTTGGGAACATCTAAAAGTTTTCTGTTTCGTGTCAAGCGTGGCTTTTAGTTTAGGGTTGTCTGACTGTACACTACTAACAGCAGACTGCATTGTCGATTTCTGTGGACGATCTTGACCATGTTGGAGGGGGGGGGGGGAGTTACATGTAGACTGTGACGGCCATCCTGGCCGTGGAGACGTGATGTACTGCAGTTGTAACTTGTGAAGAAGTTGTGTTAAAACAGACAGATGGGTGGGGGGAAAACCGGAACAAAGGAACACGGGTTGACGAGGTCATCTGATCTCCACACAAACTGATTAGCTGGCTTTTACAGCCCATCTTGTACACACACTGGCCATAGACACGAACAGTCGTCCTTGTATAAACTTGAGGCCCGGGCTGTTTCCTCGGCAAGGGGATCGGCTTACAGGGTGATAAACAGCTGGAAGCAATCAAGGCGTCTCGCTGCGCGTCGGCAGACAAACACCACATAAACCGGTTGAAGAAATCGTGAGGGAAAGAGCAATTCCACACTGATATTTTCCCTTAAAACACACGTATTCAAATAAGAAAAATCCGTTCTGTTCACAGAAACAATGCACGAAGCACCAGGCACTGTGTGGTCAATTCTACACGGGAGGAAAACTGAATAGATATAAAACACGACTCAGCAAATAAACAGAACGCAGCAGCTCGGGAAAAACACGTCCGCACCGGTCGGTGGTGGCAGTGGAGAGCGAGGAGAGAGGAAGGGAGAGCATACTAAAGCATAGTAATGCAGCTGATCACCTCACAGATCACAACTTTGACATTTCCAGATACCAGTGGTCCAACTTAGTGTGTGTTGCAATCTGAAACCGTGGAAGCGCAATGGAGGATGTGCGTTTTTGTTTTGTTTTGTTTTCTTTTCTTTTTACTTTTTCTTTTGGTTTGTTGTTGTTGTTGTTGTTTGTTTTTTCTTTTTTGTTGGTGGGGGGGGGGGGGGAGGGTAATAGTATGGATGTTTTACGTGCTGTGATAAGTGAAAATTCTGCCAATATGACAGATATTGTGAGCACCGCATTGCCCATCATCATTTCCTGGAAGCACGGTAGTGACCGGCACGACAGAAGTGAACCAATCACTCTCGTACTGTTTCGGCTGCTGGTGGTGCTCATCAGTATTACAACCACGTCACTGAAACGGAAACAGCGTCTTTCAGCGAGCCGTCAGAACAGAGCAGCCACACTCAGGTCAACACGAAGATAACCTCCAGTGTACCCACGCTAGTTTATAACTTGACGTGGTGTTTTCTCAAATCATCCTCAGACCTCTATCTTGTAGAAATAAACAACACACGTGTACATTTTTCACTCATGCCATCCTCCCAGAATTCTCGACATATAGCCTCCTCATACACGTGCAATCCAACAAAGTAATACATTACGAAATTAATTCGATAGATCATATCAGTGAGTTATACGACATGTACTTATTTCATGATGGTTCATATGTTGTCTATGGAGACTGGCTTCCATCATTACATGGGCCGGTAAAACCTCTCTTGGGAAATGCAGCGATGTTTGCTGCTTGTCTCTGTTATGTAAAGGAGAACACCGCAGAATTTTCTCTTTTATTTCTCTTGTTGAGCCTGATTTGAGGACCATTCCTGTGTCTCGTTCTGCAGGTGGGTGAACACACACACACACACACACACACACACACACACACACACACACACACACACACACACACACACACACACACACACACACACACAGAAGAGAGAGAGAGAGAGAGAGAGAGAGGAGAGAGAGAGAGAGAGAGAGAGAGAGAGAGAGAGAGAGAGATACATGCTCGTGCGCACGTGCAGAGAGAGAGAGAGAGAGAGAGAGGAGAGAGAGAGAGAGAGAGAGAGAGAGAGAGAGGAGAGAGAGAGAGAGGAGAGAGATGAGAGGGAGGAGAGAGAGAGAGGAGAGGAGAGAGAGAAGCACGCTCGTTCGCGCGCTCACAATCACATCTAATGTGCACACGCTTAAACTTATGCGTTGAAACCAGTTATTAAGACTTCTCTTCTTCTACTTCTCTTTTTTTCGTTTGTTTTGTTTTGTTTTGTTTTTGCTGTCTCATTGTTTGGGCCACCTTAGTGGTATTGCACCAACGCCGCTCATCCCTCCCGCTCCCTCTCCCCCCCCCCCCCCCCCACCCCCACCCTCTCGTCCACAGCTTTAGCCTGACCCATCCCACCGCAGCCCCGGCGCCGCCAATCCGCAGGGAGCGGTCATGTCAGAAAGGTAACCCACCGGAGAGGACACTGCACTGCTGCCGAGTCGCTTAGGTGGAGCTCAGTAGTGCCTGTTCTGATCCAACATAAGCAGGACACCGCCTACCAAGCCTCCTACTGACGACAATAATTGCTCAGTCACAGAGCCAGCGTCATTGAATTCTCCCTCCGGAGGGCGCCACCATGTCTGTCCGACGACAGCCCCCGTGAATTTGCCGATACCGGAGACCCCAGCAGAATCTAATCTAGACCCTAGACGTGGAGAAGATATTGAAATAAGAAACTACAAAGTGTGGACAGCGAAGCTATTAAATTAGAACTGGGAGTTCCGGAAGACACAAATCCATTGACATGTTACAAAGAGGCACGCATTCTTCCTCTTGATGAACAACGAAGAAGAGCAAAATCCACTTCGTTCCTCCAATCTGTCCAGAAATATGCTTGCGATGTCCTGTCAGTCTGTAATAGTGATGTAACTCCAGTTCAGAAAATCCGTCTGTTCCTCGTATGCCTCCATGAGAACATTTAAATGGAATGATGATTATGAATGACACACTTAGAGACATATACAGACAACGTTTTTTTTCTTTTCTTTTTTTTGCACAGCCAGATGATGTATTTAAATATATTGACACACTGCTGTGCACAGACAACAATGTTTTGGTTTCACTTTTTGCAGTTTCATAACAATATTAATAATAGGAATGATGATGATGATTATGATGATGATGATGATGATGATGATGATGATGATGGTGATAACGATCATGATGATAGCAATAACAATAACAAGAAATAAACAACAACAACAATAAGAAGAAAAATAAGAAAGAAGATGATGATGATAATTATAGTAGCAACAACAATGATAACAATAATGATAATAATAATGATAATAATAATAATAATAATAATAATAATAATAATAATAATTTAATAATTAATAATAGCCTATGTTAAAGGTCCGGGTAGCGACGGTGTATTGGGGAGAAGTCATGAAAGCTGGCAAGGAGAGTTCTTTCCTGTCACCTCCATAAGCTCTGCTGCAGTGTTGGGAGGAGGGACACGTACTCTAGGACATGCGCGATGCAAATATCATCACGCTTTACAAGAACAAAGGGGACTGCAGCGACTGCAGTAACTATCGCGGAATATCCCTCCTTATCATTGTTGGCAAAGCCTTCCACCGCGCTCGTCCTCAACAGGCTGCAACATCTCACCGAACGAGTGTATCCAGAGGCACAGTGCGACTTCGGAGCTGCGAGGTCGACGATTGACATGATATTCTCCCTGAGGCAGCTACAAGAGAAGTGCCACGAGCAGAGAAGACCTTGTCCATCGCCTTCATCGACCTGACCAAGGTATTCGACATGGTCAGTAGGTCAGGTCTCTTCGTCCTACTGCACCGGATTGGATGTCCCCCCAACCTCTTGAAGATGATCCATAGCAACATGGATGGCGCTGTTCAGTACGTCGGTTCATCTATGGACCACTTCCAATGAAGAGCGGTGTCAAACAAGGGTACGTGCTCACTCCGACACTCTTCAGCATCTTCCTCTCCCTGCTGCTGCGCAATGCCTTCTGACAGTCTGAAGACTACATCTTCCTCCACACTAGGTGTGACGGAGGCCTCTTCAAGCTAGCATGCCTCCCAACAAACACCAAGGT
>CM031625.1:54417331-54419831 GCA_018398815.1 Conus ventricosus
TGACACAATGACGCACGGCTGGCTTGGCCACGTCAGCCGCATGGACGACGGCCATCCAATGGACATGCTGTATAGCGAGCTGTCTCCAGACTCAGCACGGCGCCCATACTACAAAGATCTATACAAGCGCGACCTGAAGGCAGCCAGCCTAGACCCAGCAGACCTGCGACAGCAGTTTCAGACTGGGTCAACTTGTGGTCCGCCATCAAGGCCCGTGTCGTATTAATTCTGTCCGCCGTGTGGAATTGTATCGCAGCGATCGCATTTCACGTGGAAATATTGTGGCAGCGACAATATTTGCTGGAAAAAATTGTTGCGCGACAAACTTTTCAGAAAAAATGTCCTGTAGAATATTGTAGCTGTCCATAAAATACTGTTGCTCGAAATTTTTGCGACAGCTTTTTGCGTCAGGAAATTGTGAAATAATTGTAGTCAGTGTTTTACTGTGCTTGCGACACATTTTCACGTGAAATCTTACTGATAGAGTTAACAGTTTTCTGTGAACTATAGTCGCCCAGCCGTAATATTTCACAGCGACGTTTTTTTTTCAGTGAAAATAACGTTCGCCGCGGTTTGAGCGTCAAAATATCACAGAAATAAAGCAGCTGCCATAATAAAATAAAAAAAAATTGTCGCAAGTGTTTTTTTATCATAAAGTTTTCGACGAAAGTCAAATTTTCCATTCGTGGTGTGTGTGTGTGTGTGGTGTGTTGTGTGTGTGTGTGTGTGTGTGTTAGTGTGTGTTGTGTGTGTGTTGTGTGTGTGGTGTGAGTTGTTGTGTGATGTGTGTGTGTGTGTTTCGTTTGTGAAGTTTGGTGTGTGTGTGTGTGTGTGTGTGTGTGTGTGTGTGTGTGTGTGTGTGTGTGTGTGTGTGCGGTGAAATGTGATGTTTTTAGCAATATCGTAGGCCTGGACATCACAAACGAAAGTAGGGGTAGATTGGTAAGTTGAACCCTAAGAAATGCAATGCCCTACTCCTTCACGAATTTTCTCTTCACTCAAGTTAATTATTTGGTATAGTTACCTTAAGAGCTTCATATAGTAACAGCCCACCAAATGGATTATCTTTATTTTAAAAAGTTCTATATAGAAATTAATAAAATTCTTAAGAAAAGGAAGCCCACTTTAGACATCATGTTCGGGTTTAAATAGACCAGGCGTGTGGTATATTGGGCCAGGGCCTATATTAACCGGACACGCATTAGTCTAAACCCAAAACCAATATTGTTTGGCTGTTGGCCATATCGATGTCGGTGCATGTTCGATAATCCATTTAAAAGGCATATACCGGTCTCAACACATTCTTAAACTATACTTAAAAAAGTAATGTTATTCCTTAATTGTCAGAACAGAAACAAACATAATAGAGTCTAAAAGCTAATACAAGACCAAATCGCGGACATGGATACTATTCAGTTCTTGCTTTGATTGCAGAATGTTCTAGGGCACGTAAAATCATGAATTTACTAAACGAGGTTCAAAGACAACCCTTTTTAGTCTCAAGTAACCCCTAAAGTTATCAGGGACTCCATTAAGCAGAAACTTCAGCATCATTTGGCTTGTTTTAATGCAGTCCTTTTATGGCATTCAATGCTCCAAGGAAGCCGTGATTTGAAATCAATTAACTTAGTATTTGGTTGAAAGGATAATCCATGTCTTTTTCTAAAGCCTTTTATCTAACTGTAATGAAACAAATCAACGCAGAACAAAATGCAGAACGTGCCGTTCAAAATGGGTTTTCTTTCAATTACGTCGTTTAAGGCACCTAAGGCCTAAAAATATATCTCATGTTAAAAATGTGAAAATACATAACACATTTATATAAAGGATCTTTTGTTTGGATGGCTTCTTTGAAAGAAGACAAAAACGAATTAATGTTCGAAACAAAAAGTAACATTTAAAGCACCGTCAATATTTGGATTTGTTTCTTCTAAATATGTGGATGCCTCATACGTGCATGGCATGCGCACGCACGACGCGCGCGCGCACACACACAACCACACACAAAACACAACACACACACACACCAACACACACACACACACACACACACACACACACACAACACACCACTACACACACACACACGCTCGACACGCACGACGGCATCGCAAGCACGCCGCACGACCACAACCACACAATCAGGCTTATTCAATAATTACTGTTCACAGAGAAAAAACAACCGCTAATCAACTTCTAATGAAGTGGGTATACACTGATCACAGTGGCTGAAGTATTGAGCTATGGCCCAACTTTAGCCCATCAGGGGAGTTTCATCTTATCCATTTTAACGTGGTCATTAAAAATCCTCTTACATGACAGCACATCAAAATAAAACTCTGATGTTTGTTTCAAGGGCGTTTAATAATATGTTAGAATGTTGATACAGAAAGCAAAAACCAATTCTATTATTTTAGCCATGTCTTTGTTTTAACAGAAACCAAGATGGGTAAAGAAATTAGTACAAATGTTTCTAAGTGCTTACTGTTGGTTTCCTTTC
>CM031625.1:54422331-54424831 GCA_018398815.1 Conus ventricosus
AGAGACGAGAATGAAAGAGAGAGAGGGAGGGGAGGGTGAGGAGGAGAGAGAGATAGAGAGAGTGAGAGATGAGGAGAGAGGAGAGGAAAGGAGAGAGAAAGAGAGAGACTTTCGAGAGAGAGAGAGAGAGAGAGAGAGAGAGAGGAGTGGAGAGAGGGGGGGGGGGGGGAAGGGGAGAGAGAGAGAGATTGCGTGATTATGACAAATGAATCACAATTATATTTGGCATGAATGCAAAAAGTTGTTTTCAGGCTCAAACACCACACCACCACTCCACACACACACACACACAACCCACACACACACACACACACACACACACACACACAACACACACACACACACCACACCACCACACACACTGGCACGCTCTTCCGCATTACTTCGTACACTTGCTTGCACGTCCAGTGAGAGAGAGAGAGAGAGGAGAGATGATGAGGAGAGAGAGGAGGAGAGAGAGGAGAAGATGAGAGAGAGTGATAGAGAGAGAGAGAGCGAGAGATGAGAGATGATGAGAAGAGAGATGTGAGAGGAGAGAGAAGAGAGAGAGAGAGAGAGAGAAAATGTGGGGGGGGTGGGGGGGGGGGGCGGAAAGGCAGAGACTCAACTGACAGACAGTTTGATGGACAGAGAGAAACTAAAGGATGTCCAATCAGATAGAGGGGGAGGGCGATAGATAGGAGATTGAGCGAGAAAAAACCAAATAGAGGACAGAAAGATAGACCGCAGTCAGCAGACACAAATAAAATATAGACAGAAAGACAATGGGGCAACTGTTACGTAAAACCTTTGAGAGAAGGGTGGTGGGGGCAGAGTTGGGCAAAGAACGAACATTGTCTTCGACGTCGTATTTTTACGAAAAAATACTGTATCAGAGCGGACAACTTTCTTCGGCAGCAATTTTGTTAGTGACTGCTTCGCTGCGAATGATTTTTTTTTAGGGCAGGCGACCGATTGTTATGGACATTTTCTCGTGAAATCCTGTCGCGTACCAATTTTTATGAAATTATTGTCGCTCAGCGATAATTTTTCAGGAACCAGCTGCAGATTTCCGGGAAAGTTCTGTCGCTGCGCACGATTTTGTGAGCGACAGTATTTTATACGACACCGGATCAAACAGGCAGAACAGAGAGAGAGGGCCAGTGGGAAGAACGAATCGCCGTATCGTAAAGATTGGACCGTCGGCACCATACAGATACTATGTCCGAGACTTCACCTGCATTAAACTACAGCAGAAGTCTGCAATCTAGGATCGGGTTCTTCAGCCACAATAGGCGCTGCAACTCCACAATGAACTAATTGATGTTGCAACACTAATGTCTCTCAAGACAGACGGACGCCCATACTACTAATTACTACTACTTACTACTAATTCTACTACTACTATACTACTTCTAATATTCTAATACTGCTGTTGCTCTGCTGCTGGCTGCTGTTGCTAAGAAGAAGAAGAAGAAGAAGAAGAAGAAGAAGGAAGAAGAAGAAAGAGAGAGAAGAAGAAGAAGAAGAAGATGAAAAGAAGAAGAAGAAGAAGAACAATAACAAACAACAAACAACAGCATCAACAACATCAAAAACATTAATGATAAAAATATTAATACCAACAGCAACAACAAATGAACTATACCACACCCATCACCACCACCAGAGCCAACACACCAATATAATAATAATATAATGATATCAAAAAAAACAAACAACAACAACAACAACATCAACAACATCAACAAAAACAACATCAACAACAACAACAAAACAATTAGTAGTAGTAGTAGTAGTAGTAGTAGTAGTAGTAGTGTGTAGTAGTAGTAGTAGTTAGTAGTAGTAGTAGTAGTAGTAGTGGTAGTGTAGTAGTAATCTATAAAAATTTAAGAAGAAGAGCAGGAATAGGATGAAGAGAAAAAATAGTTAGTTGTAGTAGTAGTAGTAGTAGTAGTAAGTAGTAGTAGTGTAGTAGTAGTAGTAGTAGTAGCAGCAGCGGTAGCAGCGGCGCACCCCGCAGCAGCAGGAGCAGCAGTAGTAGTAGTAGTAGTAGTATTAGTAGTGGTAGTAGTAGTAGTAGTTGTAGTAGTTGTAGTAGTAGTAGTAGTAAATATAATTAATATAAGAAGAAAGATGATAGAGAGAAAAAGTAGTAGTAGTAGTAGTAGTAGTAATTAGTAGTAGTAGTAGTAGTAGTGTAGTTGTGTAGTGGTAGTAGTTGTTAGTAGTTGGGGTAGTGGTAGTAGTAGCAGCAGCAGCAGTGTTAGCGCAGCAGCAGCAGCAGCAGCAGCCAGCTGCAGCAGTTTGTAGTAGTAGTAGTAGTTGTAGTAGTAGTAGGAGTAAGTAGTAGTTGTAGTTCAGTTGTTGTAGCAGCAGCATATCTAATAAATATAAGGAGAAGAAGGAGAATAGAAGACGATAAAAAAAATAGTAGTAGTAGTAGTAGTAGTAGTAGTAGTAGTAGTAGAACAGTGTAGTAGTTAGTAGTAAGTAGTAGTAGTAGTAGTAAGTAGGTAGT
>CM031625.1:54429128-54466628 GCA_018398815.1 Conus ventricosus
CCCCAAGAACTTGAATATTTATTGGATGTCCAACTGAGACTTCTATAAGATTTAGAAACTGAGGTAGCCAAAGGAGCCGATGGATGGTACGACACATGCGACTATCCTAAAGGACAGTCCTTTACATTCAACTGTGAACAAGAAAGTGATTGGAAAGATGAAGGATGAACTCAATGGGACAGTTATAAAATAATATGTTGGTTTGCGGTCGAAGATGTATAGCGTTGCTAGCCAGACTTCTGTAATGAAGAAGGCTAAGGGCATAAGTAAAGAAGTTGTAAAAAAAAAAATAACTCACGATAACTACAAGCAAGCTCTCTTTGAAAACAAAGTATTTTATCACACACAAATGTTAATCTGCGCTCTACTCTTCATCAAGTAAACACAACTGCTGTTAACAAAAAATCACTAGTCTCTAACAATAACAAGAGAACGTACGTCAATTCTGAGTTTTCATATGCTGTAGGGCATTGGAGAACTTTAAAAGATTAACTTGACTGACTTGGCTTGTACTTACTTAAGAACCTAACTAGTACTTACTTAAGAACCTAACTAGTACTTACTTAAAACCTAACTAGTACTTAACAAAAACTTATAATTTATTGTACTTAATTTTGAAAGTACTTTCAATAATAACTTAACTTTCTTTCTAGTTTTTTTTTTTATTTCTTTAAAAAAATTTTTCCATAAAAATGTTTAACAGCGGGAGGGTAATTTTTTTTGAAAAGAAGCGGGTTTTCTTTTCCTTTTACTGGGGGGGGCTTTTTTTTGTAGGATGGTGTTAGGTATTTTTCCCAAAAAAACCCCCCCCGAAAACAACAAAGTTTCCCAATACAAAAGGAACATTTTAATCGTTTGATTGTGTTGGGGTTTTTGTTGTTTGTTGTTGTTTGTTGTTGTTGTTTTTTTGGGTTGTTGATGGCGGCGATGTTGTTTACTATCTAAAAATTTTTTTGTTTTGCTGATTGGTTTTGTTTTTTGGGCAGTCGTTCCATTCACCAATTTTACGCCCAGCTTAAACCCCGGGGGGATTTTAAATTAGTAACATTACCGGCCTTTATTTTTTATCCCTCTAATTACGTATTTTTCGGGCCCAAACTGGGAAAGCCCCCCTGGGAAAGTAAAAAAATAAGCGAAAAAAATCGTCATTTCCCTGGGAAAGTCCCCGTAGCTTTTGGGAAAAATTCAAAGGGGCCAAAGGGTGTCACCCCCCCTTCAGCAAAGGATTCTTTCTCTGTAGCATATATTCAAAAACCCGTTTAGTTTTTTCAATTTTTTTTGTTGGTTCCCTGGGAAAAAGGCTAAAAAAAATGGGCCCTGCTTTTAAAGGCTTTTCAAAAAATTGTTTTCTTACCCCAAAAGTAAACTTTGGGGTTTCCATAGTTAAAATTTTAAAAATTCCCAAGCAATTTCAGGAAGCAACCCCCCCCCAAGCTTTCTCTTTTTTTTGAATTTTTGTATTCATTTTTTGCCAAAATCGTTTCCCCAAAAAATTTTTATTTTTCTAGGTAGGAAAATTTTGGTCTTTTTTTTGTCTTCAATTTCTGTTCGTTTGAAAACCCCCATAATCTGTGTACTCAAATCCATAAACATTTTGGAAATTTAAAGATAAAAATTTCCATTTGTGCCCTGCTAGGTCTTTTAGTTTTCTATGAAATGCTTTTTAGGACCCAACGCGCTTTTGATTGGCCCTCGAGACATTTTTTTTTAAATTTTAAAAAAATAATAAAACCCACTCTACAATAAAACCAAAGTTTTTAAAAGGGGGTCAGCCGCAAGCAAGTTGGGCGTGTTTTTAGTTTTTTTAAAAAACCTGCTCTTTTTTTTTTTTAGCCATCTTTGCCCTTTTTAAAAAATTTTCACTTAAAAATTCTTAAAAACTATCTTTTTCCTTAGTGAAAATAATAACCCAAATTTTCCCTGGGGGATCGAAAGTTTTTAAAAAGACACATTGAAATTTTTGAGTTAAGACCCACACAGAAACGGGGGTTTGGGGGCCCGCAAAAGGGCTACTTTGCCCGGGCTTTTTTTTTTTTTAACAATTTCCCTTTTCACCCAAAACAGCACCCAATAAAAAACGGGGTTTTTCAGCCCCCTCAAATAGTCTAAATTAATTTTAAACAGTCGCCCCTTTTGTCGCTGGAAATCAACTAAAAAAAATATTCTCGTCTTTTCCCCAAATAAATTTCCCTTTCTTTGAAATTTCCTTGTGCTTAATTTTTTGTGAAATTTTTATAACAATGTTCTCAAATAAAAACCTTTTAAAATTTTTTTGTAAAAATTTAAAGTATGAAGCCATTTTTCCCAACCAGTAATCCCGCAAAAAGGGAAACGGGGCCCGATTTTTGGGCCAAAACTTAAAACCATCCATCTGTTTTTAATAGGTTATTTTTTTGCTTTTTAATAACCAGCCCTTTTAGCCTGTTTCTTCAATTTTAAATGGGAAACCAAACCATAAAAAATGCTTTTTTTTGGGGGCTTTTCCGTTCTTTTTTGTGAATTTTTAAAATTTTATACCATTTTTTCCCTCCCCTTTCCCCATTTCCCAAAAACAATTTTGTAAAATTTGTAGATCAAAAATAAACCCAAAACCCCATATTTGGTTATTAAGTAGTCTTCGAGTCTTACATCATAAAGGCGAATTTTTTTTACTACACGATCAAAGGGGGATCTCTTTCCCTCCCCTCCAGCGAACAACTTCAATTTCATAAAAGTTTTGGTGAGGTAAAATTCAACGCCCCGAATAAAAAGATAAACCCTTGCCATTTATTGCACAGCCCAACCCTTTCCCAAATTTTTTGGTTTTTTAAAAAACGTTTTCTAAATTCTCTAGGAAAAGGAGTTTTTTTTGGGGAAAACAAGAAAAAAATTCCCCTTTAAAAAAACTTTCAGAGACTGATTTAGATGTATGTTACAGAGGTTGTTTGTTTTAATTTTTCTTTAATGGAGTGTATAACTTTTCAAATAAATAATGTTTTTTTTTTTTAAACGGGGTTTTAAAAAGTTTTGTTCTCCGTTCCGGGAAAATAACAACCAAATAAGAAAATGCGTTTGACTGGTAATTTGGATAAAGGGTTTTCCGACAAAAAAACAAAATCGCCAGGAAAAAAATGTCATTCATAAGAAGGGTTTTTCTTTTTGGGGCGCCTTGGTAAAAAGGCATAAGCTTTCTTAACATTTTCAAAATCAAGGGGGAGGGCCAAAATATGTTGAAAAAATGTTTTTCTAACCCTAACTTTAAACTTTCATCCTTTGTCCCCCCTGTTTTTAAAGCCTGGGGTTTTGGAAGTTTGGGCTTTTTTTTCCCTGAAAAACCTTTTTTTTTTTTCTTTCTTTTTTTGGGGGCACCCAAATGGGCCGAATAGACCCCCAAAAAGGGTCGCCTCGCTTAGTAAAAAGACTTCTTGCCCTCATTTTAAAATTCCCATATTTTTTAACAAAAATAGCCCTGCCCAAATTAGCAACAACAAAAGGAATTAGGACTTCCGATTTATTTTTTTTGAATGTTTGTTTAAGTCCCGGGAATAATAACAAACCAGGGGCCAAGATCAGGGATTTAAACTTTTTAAAAGTTGCCCCGGGGCCAAAACCCGTTGTGGGTATTTACACAAAATTACAGTTTTCCCTTATACCTTTTACCCCAGGGGGTTCCCCCCCTCTTCTGTATGGATCGAGGTGAAACCCGTATGAGTTTTTTTTTAAAAAACAAAAAAAAAATATAAATAAAAAAAATGATGGAGATATGACGGGGCCTAAACCTCATGAAGAAAAAGAAATAAACTGCCCCCTTTTTTTTGCAAGAAGAGTTTAAAGGAAGCAGCAAAGGTTCTTCAATCCCTTCATTAAAAAAAGAGTAGAAACGCCCCCTTCAGTTACGCATTTTCTTTCAAAACCCTTTTAAAAAAATGGGAAATAACTCTTTTCCCCTAACCCTTGGGACTGAACCCCCGGGGAAGGGCCATAGCCCTTTTTTGTTTTTAAAAAATTATAAAAGAAACCCATCTTTTATTTAAAAAACTAGGGGGGAAAAATTTTGGAAGATTTCCCAAACAAAGCCCCCCAAACAAAGTTTTTAAAAAAACTAAGACAATTAGGCAGGGGATTCCGTTCCCAAACCAAAGGCGATTAAAAACATTTAAATTTTAAAAGGGCCCTGGGGGTGTTAGCTTTTAAGAATTGGGGCAAGAGTTGCCAACACAAACTGAAATAGAAATGCCCTTTTTCAGGATTTGGGCCAAGAACGGGATAAACCATAAAAAAAAATTTGAAGCGAGTTTAAATGGGAAAGCATTTAAAAACCCAATTGAAGTTTCCCCCCTTGGTATCGGAACCCGGGGCCTTAATGAGTTAAAGTAAAGGGGCAAAACTAAAAATAATTTGGAAAAATTTGGGTGAGTGCTAGATAGAGAGATAGAAAAAGAAAATAAAAAAAACTGGCGATGCAGCCCGAAAACAATTTGGGGGCGGGAAAAAAGGCTAGAATACACAAAAAAATAAAAGAAAAAGGTTTGAAAAGGAAACCCGGGGTTAGAAGCGCGTCACTAACAGGGGCCAGCTGCATGCAGACAAGCAGAATCAGAGAAACAATTAAAAATTTTTTTTATAAAAACCTACGTAGCTGAAAGAAAAAAGGGACTCAATTCAAGAACAAAGATTACAATATTTTAGTATATTAAAAAGCTTTTTTGGGTTTGCTATCTCTCCCACTCGTTTATGTTTTAAAAACCCGAAAGTGCCCCAAAAAGGGCCAGTAGCCCCCCAAAAACCGCACCCGGGTAAAAGTGGTTTAGAAAAAAAATTACTCATCTAGAAAACCCAAAATTAAAGAAGTTACTCAAAACGTTTGAGTTTTCCCCTTGGCAAAATTTGGGCAGGGTTTTTTATTTGGGTTTTGTCAACTATGGGAAAAGGTAGCTGGTTATGGGTGCCCATCTGGGGATTTAGGGTGTAGTTTCGGGTTAAATTTTTTTTAGTGAAAAAAAGTATGGTAACCCAGAAAAAGGGGTTAAAAAAAAAAAGGGGCTTTTTTTTTCCCGGCTTTTTTGATATCAGTGCGAGGTACTTTAAACAGGTGGGTGTTTTCGGGGCTGCTTTCGGCAGTGGGGGCTTAAAAACGGGATCGCTTTTTTCAGGGCTAAGTACGTTTTTTTTTAAAAAGGGAGGGGGCAGGCCTTGGGAAAAAGGGCCTTAAAAGTGCCCTTAAGTTTTGATCGTCCCCCAGCTATGAGGTTTCTTTGTTAAAATTCTGAATCTTTCAAATCGTGGTCTAAGGTCGGGAGGGCAGCAGGTAAAACCCAGGGTACAAAAAAAGGCCCAACCCTTTGCCCTAGCATTGCAAGAAACGTTTTGGATAATGTGAATGCTGGAAGGCAAATCAACAGCCGAGTAAAAGAAATTTAAAAATTTAGCTAAAAAAGGGTTTTCGGCATAAAACCCTTTAGTTTTGGATTTACAAAGCTAGATTTGGTTGTGCTTGTGTCCTAATGGGACCCCAAAAAAAGTACGTATGGATAAAATTAATTTTTTTTGCACTCCTGGATTTTTTACCCTTTAATTTATCTAAAAAAAGTTGCCCAAGCTTAGGGCTTTTTTAAACTATTAAAAATCAATCGAATTTGTTTTTTGGGGTTTGAAAAAAAATGGGGCCCCAGGCCAGATAAAATTAAAAAACCTCCCGTTCCCCCAAAAATTACAATGTGCCCTTCCCATGTTATGGGTAACTTTTTTTTAAAAGTCAGTTGAGGGTTTAATGAAAAATTCATTGCAGATTCTTTCAAAAGCTTAGCGCCCATTTGGCTTTTAAAATGGATTAAACCGTTTTCGTTAGGGAGGGCACTTGCAGTTAATTTAAGAAATTGGGGTTGACGGAAAATAAACAAAAAGTTATTTACGCCCTTACCAAAAAGATTTTTTGGGGGGGTTTAAAAAGGTTTGCAAATGAAACCCCCGCAGGCCTAATTTCCCCAAAAAACAAAAAAAAACTGATTTTGGAAAAAAGCCATAGGGCGGGATGACCCTGCGGTGGGCCCCTTTTCAAACCCTTTTTGGTTTGGGTTTTTAAAAAACTAGTTATTTGGGTTTTTCAAATTTGACCTGGAAGCCCCTATGAAACCCCTTTTGGCAATGGTTTTAAAATTGGGTGAAGGCAAATATTTGGGGGTTTTAAAAAACTTACATTGTAAGTACCTTTCGTTAAAATTTAAAAAGGGTTCCCTTTTTAAATAGTTTTTTAAAAAATTAAAAATGGGTGTACATTAAAATAACCCCAAAAAAACAAAAAAGAGTGTTCTTTAAAGTTTCCCCAAATTTAAAAATAGGTTAGGGGAAATTTCAGGGTTGCTTTAGAGAAATTTTTTTTTAAAATTAAATGGGTTAACCCATTGAAGGGGCTCAAAATAACCGGATTAAAGTTTAAAAAACCGAAAAAGGCAGTCAAAAAGGGGGGGCCCTGGGCAAGCCAGAAAAGGTTATTTTCAACCCTTTTTTCTTTAAAAGAAGTACTTAGCGAATTTGGATATTAAAATAAAAATTTAAAGAAGCAAATAAAAAAATTTCTAAACATTTCCCCCTAAAAAAGAAAAGGGGGTACACTTTTCCCCGAGGGGTTTCTGAATCTTTGGCTTCCACAGTAGCGATAGATCTTAAAAGAATTTTGTATACAAAAGATGTTCAATTTAAAGGGAATGAACCAATATTTTCTATGAAAACCCCAAAGTTGTATGTCCATTTTGAGGGTTCCTCTAAGGTTTTTAAGGAAAGCAGCCGTCAATTAAGGGGGGGGGTTTTTTTCGTTAACCGTTTTAAGGTTTGAGGGGAAAAAGTCAATTTTTAAAAAATTAATTGAGGGGGGTTAAAAAATTTAATTTTATGTAAAAATAATAATCAAGTGGAAGGTTGTTTTTGTTCTGATTTGTTGGAAATGCTAGAATAGAAGAGGTATGTAAACCCTTTAAAAATTTTAAAAGCCCTTGGGGAGAATGTTAAAAATTGGGGTTTTACGATCACCAAAACTTATCGCACTTTAAACCCCCCTTTTAAAAGTGTTTAATTTCGTCAATTTTGGGGAGTTTTCATGTTAAGATGTTAAAGGGTTTGGGGGGGGGGGGGGCAGGGTTAATTTTGGCCAAAAGTAGGGTGAGAAGGAGTTTATTTGTTTGTGAAAAGGGGGGGTTTTTGTTCAAAATAAGATGGGTGGCTTTAAAAGAAGATATTTTCATTCCTTTATTATTCATTCTACATTATTCATTCATTTTCATTAATCATTATTCAAATTTAATTTATTCATCCCTTTTTTTTTATCCCCTCGAATTTGCCATTAAAAATCATTCATTTTGTTCTAGAAAAAATTTCTAGGATTTTTCATATCGTTTCCCCCATTCTTAACGTGTAAAGGGTCGTTGATGGGCGACATTTTTTTCGACATTCAAACCGGGCATTTTTCAAAGGAGCAAAGGGCCCCCGTGATCCCGGCCGGGCGTTTTTTGTTTCCTTCCAACCCCAGAGATGACACCTGGGTTTTTTTAATGACCGATTTGGGTCTGCCGGGATCAACACAAGAGGAAACCCTCGTTCATCCCGCTTTAGTCGATTGCGGCATCCCCACAGAGTTTAAACATCGTTTTTTATTTACTGCGGGCCAAACCCGAGAAAGACACCCTCGTTTTACCTGACTGCCGGGATCCCGCGGTCATTTAAAAACCCGAGATGCAAATCGTTCTTACCCGAAAGAGTGGATCGCGGGCACCAAAAAAAAGGATGAACCCTGTTCCCTTAGAAAGGGAATTCAGTCATCCCAAACAAAAGATGACAAACGTTTTTACCTTACTGACGTGGTTTTGGGTCATCCAACCCCAGAGATGACATCATCGTTCTAAAAGGGGTTTGGTGCACTCCCCTTTGCCCCTTTCCCCTTTTACGTCTTCTTGGAAATCTGACAAATAACTGGAGTCCCATTTATTGTTCTTTCTGATAGTTGTTGCAGAAAAATTTTGCTGAAAAATTTTGCAGATAGTCTTGGAACGTTCGCGGGTAGTTGGGTGCAGGGTTCTTGCGTAGTTTTTGCTGATAGTTGTTTTCAGATAGTTTTTGCGAAAATTCTTGCAAATTTTGCTGATAGTTCTTGTGATAGTTTTGTGATAATTATTTTTGATACTCCCTTTCTGGTTTGTTAATTTCAGAAAGTTTTCCTTTCGAAAGTTTTTTTCTGAAAATTTTTTTTGCAGAAAGTTTTGATTTTATTCTTGTGAAAGTTTTCGGCAGATAGTTCTTGCTGTTGTTCTTGTGATAGTTCTTGCGTGTTATTAATTTCTGTAGTTTTTAAAATTTTGATAGTTTTGCTTAATTGTTGTTGCAGATAGTTTTTTTGGATAGGTCTTGGGGTTTTGATTGTTTGGGGGTTTTTTTTAACACTCCCCGCCGGGTTCAAAATTTTTTCAATAGCTTTTTTAAAAGATTTTTCTCAAAAATTTTTGTCTTACAAAACGGCCCGAGTTTTAAATTTTTGTTTTTGTTAAAAAAATTTTTTCCAGGAGAGAGGTGAGAACAAAGAAAGAGAGAGAGAGAGAGGAGAGAGAGGGGAGAGAGAGAGAGACAGGGCAGACAGGGCCGAGAGACCCGACCGACGAAGAAAGACAGACAGCGGAGGACAGACAAAAACAGAAGAGAGAGAAGAGAGAGGGGGAAAAGAAAAGAGAGGGGAGAGAGAGAGAGAGAAGAAGAAAAGAAGGGGGAGCCCAAAAAGACGAGGGCAGAAGAAGACAGCCAAAGAAAAATAGAAAAGACAGACAGATGAAGGGCAGAAGGGGCCAAAGTGCAAAAAGACAAAAGGGGAGTAACGAAAGAAAGAAGTAGAAAAGAAGGGAAAAAGAAGAAGAGAGAGAGAGAGAGAGGAGAGAAAAGAGAGAGAAGAGGAGAGGAGAGGGAAGAGAGGGGGAGAGAGGAGAGAGAGAGGAGAAGAGAGAAAGAGAGAGGGGAGGGGGGGAGAGAGAGAGAGTGGTGGTGTGTTTTTCAGGGCCCAGATTTTCACTGACGAAAGGGAAGGGAAAATTACCTTTGAAATTTTCTTGCACAAAAATCCCCCTTTTTTTGCTTTTTCCCTTAAATGTATTTGTATGTCCGTTTCCCTCTGTCCCCTTCCCTAAAGTTTAAAAGAGCTTTTCTTATCCTTCGGATGGAGAGATGAACCGAACAAGTCTTGACATCTCACAGGGAACACTGCTTAACTTTAGTAGTCAGTTGGATGGGAAAAGAAAGGAAAAGTACTGGGGGTAGCTGCCAAATTTCCCCGGGGTGCGGTTTTTTTTGTGAAAAACCAAAAACCGGACCTGATTTCTAGAGGTTCATTGAATGGAGGTCACTTTTTTTTGTCGTGATAAACAATTTTTTGTTTTTTTTCCCAAAATTTTTTTTTTAAATTTTCCCGAGTTTTTCCATCCGGGGATACTTACGTTTTAAAACAAAGTTCCCCTTTTAGAGTCAGTGACCTTTTTCGCCCGGGTTTCGATCTCTGTTGTGAATGTTTTGCTTTTTTGTGTGTGGTGTGAGGGGTTTTTGTGTTTGTGTGTGTGTGTGTGTGTGTGTTGTGTGTGTGTGTTGTGTGTGTGTGTGTTGTGTGTGTGTTTTTGGTTTGTGTGTGTGTGTGTGTTTTTAAATAGAAAAATTGCCCTTTTTAGTACTTTTGAGGGGAAAAAATATCGTCAAAAATTGTTTCGGATGGCTGAAAATTTGTGAATTCTATTTTTTTAAGGTGGCCCTTTTATTTTTTTAATTCGATGTCTTTTCGCAATGGAACCCGTAAAAATAGACGAAGAAGACAGACAGCAAAAAGGGCAGAAGAGGCAGAAATTTGTGGAAAGGGGCTCCATGAAGGGTTTTTTTCCCAAATTTTTAAGTGAGAAAAAAGCCAAAAGTGGGCCCAAAAAAAAATGTACCAAATTTTTTTTAAAACCCTGTTTAAAAGTTTATTTGTGAAGGGGAAAGGAAATAGAAAGAGACAAGACAAGTTTTTGTAAAAAGTTACAAGAAAGTTGGACAATGAACTGAGCCCATTGCAAATACATGAGCCCTTTAAAAACCCAAAGTTTCGTGCTGAGTTCAAGTGAAGTTTTTAGAAAGAAAGGGGAGGGGGGAGGGGAGAAGAGAGAGAGAAGAGAGAGAGAGAGAGAGAGAGAGGGGGAAAGAGAGAGGAAGGGGGAGAGAGAGAAGGGGGAAAGAGAGGGGGAAGAGAATTTGGTTTTAGATTAAATCGTTTTTGACAGAAAAAAACAAATCTAAAAAATTAAGGAAACCACAATTAAAAAACTCTCGATATTAAAACCCAAAATAACAAAACCCGGTAACTAAAGCTAAAACTTTTGAATTTTAAAAAATTTGCAAGAAAATAGCAAAAGTTTTTTTGTATTTTTTTTGGGAGATGCCATTATTTAAAGAAAGTTTGAAAGAAGAAGGATGTTCTATTTTTTTTTTGATGAATGAACTGAAACCCCAGGTCACTTAGAGCGGGACACACAAACAAAATGAATTCATTTTTCGGCCATTAAAAAAAAGGACATTCAGTTCAAGTTTTTTATGTTTCTTAAACGATTAAAAAATTTAACAGAAAGATCAAAAAATGCCAATCTGAACTTTGTATGATTATGTTTTTTTTGTTTTCCATTTCAAAAGATAATATACCGGCAAAACAAAGTATAGTTTTGAACTGTCTATAAAAACAAAACGGCATTTCATGAAAAGTTTACAAAACCCTTCTTGCCCTTTGCAGTTTTAATTAAATTTCCCAAAAAGGGAAAAAAAACCCCAAATTTTTTCCCCCAAAGTCTTTTTGTAGCCAAAAAAAAGCCCAAAAAACCCAAGGGTTTTAAAGGGAAAGTAGTCCCCACGTTTGGGAAACCCCGTTTCTTTTGCCTAATATCCAAATCATAAATATAAAAGCTTTTCCCCCCCAACCTTGAAAATTTCCCTTTGTGTTATTTTCAACTAATAATTTTGAACTGTCGCAGGGAAATTTAAATAAATGGGTATCTGTTTTTTTTCGTGTAACTAAAACGTTAGTGTTCGCAGCTCACTTTAGCCCCTTTTTTAATGCAAATTTAAAAGGACATTTTCAAAAAATAAACAGCAGAATCATAAAGACCCCATTTCAGTCCCTAACTGAGCGATAGGCTTTTACCGAAATCGAACAAATTTTTTACATAATTTCAAAAGGGGGTTTTTTAAAATTTTTAAAATGTTTTCTGATCCCTAGGGGGGCACGCTTAGCACAATGGCAAGAACCTTTGAAGCAAAAAAAAAACTTAAAATTTTGTTGACAAAAATATTCCTAAATTCTATAAACGTTTAAAGGCATAAACACTCCCTTTAAATCCCACCCCTTTTCTAAAACCTGAAATCCCCCTTTTAAAACCCAAAAATATTGCTTTTGACATGTTAAAAAGTTAACTGAAGTGATGATGAAAAACGTGATAGGGTTTTTGTTGAGTTTGTTAAGCCAAAAAAAAGTTTTAGGGCTTTGAACAACATTTGCCAAGAGCAGGGAAAAAACAATCACGAGCATCGCAAGCAATTTTGCAATGTTTTTTCCCTTCTAACAATTGATTTTTTTCATTAATTAAAAAGGAAAAAAAAACAGGAAGCACATATCCCTTTTTTTTACACCCGAGGGACAGGGAAAAAATTAGACTTTTCCTCTAAAAACCGGGAACCCCGGGTTTTAAAACCCGGAAAAATGAAACTAAGAAACTAAAAAAGTTTTTTTGAACACAGCTTTTTGGAACAGGCCCAGAAAAAGTTTATTAAAAAAATAAAGTTTTCAAAAAACTATAAAAGGCCATTTCAGACATTTTTTAAAGAAAAATGTTTTTTTCACCCCAAAACCACAAAGAAAAAATTGATCAAAGTTTTAAAAAATTTCGCTTTAAAACCCGCTGATAATTTGCCAGTTTTATTATTAAACTTAAACCCCTTTCCCGTAATCGGCGAAAAGATTTAAAAGTGCTGTATAAAATTTTCAATTCAAACACTTTTAAAAAAAATTCCCCTATTTATTTTAGGGTCATTCCGTTGCCCTTTTTTGTACGTTGGGAGAAAAATACTTCCCTCCCAAAGTTAGGGTAAATTCCCCAAAACAAATAAAGAAAAAATTAAGAAGGTTCCAAAAGTTCATAATTAGGGCATTTTTAAAAAGAAACCCACGTCCACCCAAATTTTAAAAATCTTAGGGGCTTTTCATTTTTAAATTTTTTTTGGAAAAAATTACTTCCCTTTGAAATTGGGCGATTTAAAAAACATCCCTCCTTCTTATGAACCAGTTGTAACCCCCCTGTTAGGAAAACACCCCTTTTTAGAAGTTTTTTTAAAATGTTTTTACCAGGTTTTTTTTTTTACTGACCTGTTATTTGGGGTTTTTTTTTTTTAAAGAAATTCGAAGTAATTTTCCAAAAAAAAATTCTGTTTTTATAGAAAAAAGTTACTCGCAAAAATGCGTTGAAAATTGCTTCCTTTTAATCCTTTGCAATTTGTATTACTCGCGTTCCCTTTCTTTGGTTTAGATTTTTTTGTGTTTGGGGGGGGGGTGGGGGGGGGGGGGGGGGGGGGGGGGGGGGGGGGGGCGGGGGGGGGGGGGGGGGGGTTTGTGCTTGCAAGAAAATATTTTACTAATGGGGGTTGATTTATATGAAAACTTTAAAAGGCATTTTAAAGCCTTGTGGGGTTTTTGGTGTGTGGTGTGTGTGTGTTGTGTGTGGTGTGGTGTGTGTGTGGTTTTTTGGTTTGTGTGGTGTGTTTGTGTGTGTGTGTTGTCCCGGTAAATGGCTGCTGTGCTTTTCGGGAAAAAGAAATTTTCCCTTTTTTGGACAAAAAAAATTGTTTTCCCGGGTTTTCCCCTTACAATAAAAAATCCGGTTTTTGTTGAAAGCGTACGTTTTTAAAATTTCCAAAAAAATTTCGGACTTTCTTTTTTTTTGTCATGACATTCCCGATAAACCAAACTTTTTATTTCGAATTATTTTTCTTATTTTTTTTTAAACCTTTGCTGCCAACCCTTTATGGAGGTGTTAAAAATTTAAAGCCTCATTTTTCATTGACACAAAAACATTTAAATAACCTTTAAATTTTTTTTTTTGAATTGTTGGGTGGAAATATTACTTAAAACCCATCCCCACGGTTTTAAATTCCCTAAAAAATTTTAATGTAAAAATGTATTCCCCCAAAGGGCTTTAAATTCCCAGGGTTTACATTTTTGCCGTAATCAGGTAAATTCCCCGGACGATCCAAAACGAATCTCCAGAAACTCGTAAATCACAAAGAATACTAAAAAGCAAGAAATTTTACAGAAAACCAAAAATAATTTATTTTACACGCAACATGGTCGAAAAGTTCGTGTAGCAACCTTGCGGGCGCCATGAAACCACCCTTTAAAAATAAAACATTTGCAGAAAAAATTCAACAACATTTGGGCCCTAATTATTCCCAAAACAGAATCCCAAAAATCGATTAAACCCATGACTGGATGACTTGCATGTTGAAAATCGAAAATACATGAAAACCCTTTACAAAATGGAAAATTACCCCCTTTTTACTGTTCAAAACCCCCCCAAAAATACGTAAGTGCTTTTTTAAATATAAACAACTTGGGCAAATAGTCTTCCCAAAAATGCAAAAACCCTTTTTTAGAAACAAGGGGACCGGAAAGGGACATATGAGTATACATACAATAATCTTTGTCCCCCCCCAAACATTTTTTTATTAATAAAATGCCCCCAAAAAAATTAGACTTTTTTTCGACTTGTTTACCCAAAAGACGGCCCTTTTTAAATTTTTTAACCAGACACAAAATTCCCCCGATGTCCCCTTTAAACGTCAGTTTTAAACGCAGGTTTAAAAAAAACCCAAATTTGTAAAAAAGAAATACCCTCAGGTTTAAAAATTCAACGGGAAAGTTTCTATAAAAAATGAAAAAACCCCAAAGGGCCGGGGAAAGTTAACCCAAAATCATTGGCTTTTAATTTTAGTAAAACCCTTTACAAATTTAAAAACTTAAAGGTAACGATCCCCTTTTGTGATGTTTTTTGGGGTAGTTTTCATCTTCCAAGGCCCCGTGTTCACAACAATCAACACAAAGCAAAAAACAGAAGTTTTAAACACAAAAGGGGTTTTCGTATCCCGGGAAACACTTCACGCTCAAAACCAAAAAACACTGTCCCGTGAGTGTTTTTGGGCTGAAATGGGGCGGGGAACCCCGGCCCCGTTTTGGAAATGTTCCCCACAGAAAAACCCCTTTTTTTGCCCTCAAAATTGGGTGGCCCGGTTCCCATTTAAGTTTCGGCCCCGTCCCAGCGTCCCATGGAGAACTTTTACCCTCAAAACAAGGTAAATTTTACACCATCGTGGCTCTTTTCCCCTCTTGCTTAGCCCGTTTCAAGTTTTTGGAAATAGCCCTTAACGAATGTCCCCGACCCCTTTTTAAAAATTTTGCAATAAAACATCGAACCCTTTTAGCTCCCCCTTAGTTTTTTTAATTCCCTTTTTCTTTTTTAAAAAGACATTTGGGGGATACGGCGAGTAGGTCTGGAACCAGTCGGTCTCTTGGGCAGACCATTAAAATTTCAGGTTGTTGCACTTAAAACGCCCTAAATCGTCTATACGCCTCTTCGCATCTCCAACTTTTCACGCAGGTAGTTGTTGCCTTCTGCAATCCCTTATCTTTCCGTAGCTCTGTCACCTCTTTCTTCAGCTCCCACATCTCACGTGATGGGTCGCGTGTCCTCCTCAGATCATGGACTTCCTCTTGACTGCATCCAGCTGGCGTCCATCTGTCCTTCTCGAGTTTGGGCAGCCATGATGTCACGGTTCGTGGGTTCGGGTTTACTGGAGCTTGGTCCAGGATCAGGTTCATGGAAGAGTCCGTCCTTGCACGGGCACAGAGCCATCACGAGCCGGGCGGGACTGCTTCATGGAGCTGGAGCTGGACGACTTTGGCCCGGGGTTCGTCTCCACGTCGCCGGGAGAGAGAGAGAGAGAGAGAGAGAGAGAGAAGAGAGATGAGAGAGAGAGAGAGAGGAGAGAGAGAGAGAGAGAGAAAAGGAGAGAAGAGAGAGGAGGAAGGAGAGAGCATACTAAAGCATAGTAATGCAGCCTGATCACCTCACAGATCACACTTTTGACATTTCCAGATCCCAGTGGTCCAACTTAGTGTGTGTTGCAATCTGAAACCGTGGAAGCGCAATGGAGGATGTGCGTTTTTGTTTTGTTTTGTTTTCTTTTCTTTTTACTTTTCTTTTGGTTTGCTGTTGTTGTTGTTGTTTGTTTGTTTTGTTTTTTCATTTTTTGGGGGGGGGTGGGTGGGGAGGGTAATAGTATGGATGTTTTACGTGCTGTGATAAGTGAAAATTCTGCCAATATGACAGATATTGTGAGCACCGCATTGCCATCGTCATTTCCTGGAAGCACGGAAGTTACCGGCACGTCAGAAGTGAACCAAACACTCCGTACTGTTTCGGCGGCTGGTGGTGCTCATCAGTATTACAACCACGTCACGGAAACAGAGACAGTGTCTTTCAGCAAGCCGTCGGTACAGAACAGTCACACTCAGGTCAACACGAGGATAACCTCCAGTGTACCCACGCTAGTTTATAACTTGACGTGGTGTTTTCTCAAATCATCCTCAGACCTGTATCTTGTAGAAATATACAACACACGTGTACATTTTTTCACTCATGCCATCCTCCCAGAATTCTCGACATGTAGCCTCCTCATACACGTGCAATCGAACAAAGTAATACATTACGAAATTAATTCGATAGATCATATCAGTGAGTTATACGACATGTACTTATTTCATGATGGTTCATATGTTCTCTATGGAGACTGGGTTCCATCATTACATGGGCCGGTGAAACCTCTCTTGGGAAATGCAGCGATATTTGTTGCTTGTCTCTGTTATGTGAAGGAGAACACCGCATAATTTTCTCTTTTATTTCTCTTGTTGAGCCTGATTTGAGGACCATTCCTGTGTCTGGTTCTGCAGGTGGTGAACACACACACACGCACACACAAACACACACACACACACACACACACACCACACACACACAACACACACACACACACACACACACACACACACACACACACACACACACACACACCAAGAAGAGGAGAGAGAGAGAGAGAGAGAGAGAGAGAGAGAGAGAGAGAGAGAGAGAGAGAGAGAGAGAGAGAGAGAGAGAGAGAGAGAGAGAGAGAGATACACACGCTCGTCGCCGTCAGGTGCAGAGAGAGAGAGAGAGAGAGAGGAGGGGGAGTAGAGAAGAGAGAGAGAGAGAAGAAAAGAGAAGAGGAGAGGGGAGAGAGAGAGAGAAGCACGCTCGTGCGCGCGCTCACAATCACATCTAATGTGCACACGCTTAAAACTTATGCGTTGAAACCAGTTATTAAGACTTCTCTTCTTCCACTTCTCTTTTTTTTGTTGTTTTGTTTTGTTTTGTTTTTGCTGTCTCATTGCTTGGGCCACCTTAGTGGCATTGCACCAACGCCGCTCATCCCTCCCGTTCCCTCTCCGCCCCTCCCCCCCCCCCCCCTCGTCCACAGCTTTAGCCTGACCATCCCACCGCAGCCCCGGCGCCGCCAATCTGCAGGGAGCGGTCATGTCAGAAAGGTAACCCCCCGGAGAGGACACTGCACTGCTGCCGAGTCGCTTAGGTGGAGCTCAGTAGTGCCTGTTCTGATCCAACCTAAGCAGGACACCGCCTACCAAGCCTCCTACTGACGACAATAATTGCTCAGTCGCAGGGCCAGCGTCAGTGAATTCTCCCTCCGGAGGGCGCCACCATATCTGTCCGACGACAGCCCCCGTGAATTTGCCGATACCGGAGACCCAGCAGAATCTAATCTAGGCCATAGACGTGGAGAAGATATCGAAATAAGAAACTACAAAGTGTGGATAGCGAAGCTATTAAATTAGAACTGGGAGTTCCGGAAAACACAAACCCATTGACATGTTAAAAAGAGGCACGCATTCTTTTTTGTAAAACAACAAGAAGAGCAAAATCCCCCTTCTTCCCCCCAATCTGTCCAAAAAATTGCTTGCGTGCCCTTTCAGTCTGTAAAGTATTAACTCCAGTCGAAAATCCGTTGTTCCTCGTATCCCTCCATGAAACATTTAAAGGGAAATGATATTATGAAAGACCACTTAAAGGGACTTTTTACAGCAACTTTTTTTTTCTTTTTTTTTTTTTGCACACCCGATGATGTTTTTAAAATTTTGACACATGCTGTGCCAGACAACAATGTTTTGTTTCACTTTTGAGTTTCATAAAAATTTTAATAATAGGAATGATGTGTGATTAGATGATGTGTGATGATGTGATGATGTGATGGTGATAACGATCATAGGGTTAGCAATAACAATAAAAGAAAAAAAACAAAAACAAACAATAAAAAAAAAATAAAAGAAGTGATGATGATAATTATAGTAGCAACAACAATGTAAATAATTAAATAATAATGATAATAAAAATAAAAATAATAATAAAAAATAATAAAAATATTAATTAGCATTTTAAAAGGCCCGGTAGCGACGGTGTATTGGGAGAAGTCATGAAACTGGCAAGGAGGTTTTTTCCTTCACCCTAAGCTCTGCTGCGTGTTGGGAGGGGGACCGTATCTGGGACAGCGCGTGCAAATATCATCAGCTTTCAAGAACAAAGGGACTGCAGCGATGCAGTAACTATCGGGAATTCCCTCCTTTTTTTTGTTGGCAAAGCCTTCACCCGCGTGTCCTCAAAGGCTGCAAATCTCACCGAAGGTGATCCGAGGCACAGTGCGCTTCGGCTGCGAGGTGCGATTGACATAAATTTCCCCCTGGGCACTCAAGAGAAGTCCACGAGCAGAGAAGCCCCTTGCCCCATCGCCTTCATCGACCTGCCAAAGGGTTATCGACATGGTCAGTGGGTCGGCCCTTTTGTCCTACTGCCCCCGGATTGGATCCCCCCCAACCCTTAAAGATGATCCATAGAAAACATGGATGGCGTGTTCATCTGGGTTTTCCTATGGACCATTCCCCTTTGAAGAGCGGTGTCAAAAAAGGGGTACGTGCTCATCCGACCTTTTCAGATTTCCCCCCCTGCTGCTGCGCAATCCCTTTCTGCAGTCTGAAGATAATCTTCCCCAAAAAGGTGTACGGAGGCCTCTTCAAGTAGCATGCCTCCCAACAAACCCCAAAGGTGTGGAAAGTCCTCATGGGGGAGATGCTCTTTGCAGCCCACGCCGCCCTCATGCCCACCCCGAGGAAGCTAAAACGGTAACACCTGCTTCGCGATGACTGCACCGGGGTTTGGCCCACATGGCTTGAAGAAAACAAACCATGGGCCGGGAGGTCGCAGCACTCTCACAATTCCTCGGCGACACGCCTTAAAGTGGTCAGCGACTTACGTATCGGGGCTCCCCGTCTCCACTACTTCCCCTGGCGCCTGCTGAACGTGCGGATGGGCAAGGCAAAAAACTGCGATGGTCATTTAGCGAAAAGAGGGGGACAAACCCCATGCAAACGTCAAACCCCAAAATGAAAGTGTACAAACCTGCGTGCTGAAACTCTTCTCAAAAAAGCGAAGCATGGACCCGACTCTCAACTAGAAAATACTGTGAACCCCTTCCCCTGGGCTGCCTCAGAAGACTTCGGGGCATTATTTGGGGAAACATCAACAAGAAATCCGGGCCGGACGGGGTCCCTAGTGTTCGCCATTGCCAAAGCGCACGGCGGTTGGCCACGTCAGCCGCATGGAGGGAAGGGTCGCACCCCAAAAGGCATGCTGTCGGCCCGGCTGTCTCCAACCCCACAGCACGGCCCGCCCTACACACAAAGATCTTTAAAAAGCGCGACCTAAAGGCGGGCAGCCTCGACCCAGCAGACCTGCAGACGCTTTTAGACGGGGTCAATTGTGGTCCGCCATCAGGGCCGGGATCAAAAAGGGGAAAGAGAAGAGAGGCCCCGTGGGAGAACAGAATCGCCTATCGTCAAAAAATGGCTCGGCACCCAAAAGACACTCATGACGAGACTTTACCTGCATCAAATACAGCGGTTGCCCAACAAGGGTCGGGTTTTAGCCACAAAAAGGGCCCGCAACTCCAAATGACTAATTGAGTTGCAACATATTTTTCTCTCAAGACGACGGACGCCCCCAATTTAAAATACTACTTCTTATACTACTACTACTTTTTACTATATACTACTCTACTACTATACTGTGCTGTGCTGTGTGCGCTCTGTCGTGCTGCTGTGCTGCTAAGAAGAAGAAGAAAAAAGAAGAAGAAGAAAGAAAAGAAGAAGAAAAGAAGAAGGAAAAAAGAAAAAGAAAAAGAAAAGAAGAAAAAGGGAAAAAAAAAAGAAGAAAAAAAGAAGGAGAAGAAGAAAAAAGAAGAAGAAGAAGAAGAAAAAAACAACAAAACAAAACAACAACAGCAGCACAAAACAGCTCAAAACATTAATTTAAAAAAATAATACCACGGCAACAACAAAGGAACAAAACCACCACCCCTCACCACCACCAAAAACCAACACCACCAATAATAAAAATAATTTATCCCCCCCCAAAAAACAACAAAACAACAACAAAACATCAACAACAACAACAACAACAAAAATCAAAACAACAAAAAAAAATAGTGTTGTAGTGTGGTGTGGAGTAGTAGGAAATATAATAAAAATAAGAAGAAGAAGAAGAGAATAGAAGAAGAAAAAAATAGTAGTTAGTAGTTGTAGTAGTTTTAAGTAGTAGCACAGCAGCAGCGCAGCAGCGCGGAGCAGAGTAGTTGTGTAGATAGGTATAGTGTTAGTTTGTAGTAGAGTAGTAAAAATAATAAAAATTAAGAAGAAGAAGAATGGAAAAGGAAAAAGTAGTAGTGTAGTATAGTAGTAGTTTAGTATGGTAGTAGAGTATAGTTAGTAGTAAAAATAAATATAAGAAGAGAAGAAGATAGAAAAAGAGAAAAAAAAATAGTATAGTAGTAGTAGTAGTGTAGTATATTAGTAGTTAGTAGAGTAGTAGTGTAGTAGTATTAGTGAGTAGTAAAAATAATAATAAAGAAAAAGAAGAAAAGAAGAAGAGGAAAAGTAGTATAGTAGTATAGTAGGTTAGTAGTAGTAGTAGTATGTTGAGTAGTAGTAGTAGTAGCAGCAGCAGTAGCAGCAGCAGCGCAGCAAAATTAAAAAATATTGGAGAAGAAGAAGGGAAAAGAAGACGAGAAAAAAAAATTGTAGTGTAGTATTTAGGAGTATATGTATATAGTGTATAGTAAGGTTTGTAGTATACAAAACTACTACTACTACTACTATAATAGTGTATTGTAGTAGATAGTAGTAGTAGTAGTTGTAGTAGTTTGTAGTAGTAAAAATAATCATAATAATAACAATTATAACAAAGATATTAGTAGTGATAATAAAAAAAAAAAAAGAAAAAAAATATTGACGTGCTAAACTACAACACTCCAATGTACATCTACTATCTACTACTATCTACTATACTTATACATATATACCGCTCGACGACCGGGGCGACGACGACGGGCGACGACGAGAGGCACTACTACTACTACTGCTACTTCTAGGGGCTAGACGACGACGACCGCGCGCGACGGACCGGCTATACTACACTGCTTACACACTATACTACTATACACTACTTCTACCAAAAACCCCCAAACCCAACCCCCCCCCCCCCCCCCCCCAAAAAACAACAGGGGGCAGCAAAAACAAAAATAACAACAAAAGCAGCAGCGGAAGAAAATAACAAACATCATATCATATCATCATCATCATCATCATCATATTAGAAAAAACAATACAATAAAGATAATATTTTTTAAAAGAAAAAATTTTAAAATCAATGTATTGTAATAGCAAAAAATAATAGTATCATAATAGCAATTAAAAAAAAAGTTTCATACACGTTCCCCCCCAACTTTATCAAAATATAATATTAAAAAAATTAAAAATAATAAAAATAAAATAATAATAAAAAATAATTCAAAATATCATCTTTATCTCATTCTTCATCACTCATATCATCATCTCTCATCATTTATCACATATCATCAAAATCATAAATAATTAGAAAATGATTAAAAAATTAATAAAAATGATAATATCATAAATATTAACAATAAAAACAAAAATAATAGATGATGTGATATGATGATGATGATGAGAGATGATGATGATGATGATATACAATAAATGATAATGATTATGATGATAATAATCACCATTATTATTATTATACTATTATTATTATTATTATTATTATTATTATATTATTATTATTATTATTATTTTTTATATTATTATTATTATTATAAGAAGAAGAAGAAGAAGAAGAAGAAAAGAAGAAGAAGAAAAGAAGAAGAAGAAGAAAGAAGAAGAAGAAGAAAAAGAAGAAGAGAAGAAGAAGAAGAAGAAGAAGAAGAAGAAGAAGAAGAAGAAGAAGGAAAAAAGAAGAAGAAGAAGAAGAAGAAGAAGAAGAAGAAGAAGAAGAAGAAGAAGACGACGAAAAATATCAATAATATTTATTGGAGATGATGATGAATGATGATGTGATGATGATGATATGAAGATGATGATATGATGATGATGATGATGATGTTTGATGATGATGATGATGATGATGATGATTGAGATGACGCCAGAATGAATATATCCAAAGACAGATTCTCTTCGTATAGAACATTCAATTCATCCAGAAACTGTGAAGTATTTTCCAATCAACCCTGACAATGATATTGAATGTCATCTAACAAATTTTGGATTCGAAGTAAGAGACATTGCAACACATCAGGACCAATACTGCGAGGTATCAACTAATTCTGTGACATGCCCTTTGAGAACAGATGCAAGAGAAAATGAAGTACATTTTCTTCTGTTGTCCTTGTCTTTTTTAGCTTTCAGCAAGATCACGTTTCGCGAATCCGTGTGTTTTCAATGTCGCCTCACCTATGGTAAATGGTAACAACAATACATTGGAGAATGTACCCACGTATGCATATAAATATTTCAAAGATGTGCATTGCAGTTAAGGGATGTGACTTTTAGTATTAGATCATTTGTTATTTGTATTCTAAAATCGAAATTGTTTGCATCTCTTATCATTATGTTGGTGTATCTTTACCTTTCTGCGTTGTTAATGTGTCATTGTAGATGTAGCCCCCTTCAGTAGAGGCTATGGCCTAGCATGAATGACCTACTTCAGTTTCCACTTCTCTTTGTTTCTGTAAACTATTCCTTGATGTCGTAATGCCCTTTTACGACAAATGTAGTAGAACCACAAGAATCCATATCATGCAACCTACGCATTAATCATTATCATGAACACGTCAAGCTCAGTGGCAAGTCTGTCTGTCTGTCTGTTTGCTGTCTGTCTGGCTGTCCGTCTGTATGTCTGTCTGTCTGTCTGTCTGTCTGTCTGTCTGTCTGTCTGTCTGTCTGTCTGTCTCTCTCTCTCTCTCTCTCTCTCTCTCGCTCTCTCTCTCTCTCTCTCTCTTATCATGAAGATATGCTGCGTGGGCTTGTGCTATTTAAGTTTGTATTGTTTCAGGTCGAGTAAACATTGTTCCCCACTGGTTGACCCAGACATCACAAACATATCCAACTATAACGGCTGTGCCGTTTGAAACTGCGCGTGGCATTTTGTGATCATATCCATCGATTTCATGCAGAAATGAGCCAAAGCAATCATGCCTTCTACGGCGCCATTCAACTCAGAGTGATGGGTTGACAATGTTACCTTCAGTGTACATCACCCTTGCCTCTCTAAGTTTGATGTAGCGATACTGAGAGTAATTCAGACCCAACCCTCTAAGGATATTGTACCTTAAAGTGATACCTTAAAGTGATACTCTCTCTCTCTCTCTCTCTCTCCTCTCTCTCATCTCTCTCTCTCCCTCTCCTCCTCTCTCTCTCTCTCTCTCCCTCTCTCTCAAGTGGCAGAAATAGTGAAACAGCTTGGGATATGATACCTTAAAGTGATACTCTCTCTCTTTTCTCTCTCTCTCTCTCTCTCTCTCTCCTCTCTCTCTCTTCTCTCTCTCTCTCTCTCTTTCCCTCCCTTCTCTCTCATCCCATTCTCTCTCTCAAATGACAAAATAGTAAAAGAGCTGTTGCGTATTTATACAGAGATCTTAATTTTTTTTTTTTTAATGTTACTTGAGCTTGTTTCGTCATCTAGTGGAAACGTATCATGTAAAGTTATTCTGTGTATATCCACCTTCTGGGGGCTATGGCCTTTGAGAATAAAATGTTTGTCTTTTCTTGTCTTGCCTTTCTCTCTCTCTCTCTCTCTCTCTCTCCTCTCTCTTCTCTCCTCTTCCTCCTCTCTCTCTCTCTCTCTCTCTCATCTTCTGCTACTGCCTATCTCTGCTCTCTCCCTCTCCTCTTCTCAATACAAGGCACAGCAGTACAAGACAGAACATGGAATGCTACATCCAGAGGCACTACTATTACTACAGCAGCATCAGCGCTTGCCATTGGCAATGCCTCTGTCACGAGTTTGTCACGAGGCCTACGACGTTTGACCCATCTAGGGTGGCGGAATTACTCATTTATTATTGTCGTTGCTGTTGTCGTGTATCCGTCCCTAATGTGGCTTGTGGTGTGGTTGCACCTTTGGTGTGGTTTAGTTCAGGTTAGGTTTACTTTCTCTCTCTCTTTCTCTCTAATTCCACTGCCCGTGCATTCATCTGCAGGTTCACGGGTGGTGGGTATCTTTTTCTTGTACTGGCTGTCTATCGGCCTCTCGCCTGTCTTTTTACCTGTCGCACGTGCTTCATTTCTTTTAGTTTGAAGTATGCTCACTCTGTGACGTAGCGTGGCATGTTGGCCGCCATCGCTGAGGGAGGTTAGCTCTTCACTCGAGCGGAAGATGTCTCTGGGAGCGCCTGCTCCAGTCTTGGTTCTTCACACGTATCATCGAAAGTACAGTCGGTACTTTCAATTCCTACAGTCGGCCTGTAGGAGAGGGACATCACTTCTTCTTTTTCCGCATCTTCGCCTCTGTCCTCTCGACTGGACAGAGGGTTGAGAGAGTCGTTTGACCCGCTTCTTCGGGGTCACCCACGGGTAGCTGGTAAGCATCAGTTTTCGTGGTTTGTTTGTTTTGGTTTGTTGTTGTTAGCCGGCTTAGTCTTCTCTTTTGCGCAATTTTCTTTTGTTTTCGAAATTGTAAGAGAAATATTGTGTGAGACCTTTTCTCTGGTTAATTCAATCTTTAACCTGGCCATTCTAAATTATTTCCAAAATTCTTTCTCCTGTTTATGCATCTGGTGATGCGGTAGTCGGTGGGGATGGGAGAGAACTGGTGATTCAGGTTGGAACTTGCTTGGGTCTCGCTCGTCCGCCCTGTCACATTCGCCGGACTCTTATCTTTTCGGCCACCGTCTGTTTGTGTGTGCAAGGAGAACGAGTTTTATGTTCGCGAGCGTGCGTACGCATGATTTGTCGTTTCGGATGCGTGGTTGGAGATTTGTGTTATTTTGAAATGTGTTTATAAAATGTGACAATTAGACCATTGAATTATTATTTTGCAAATGTGGTGGCAGGTATAAAGCGATGGTCGCTGTGTTGGTTATTTCCTAAGAAAGGTGAATGTTAAATGTGAGTGAGAGAAGATGAAGATAATTCATATTTGTTTTATAACCTGTTGATTTAATGCAGTCTTTTACCTGCATCGGTGAGAAGACCCTAGTGAACATTACCGGTTCGATGGGTTTACTGTGTGCGTTTAGTAGACTTCCCCTCGCCCATCATGCGAGTGGCTGTTAAGATTTGACAGCATGGGTCAGACTGTACTGACGCGGCGGGGTTCCAGTACCCTTCTTCCTTCCTCCTTCCTTCTTCCTTCCCTCCTTTCTCCTCTCCTCCCAGCTACGTTTTCCCCCTTTCGGGGGCTGAACCCGAGCGCGACTGGATGGTGCCACGTGCTGGTTGAGGCCACGCTCTGGCTGAGACCACGGACTGGATGGTGCCACGTGCTGGTGAGGCCACGCTCTGGCTGAGACCACGGACTGGATGGTGCCACGTGCTGGGTGAGACCACACTCCGGCTGGGACCGCGGACTGGATGGTGCCACGCGCTGGTCGAGACCGTGGACTGGTAGAGGAGCCCGCCGTCTTGACTGGCCGGCCCTGACCCCCGTCCAGACCTCCAGTAACGCGCCACGTTCCCCCCTCCCCCCCCCCCCCCCCCCCCCCCCCGGACACGCTCTTCACTGCCTGCTTGTGAGTCGAGGGTGTCGGCTTTGAGCGACTCCCTGCGAGAACCGACCCGGTTCGGAGCACCTAGTGCGACAGGGTGCTCCCAGTAGGCCTGACAGAGGCAGGGTGTGGACGCACGCCAGGGTGTTAGAAGGGATCGATGCTGGAAATGTTTTCTTTATAATTGTGTATATGTTACATGTGCTGGAATGCTGTAATTGTGATTGAGTACGTCGTATGGTGAAATGTTTATTTATAATCGTGCATGTTGTGGGTGTTGGAGTGCTTGATTGTGATTGTGCATGTTGTGTGCATTGGAGTGCTTGATTGTGATCGTGCATGGTGTGTGTGTTGGAATGTTTATTTGCTGGTGTGAATAAATGGGGTGTTGTATCGTAATCTTTATTGTGTGGTCTCTTGCGGAGCGTGTGAGGTCAGTCACTCCCTTCACTCCCACCTAGACCGATCCTGTCAGGGCAGACCTCCAGGTCGGTCGTGACAATTGTGGGGGCTCGTCCGGGATGTGAAGGGCTCTGGCTGTCTCTCTCTCGTTTCGCAGAGTACCTGTTTAGTTTTGTCTGTTTTGTATATGTTTAGTCAGTTTGTCGTGTTTGTTCGTGGGTGGTTGGCTGGGTGACTCTAGCGTGAAGGGAGTCTTTTTGTGGCCTGGGGGAACATCCGGTGTGACTCGGAGTCGAGGTGAGACCGAGGGAGTCGACCGCGTCCAGACCTCCTTCCGCCGGGTACCTCACGCAGGTACGGCCGTAAGTCTTGCCTTTCTGTTGCTGCTCAGTCTTCCATTCCTGTTTTGTATTTAGCCAGTTCTTGTTTTTTTTTCTCTACCGGGTTTATTGAGTACAGGGGGTTGTATCGGACGTTAGTGTCCCTTTGTTTTTTCCTCTCTCCGGATTCCGTCTGCCAGTTTGTTTTTTTTTTTTTTTCGGCCAGCCCCACCGCACTGTTGCTCGTGCTGTGGAGCGCGGGTGTTGCCAGAGTGGGGGCAGCCGGACATAGTTTTTTTTTTTTTTTTTTTTTTTTTTTTTTCGGTGAGCCCACCGCACTGTTGCTCGTGCTGTAGAGCGCGGTGTTGCCAGAGTGGAGCAGCCGGAACTTGTCCGCACACACGCACACACACACATACACACATATACACACGCCCCTAAAATATATATATATATTTTTTTTTTTTTTTCTAGTGGATTGTCTTTCCCCTGTATTTGAAAACCGTAGGATATTGTTGTCATGGCGACGTCCGGCGCTGGTGGTATGGCGACGCGTGCGTCGAAGAAGAAGAGTATTCAAAATGTTACTGTAGTCCCTACTATTAGTACCAGTACTTCGACTACGGTAACTTCTACTTATTCCAGTGCTGTAGCAGATAGTCCAGTGAGTACTTTCACTACTTCTTCACTAGGGGATCTTTCTGCTGAGACCCCGACTGGCGCTCGGAAGCGTCAGAGTATAGTGAAACAACTGTGGGCTTCTGTTGAGTCACAGAAACCAAAGCCCTCTCTTCTCCATGCTTCCCTCGTAAGGAGTATGCCCCGGGAGACTTTCCTCATGGTAAGGTCGAGACCCAAGGGACGGTCAGACGGGTCATCCTCCGGTGTCGGGAGTGGTGAACCCCGCCCAGGACATCACCTCCGTCCTGATGTTTCTGGAGCGACAGCGACGGGAGGATGAGGCCCTCCGTAGGGAAGAGCTAGACAGGCAGGAAGCTCTGCGTAAGGAAGAGGCTTCTAGGCAGGAAGCTCTGCGTAGGGAAGAGCGCAGGGAGGAGACTGCTAGACAGGAGGCCCAGCGTAGGGAAGAGGCTGCTCAGCGTAAGAGGAGGCTGCCAGACAGGAGGATCAGCGTAGGGAAGAGGCTGCTCAGCGCAGAGAGGAGGCTGCCAGACAGGAGGCTCAGCGTAGGGAAGAGGCTGCCCTCCGTAGGGAAGAACTAGACAGGATGGAGGCTCTGCGTAGGGAGGAGATGGAACAACTTCTTTCGCGGTCTCCTGCATCTGTAAATCAGGGGTTGATCGACAGACAAGCGATAGAGTTAGAGGCCCAAAGTTAAAGCTTCCAGAGTTCAGACCTAGTGAGGACATTGATATGTTCCTAGAGCATTTTGACAAGGTTGCTAGTTCATACCAATTGTCTGAGGAACAAAAGGCTATGCACCTTTTTTCTGGATTATCTGGTGCTGCAAGGGAGTGTGTGCTCACTCTAAATGAAGGCGCGTCTTATACAGACATGCAGTTGGCTCTGCGTAAGCGTTTTTCCACCTTACCCCAGAGACGTACAGGAGGAAGTTTAGGTCCATGAAGAAGAATAACGACGAAACCTTCGTGCAGTTTGGTGATAGGCTGCGCAAAACGCTAGGGTACTGGCGTCAGTTGGCTAAGTTGGAGCTGGAGGATCTGATCCTCATTGAACAGCTCACCAACACTGTGTCCCCAGAGTTGAGATCCGGATAGGCGAGACAGCACCTCAGATTTCGCGGCTGCGATTCATACCGCTGAGGTGTTTGCTGAAGCTCGCAGGGCTTATGGGCATCGCCCAGATACGGACAGGAAGCCCTCCACAGGGTTTAGTGGCAATAAGGCGCCGACAACCGCTAGCGAGGTGAACAAGGCAGGCAGTTCATCGGGGATTTCAGCACCCCGGTTTTGTTTTCTTTGTGGTCGTCCTGGCCACATCAGGAAAGATTGCCCTAGAGCCGTGGTAGTCATGGGGCTAGTCCTTTCCAGCATCCTCGCGCCTCGGCTAACGTGGGGGCCATCCAAGCTTCTGGTGGTACAGAGTGTCCAGTGTTTCTTTCTGTTGTTGGTTCATCCTTGGTCGACACCATCAGGGATTCGGGAGCATCAACACTCTTTGTGGATAAGGATTTAGTTTCCCTAAGGCCCGGCGGGGCGCCAGTTACGATGTGTGCGGGTTGGAGGCTGGTTTTACCTCCACCCGTCCTTCAGTACTCGTTTCTATCTCCACCCCCCTACTTCTGTGGCGAAGTATGGGCCATCGCGGTGGAGCGACCTCTGTATTCCCTTATCATAGGGAATACTATCACCTTCACAGATGGACGCAGTCAGTCCGTGTCTACGGATCTGCCCGTACAGGCGTGTGTGGGAGTCACCCACACGCGCCAAAGCTAAGAGCAGGAACAGGAATTGCGTCCCGTTCTTCAGCCGATCTCTGACGAGGTTCTTGCTAGGGCCGATCCTGCTTCCATTGTTCGTCTTCAGGCCAGGGACTTGGATGTCCAACGCCTGCGACAACTGGTAGATCGTCCCGCTCAGTCTGCCCAACACGCCAAGGTGAGCTTCAAGCTCCACAAGGGGATCCTCTTTAGGGTTGTCACTCGGGCAGATCGTGTGGCCAAGCAGCTAGTCGTTCCCCAAAGCTTGAGAGAATCTGTTCTCCGGCAGGCCCACGATTCCCCCATGGCAGGTCATATGGGCTCCAAGCGGACTCTCGAGCGAGTCAGACAGGACTTCTTTTGGCCAGGGATGAACTCACAGGTTAGGCAGTACTGCCGCAGTTGCGATGTCTGCCAACGGACAACGCCTAAGGGTCGCTTGAAATGTGTTCCCCTGGGATCAGTGCCACTGGTTGGGGAGCCATTCAGCAAGGTTGGGGTCGACCTGGTGGGACCCATTAATCCACCATCCAATCGTGGTCACCGCTACATTTCGGTAGCGGTAGACTATGCGACTCGATGCCCAGAGGCTCCCCCGCTTAGGACTATCGATACCCCTACTATTGCTGAAGCTCTCCGGCAGATTTGGACGCGCACAGGCGTGCCCAAGAAGAAGTACGGCCGGAAGTTTGTACTGGAGAGCGATTATCATCCTCTCCAGTGCTTGGACCGGATCCGGCCAGTCAGTCGTCGACTCATGAGTTAGGCAGTGGAACTGCAGAGTCATTTTCGCCGTATCAAGGGTTCCTGTAATACGGATGCTGACTATCTTAGCCGAGCTCCGTAGTCAGCACATTGGAAAATCAGTCAGAGGGACACTTCCCCTCAACCAGGGTTATATCCCCTTTTTGGTCTCTGTATCAGGTGTAGTGACAGTTTTCACTTCAGTGATGTTAACGGTAGTGAATCACCAATGGTTCGGATTGTTACTTTCATGGTTGGAAGGTTTGCTTAGTTGTTTGATAAATGTAGTATTATGTATTTCCCTGTGCGATTCTATCGTGGAATGTTTGTATCGGATTCATCATACTCTGTTGATCACAGAGAGTCGGGTTCGGTCCCATTGTTGTGAATTTGCACATGCGTCAAGGTTCAAAGGAGCACTGTATCTCAGAGAAACAGATGCTTTTAGAAGGGGGGTTTGTCACGAGTTTGTCACGAGGCCTACGACGTTTGACCCATCTAGGGTGGCGGAATTACTCATTTATTTATTGTCGTTGCTGTTGTCGTGTATCCGTCCCTTAATGTGGCTTGTGGTGTGGTTGCACCTTTGGTGTGGTTTAGTTCAGGTTAGGTTTACTTTCTCTCTCTCTCTCTTAATTCCACTGCCCGTGCATTCATCCTGCAGGTTCACGGGTGGTGGGTATCTTTTTCTTGTACTGGCTGTCTATCGGCCTCTCGCCTGTCTTTTTACCTGTCGCACGTGCTTCATTTCTTTTAGTTTGAAGTATGCTCACTCTGTGACGTAGCGTGGCATGTTGGCCGCCATCGCTGAGGGAGGTTAGCTCTTCACTCGAGCGGAAGATGTCTCTGGGAGCGCCTGCTCCAGTCTTGGTTCTTCACCGTATCATCGAAAGTACAGTCGGTACTTTCAATTCCTACAGTCGGCCTGTAGGAGAGGGACATCACTTCTTCTTTTTCCGCATCTTCGCCTCTGTCCTCTCGACTGGACAGAGGGTAGAGAGAGTCGTTTGACCCGCTTCTTCGGGGTCACCCACGGGTAGCTGGTAAGCATCAGTTTCGTGGTTTGTTTGTTTTGGTTTGTTGTTGTTAGCCGGCTTAGTCTTCTCTTTTGCGCAATTTTCTTTTGTTTTCGAAATTGTAAGAGAAATATTGTGTGAGACCTTTTCTCTGGTTAATTCAATCTTTAACCTGGCCATTCTAAATTATTTCCAAAAATTTTTTCTCCTGTTTATGCATCTGGTGATGCGGTAGTCGGTGGGGATGGGAGAGAACCTGGTGATTCAGGGTTGGAACTTGCTTGGTCTCGCTCGTCCGCCCCTGTCACATTCGCCGGACTCTTATTTTCGGCCACCGTCTGTTTGTGTGTGCAAGGAGAACGAGTTTTATGTTCGCGAGCGTGCGTACGCATGATTTGTCGTTCGGATGCGTGGTTGGAGATTTGTGTTATTTTGAAATGTGTTTATAAAATGTGACAATTAGACCATTGAATTATTATTTGCAAATGTGGTGGCAGGTATAAAGCGATGGTCGCTGTGTTGGTTATTTCCTAAGAAAGGTGAATGTTAAATGTGAGTGAGAGAAGAGTGAAGATAATTCATATTTGTTTTATAACCTGTTGATTTAATGCAGTCTTTTACCTGCATCGTGTGAGAAGACCCTAGTGAACATTACCGGTTCGATGGGTTTACTGTGTGCGTTTAGTAGACTTCCCCTCGCCCATCATGCGAGTGGCTGTTAAGATTTGACAGCATGGGTCAGACTGTACTGACGGCGGGGTTCCAGTACCCTTCTTCCTTCCTCCTTCCTTCTTCCTTCCCTCCCTTTCTCCTCTCCTCCCAGCTACGTTTTTCCCCCCTTTTGGGGGCTTAACCCGGAGCGCGGACTGGATGGTGCCACGTGCTGGTTGAGGCCACGCTCTGGCTGAGACCACGGACTGGATGGTGCCACGTGCTGGGTGAGGCCACGCTCTGGCTGAGACCACGGACTGGATGGTGCCACGTGCTGGGTGAGACCACACTCCGGCTGGGACCGCGGACTGGATGGTGCCACGCGCTGGTCGAGACCGTGGACTGGTAGAGGAGCCCGCCGTCTTGACTGGCCGGCCCTGACCCCCGTCCAGGACCTCCAGTAACAGCGCCACGTTCCCCCCCCCCCCCCCCCCCCGGGACACGCTCTTCACTGCCTGCTTGTGAGTCGAGGGTGTCGGCTTTGAGCGACTCCCTGCGAGAACCGACCCGGTTCGGAGCACCTAGTGCGACAGGGTGCTCCCAGTAGGCCTGACAGAGGCAGGGGTGTGGACGCACGCCAGGGTGTTAGAAGGGATCGATGCTGGAAATGTTTCTTTATAATTGTGTATATGTTACATGTGCTGGAATGCTGTAATTGTGATTGAGTACGTCGTATGGTGAAATGTTTATTTATAATCGTGCATGTTGTGGGTGTTGGAGTGCTTGATTGTGATTGTGCATGTTGTGTGCGTTGGAGTGCTTGATTGTGATCGTGCATGGTGTGTGTGTGTTGGAATGTTTATTTTGCTGGTGTGAATAAATGGGGTGTTGTATCGTAATCTTTATTGTGTGGTCTCTTGCGGAGCGTGTGAGGTCAGTCACTCCCTTCACTCCCACCTAGACCGATCCTGTCAGGGCAGACCTCCAGGGGTCGGTCGTGACAGCCTCCATAAGAACAAGAACAAAACCAACAAGAAAGACAACAGCAATAGCAGCAGCAGCAACAACAACAACAACAACAACAACAACAACAACAACAACAACAACAACTGCTACTACTAATACTGCTGCTGCTGCTGTTACTGCTGCTGCTGCTGTTAATCCTGCTGCTGCTACTACTACTTCTACTACTACTGCCACTGCTTGTACTACTACTTCTACTGTTCCTGCTTAAATTACTATAGTTGCTACATTATCAACGACAACAACAACAACAACAATACAACAACACCAACACAAACAACAACAACTGCTACTACTGCTGCTGCTGCTGTTGCTGCTGCTGCTACGACTACTTCTACTGCTTCACAAGACATGAAGACATGAACACGTTCTCTTAAATCTTAATCTGTACATTCACGAAGCACAGAAAAGGCTGTGTATTGTACACTCTTAACACTATTGTATTGTACATATACACTTGTTTCTTCCATGCGTCGTCTTTTTTCATGATTATATTTATAACATGTGTATTGCAGGCATTACCCCTTTAGTATGGGGCTCTGGCCTTAATCTGAATAGATCTTCGTATTCGTATTCTCTCTCTCTCTCTCTCTCTCTCTCTCTCTCTCTCTCTCTCTCTTCTCTCTCTCTCTCTCTCCTCTCTCTCTCTCTCTCTCTCTCTCTCTCCTTGTTTTTGTTTCTCCTTCATGCCGACTCAACACTTTAATATCATATCACTGATAGTCCCTAGAATAGGATTTCTACCTATAAACACACTCATTGGTTTTGTGTCTCCATCCGATATTTAGAAGAATGTATTAGAAATCAAAATGACACCCCAAACAACTCTTAATGCGCCTTAAGAACTCCCGACGCATCATTCGATACTAAATAAACTTCTCTAAACTTACATCAGGGAATCGAACCCCAAGACATTACCACCACACATTTACAACCAATGTAACAACCCTTGAACAATGAAATACCATTTGTCACAACAACGGGCCGTACGTTAGAGGAGAGAGAGAGAGAGAGAGAGAGAAGAGAGAGAGAGAGAGAGAGAGAGAGAGAGAGAGAGAGAGAGAGAGAGAGAGAGAAGAGAGAGAGAGAGAGAGAGAGTGAGTGAGATGCACCCACTGACCAGATAGAAACACCTCATTTGGAATGCACACACTGCTAACATTACACCCACAAACAGATGGTGAGCATAACCTCTCCCTTCCCCCCCCCCCCCCCCCCCACAACACACTGATTCCATACAGGCATACGCACGCACGCACGCACGCACGCACGCACGCACGCACGCACGCACACACACACACAGCCACACACATGCATGGACGCACGCACGCACGGACACACACACACACACACACACACACACACACACACACACACACACACACACACACACACACACACACACACACACACACACACGCGCGCGCGCGCGCGTGACATTGAGAGCCATGAGTCTGGACACAGAAACGTGTTGATTCCGAATACTTGGTTTCATGTGTGGTAGGAAAAACCCATGCTTACACCTTACGCTTTCGGTCCAATATAGGGTTTGCGAAATGCAAGCTGCTATAATGACTATAGTGGTTACAACACTTGGCTAAAAAAAATGGTAGTGGTGGGGTGGTGGTGGTGGGAAGAATCCAATAAGAATCAAATTGTAACTAGACGATGATCAATATTTCTCATTTAAACCAAGTGACACTTAGCAATTGCTACTGTCCGTGATTTTAGGGATCAGCACCGAATCGAAAGAATATTCTGTGCACGAACTCAGCACAAACGAGACATCTGTTCACGTGTCACGAGACTGTAACAGCAAAAATAATAAATCCCGAGGTAAGACTCCATAACAAGGACATGCTAAGAATTTGTTGTCGAGTAACCACATTCATAAAAGTATGTGTCTAATTCCTCCTTAAATTTCAATATGCTGAGTTTTTAAGTGATGGACGGAAGGGGAGGGATGGTTAACAGAGGGAAAAACAAGGTGTGTGTGTGGTGTGTGTGTGTGTGTGTGTGTGTGTGTGTGTGTGTGTGTGTGTGTGTGTGTGTGTGTGTGTGTGTGTGTGTGTGTGTGTGTGTGTGCGCGCCTGTGTGTGTGTGTGTGTGTGTGTGTGTGTGTGTGTGTGTGTGTGTGTGTGTAGTGTGTGTGTGTGTGTGTACTCTCTCTCTCTCTCTCTCTCTCTCTCTCTCTCTCTCTCTCTCTCTCTCTCTCTCTCTCTCTCTCTCTCTCTCTCTCTCTCTCTCTCTCTCCTTGCATTTTGTTTCTCCTTCGTGCCGACTCAACACTTCAATATCATATTACTGATAGTCCCCAGAATAAGATTGCTACCTATATACACACTACACTGGTTTTGTGTCTCCATCATATATTTGGAAGAATGTATTGCCAGTCAAAATGACACCCCAAACAACTCTCAATGCGTCTTAAGAATTCACAACCAATCATTCGATACTAAATAAACTTCTCTTAACTTACATCAGGGAATCGAACCTCAAGACATTACCACCACACATTTACCACCAATGTAACAACCCTAGAACATCGAAATACCATTTGTCACAACGGGCCGAACGTTAAAGGAGAGAGAGAGATTCGGATTCGGATTCGGATTCGGATGATTTATTAGCCCTTTATGAAGGGGTGAGTGAGCATAATATATGAACTGAGATAAATGCTCATGATTGTCAAACATTCCAAACATAAATCATTTAGAACATCAAGAAGTAACTGTTTCTCTAAATCTAAATGCCTTATACAAAAACAATGAGAAATTTAACAACTTCTGGTGAGGTTGACGACATAAGTATAGTCAATTTAAATAGAGAAGGCTGTCTGTAAAATTTTGGCTGAATACATTCTTTTCTAATGTTCTTTAGGGCTGGACAGCAAAGAACAAAATGGATTTAATTTTCTGGAGACTCTTTACAAAGCGGACACAACAAGACATTGTCATCAACAACGGTTTTGTATCTAAACTTGTGAACTGCCAATTCTGATATTCCAAACCTAAATTTGGTCATGATATAGTTCAAGTGCCATTCCATTTCTAAAGTTAGATAAGGTTTCAGATCATAAAGCTGCAAACATTTCTATAGAAATCAAACCTCTCACTATGCTGCACATGGTCTGACCATTTTTGCCAAGTGCAGTCAATCAATCGTTGACGAAAACAATGTAAAAACTGCTTAACATTTCCAACACCTTGACTTAACCACACGAAAGCAAAACCATATTCAAAAAGACATTTACGAACTTTACTAACCCAGTTGTTTTTTCCTCTAGCATCAAGACCATATAACATGTTATAAGCTTTGCGTGGTAATCTGTGGTCCTCCATATGAAGTAAATTCAGCCAATAACGAATGCATTTTACTGCTGGACTATGTACATGGGGAATCTATTCGTATCACCATAAATCAAGTCGTTAGGCGTGCGCCTGTCCACGCCCAAGAACCTTTTTAATGCGAACAGGTGCACAGACTCACAGTATACAGCAGCGCCATCTAACCCCATAATTCAGACCCATACTGTACAATTGGTTGAACCTGACTATCAAACAACTTGAGAAATACATTAAAAGACGTATTATTGAGAACATATAATTTCTTCATAATACAGAGTGTCACGGACGTACATATTTTTGGGTTTAGAAGATAAATCATTTCTTTTCAAACCCAGTATAAAGTGAAGTGTTTCCAGTGACATCTTTACTACCTTGGCCGGGTGTTGACCAGTGTGCTATTTGTGTCATCCCGGGTGCGCTACGTCCGTGCATTTCGCTCCCATCCTCCAATATTTCTCTTCATTTTTTTTAAAGCTTTCTTTTTCTGTTTTATTCGCTTTCCACGTGGTTCATCAGCTGATGTCAGGTGCCACTGGTGAGCTGTGTTTTTTACCTGTTGCCATCTTGGTTAGGCTAGTGGTGTGGCACTCATTGACGGACCGTCGAGTCGGAGAGAACTCCATCTCTGCTAGCTGGGCCCACATTTCTTTATCCACTTCGGTGTGGGTGTGTGGAAGAGACTTTCACCCTTCAGCGGGTCGGAAAGTATTCCACTGGACACCTCTGGGATCCCTATCCCTGCCAGCTAGAAGAAACACCTTGGGTCGTCCCTGACCTGGAGTCCTCGGTGTGGACCGGCACGGTTATGGCTGCCACCCTTCGTCGGACTGGGGAGCGAACCGTTTCTCACCTCGCCCACCCGCCATTTTGGTAACTATATGGTCTGTTTTGGACAGTGTTTTGTTTTATTTGGGTTTTCTAACCTTTCAGCGGTTGAGAGGTTTTTCTTCTGCCTTCATGTGCTGTTGGCTCAGGCCACCTTTTCTGTGTGTAACTGCTCCAAAGAGGGGGAGCAGGTATGGAAATGGTATCAAGATATGCGTATTGTTGTAGAATTGTAGAAACGCATTATCTTTAATTGCGTTTTCGGTCCTTAGCGGCTAGGACTCTGTCGCTTTGGACTAAGTTGAAAATCTCTTACTATATAATATCCCTTCATTTCGGTCAATGGAAGCTGTGTTTGTTTGTTTTTTTTTGGATTACACAGGTTGAGTCAATGCTTATCTCGCTCAATATGTGTTTGGGCCGGAAGGATATCAGAAATGTTAGTTTCATTTTCCTTGTTGCTTTACAGACACGAGACGGATCGGGGAACGCATGAGCGTGCGAACGGATAAACATTTTAGACCGCGGAGTGTGGAATTCTGCCGTATCGCCCCACATGTGGTTCCGTTTTCGTTGTGTCCTTGTCTTATATGTTGGTGTGACAGACGTGTGGATGAATTCAAATTGTTTTTATTCATCGGAGCTTTTGTTGACTAAGGAAATTATCCTTAGTACAGGTCAAGTAAAAGCAAAGGAAAAAGGGGAAAGAAGTTGTTCTAGTTCATTTGCCCTTTTGTAGTGACTGACATTGTTGACCTTATTACGGCATTGTGACCCTTCACACTGTGACGCACTGCCGGACCCACTATGTTGCCACACACTGAATACAAGGACTATAGGGTGATGACTACTCATCTGGAGACTGATCTCCGCCGTAGGGCGGGATTTTTCGCCCTTTTCTTGCAGCTGCAGCTCCGGTTTTTGGCTGGCTGGACGACCAGCATCCACAGACCCCGCAGTCATCATCCTGCGCCCAGGCACCGGTCGTTTTTCGGGCCTGCGTACTGGTGGAGGTGGGCCTCGTCTCCTTTGCTGGGACACCTGCTTCACCTCGGACTGGAAGACCAGCCCACTACGAACGTCACCCCTCTACAGGATCCACCTCCCTCGGCGAACCTCCTCGATTCATGGACTCGAGTTGAGTGTGCAATCTTGTGTGGTGTGGGTGTGGTTCTGGCGTGCGTGTGTGTGGGTCTAAAGCCGGTCACTGATTCGTTTTGTGTTTGGTTTGTTGTTGTTGTTGTTGTTGTTGTTGTTGTTGTTGTTGTTGTTGTTGTTGGTTGTTGTTTGTTTTTTGTTTTGTTTAACTCTAGTTGATTAGGTCCCGTTGGATGTAGCATTGTTTCTAATACTGTCTTTTTTCTGTTATTTTGCTGAATGTCCTTGTAGTGGTTTAGTGGGTTAGGTTGGGTCAGTAGCGGGATCCGGGATATTGGAGGGTTTTTGTGGTCTATTCAATTTACTTTGTCCCTAAGTCAGTTAGTTCTGAATAGTACCTTTCTCTTCTATGCCCTTTTGTTTTTCTTTCTTTTCCTCTC
>CM031625.1:54469128-54541628 GCA_018398815.1 Conus ventricosus
AAGAAAAAGACCCAGTCAAGTGTTATCAATTTTTAAAGTAGACATCTGTTCACTGTCTCGAGACTGTGTCATGGTCAAAAATAAGCACAACCAAATTCGTGTCAATCGCCACCAGCCCAGTCGGACTTGAGCCGAACTCAAAATTTCTAGGCGTCAGGCAGACGGGCCATGGTTCGGATCCAGCCAATTAAGCATAGGGGAGAGGCTCCACAGAGACGGGCTAAGTAGCTGACCGACGCCTCGATGTCTGGTCAAACGAGTCTCGACGCCCGGATCAGACTCATCCGGCCAATTTGAGCACATCGAGGAGACAGCAGACAGTCTGAGTGGCTGACGACAGGTCTCGATTGGTCTGGTCAGACGTCTCAGCAACCTACCCAGACTCATCTAGCCAATTTACGACCAGTGCCCACAATTAACTCGGACGTCGCCAGAAAGGGAGAGGGAGAAGGTAGTGTGTGGTGGGGGTGAAATCTAGCTAATCAATTAAATGACCAATTGACCACCACAGAGAGTAAGGCGTGTAGGCGTGACTGTCACGATTGAATATCCAATGGAATTAGAGGGAGATAACTTCGGGTACGAGGCGGTAAAAATACTGACCAATGGTACTCACCCTTGGACAGGGAGGGAGAGAATAAAGTGATGCGTGAGGGAGAGAACGGAGAGGAGGAACGAACAGAGAGAGAGAGATGAGGGGATGAGAGGAGTGAAGTTTGAGCATTTAGCACCATAGATAGTCCCGCAGAGGAGGGGGCTAAAGAGAGATGTGGAGAGAGAGAGTTGCTAACAAATGAAAGAGAAAAAGAAAGAAAAGAAAAGGAAAAGAAAAGCAACCATGTCCATTTGATAGGGCAGACTAGAAGAGAGAGAGAGAGAGTGCAATGCGTTAATGCAGGAAGAAAGAAAGGAGAACAGATCGATGTTGATAGTCACGTTCCATCTGAACCGGGGGTTCGACTCATACTTGGCCAGCGCCACTTTCATCGGCAGTCCAACCTGACCAACGCAGCGGTCCAGCCTGACCAATGCCAGCAGTTGTGTCGTGTTGTGAAAGTGACAGTGAAAAGAAAAAAAAAGGAAAAGAAAAAGACAGTGATTCGTGAATAGTTAAGATCACCTGGCCAGGTTTAAAGTAGAAATCTATTTATACACGGGTTAGTTAATGATGTTTTAGATAAATTATTTTGTGAAGTTCAGGAAAGAGAGAATGTTTTATTTTGTTTGATTCCATATGCATTGATGTTTCGTTCTATGATCATGTGTAGTAAAGTTATAGACTTTACTAGTGGTTTGATGTGACGAATGCATGATATATGAATGAGATGGTAAGCAAGCTGTGAGTGTGTTTGGGCTGTGCGCTAGTCCTTCCTCCACTGAAATACCCAGAGGTTGACAATTTATTGGCGAGCCTGCCAGGATATTCTGGCCCATTTATTATAATTGTTCAACTTCTCAGAGAGGAAGCTGGGTGGGATTCAAGTGTTGTAATCCTAAGACAAGGGGTTGTCTTACTGTATGTTCCCAAGATAGTTAAATACTAGGCTTGGGATTGTTTCCAAGATAGTTAATACTAGGCTTGGCATTTCAGCCCCAGAGTACTTATTTCGCACAGATTGCCTATAATTCGCTCTCATAGTTGGGTCAGGCGCTGGGCGTCTTATAAAAACTAATTACGTTGTCCCAAGCTAATATTATCATTCATAGGATTGTGCTATTACGTCACTCGTGTCGGTAACCACCAGTTTGGCTGTCGTAGAAATAAAATCTTGTTCAAAAAAAAGAAAAAGGACATAATGGCGGAAGAAAAGAACACCCCTATTGAACAACTTGTGAGCGTCGCTCGTGATTTAGGCTATTCGGGAGAAGAGCTGCGAGCATTCGTTGAAAACCAACAAAAGATGGAAAGGGATGAGAGAGCAGAAAGACGACGTGTCCGCAGTAGAAATGGCTAACGAAACGCAGGAAACAGAAAGATTAAGGATTCAGGCTAATCAGGCTAGAGAAACGCAGGAAACAGAAAGAATAAGGGAAGCACAGGAAACAGAAAGAATAAGGAAGCGCAGGAAACAGAAAGAATAAAGCAGGAGACAGAAAGATTAAGGATTCAATTAGAGTTAGAAAAAGTGAGAATACAAAGGAGACCACCGAGGATGGGAGTTCAGTTTCCAGTGACTCCGTGCGCAGTTACGCCCCCCGACCAAAGTTGCCGAAGTTCTCTGAAGGAACAGATTCGATTGATGCATACATCAGTCGTTTCGAAACGTTTGCGACCAGTCAGGGTTGGCCTCCGAAGAGTGGGCAGTCATTTTGTCAGCGCTATTGACGGGTAAGGCATTACAGATTTTCACTGCATTGCCAGCAGACACCCAATCTGATTTTGGTGCTGTGAAGGAATCATTGATGAAGGATTTGACCTCACAGAGGAGGGGTTCAGGAAGAAATTTCGTTCAGCTAGATTACAAGCAGGTGAAACGTACACTCAGTTTGGTGCACGGTTAGATCACTATTTTGAGAAGTGGCTAGAGTTGAGCGGTACGAAAAAGGAGTTCACTGAATTGAAAGACTGGTTATGAAAAGAACAGATTTTGTCAGGTTGTAGTCCAGAGTTAACCATACATTTGAAGAGAGGACAGCCAGAGACAGCAGGAGAGTTGTTGAAGTTAGCAGAGGTGTATAGAGAGGCACGTTTGGGCACTAAGGTGCAGGAGAAACAGGTGCTAGGCACAGGTGAGAAGAGTGCAAGGAGACTAGGGAGTTTTCTGCACAGTCTGCAAACCCAGTGGTGGGGCAGAAAGGAGGACAAAGGGACAATAGGTGTTTCATTGTCACAAGAAGGGACATGTGGCGAGGGATTGTCGCATGAGGTTCCAGAAGGCAGCGCCTTGCAAGAGGTGGATAAGGGTCGCCAGGGGAAACGACCTGCATTGGAACCAAAAGGGATCCGATCTGAAGAGGGTGGAGTGCAGCCTACGGCTAGCACTGGACAGCAGTCAGTGTCAGGGATGGAGGGCACTAGGCTGAGTGGTTCGTTACCAGTGGAAGAAGGGTGGATTGGCCAGCAGAGGGTGAAAGTGTTACGAGACACTGGTTGTTCATGTGGTGTAGTTAGAACAACGCTGGTCGAGAAAGGGGATTTGACAGGGCAAATCCAGACCTGTACTCTAATCGATGGCACTGTGAGGGAGTTTCCAGTTGCCAAGATAGAAGTACGTACCCTTACTTCTCAGGCGAGTTGTCTGCGTTGGTGATGGAGAAACCCCTTCATGATTTGATCATTGGAAATATTCCAGGGGCAAGGGATCCAGGGGATCCTGAGTTGTTGACTGCTACAGGGGCAGCAGTTCAAACAAGGAGCAAGAAGGAGGAAAAGGTTGATAAACCGTTAGTCGTTCCAGCAAGGAAGTCAGGCATAGATGTGTCACCTGAGGAGTTTAGGGCAGCGCAGGAACAAGACCCTTCGCTCGTGAAGTCTTGGGAGTTGGCAAGAGGTGGAGAGAAACAGGAGGTTGAGAGGAGGTGAGACAGAATTTCTGGTGAAAGGCGGGTTGTTGTACCGAGTGTTTACCAAGGGAAAGACAGGTAAGGTGACAACTCAGTTAGAGGTACCAGCAGGTTATCGTGACACTGTCATGTCAGTAGGTCACGAGTCGCTCATGGCGGGTCATCTCGGCACCAGCAAAACAGCTGACGAATCTTTGATGACTTTCATTGGCCAGGAGCAATGGCAGACATCAAGCGTTTCTGCATGTCATGTGATGTGTGTCAAAGATCAGCCACAAGAGGGGTGAAGAGGAAGGCACCTCTTAAACAGCCTCCTTTAATTGACACACCATTCAGGAGGGTGGCTGTTGATCTGATTGGCCCAATCGCGCCCTGTTCCAAAGGTGGGCAACAGGTATGTGTTGACGCTCATGGACTACGCGACCAGATACCCAGAAGCAGTTGCATTGAAAGGCGTATGATACGCAACAGGTCGCTGAAGGCTGGTAGACATCTTTCTCGCGTGGGTGTGCCAGCACAAATTCTCAGTAACAGGGGGTCACAGTTCACCTCAGGCGTGATGAAGGAGGTCAACAGGCTGCTAGGGATCACACAGCTTCTCACTACCCCATACCACCCACAATGCAATGGCTTGGTGGAGAGATTCAATGGTGTGCTGAAGGGCATCTTAAAGAAGCTCTGTGAGGAAAGGCCAGCAGATTGGGACCGCTACATTCCAGCGGCACTGTTCGCCTACAGGGAAGCCCCTCAGGAAAGCACAGGCTTTTCGCCATTTGAGCTGCTGTATGGGCGGACAGTTCGGGGACCAGTGTGCATTCTCAAAGAGCTGTGGTCGGAGAACAGGAGTCCGAAGAAGTCAAAACCACATATCAGTTTGTGGTGGACTTACGCAATAGCTAGAGGAGACATGTAAGGTCGCAAGGGAGAGTTTGCAGGAGGCTAGGGTCGTCCAGAAGAAGCATATGACAGGAAGGTGAGGAAGCAATCCCTCAAGGTGGGAGATCAAGTTCTGTTACTGCTTCCCACGGATCACAACAAGCTGCTGATGCATTGGAAAGGACCATTCACCATCATTGAAAAGGTAGATCAGGACTACCGAATCGATGTGAATGGGAAATCAAAACTTTTCCATGCAAACTTGCTCCGCAAATATATTCAGCGTGAGACTCAGCACATAGGCGCAGCAGCAATCATTGATGGAGGTGAAGGAGACCCAGCAGAAGAAGGGGAGATTTTGTTGCCTGAGTTTCCAGGAGAAGAGTCATACAGGGATGTGTCACTGTATGAAGGCTAGACAGTAGGAGACAGGAGGAAGTTAGGGGGCTCCTAGAACAGTATAGGGCGTCCCTGACTGATAAACCAGGCAGGACAACTTTAGAAACATGTACGGTGGAGTTAACATCGCAAAAACCCGTACATGTGAAACCTACCGATCCCGTATGCCACCAAACGAGTGATCGAGGAGGAGGTAGAAAAGATGTTGGACCTTGGGTGATTGAACCGTCCAAATCATCGTACAGTGCACCCGTCGTCTTAGTGAGGAAAAAGCCAGGTGGAGCATCGATTCTGTGTGGACTATAGACGTCTGAACAGTGTCACCAAGGTCGATGCAGAAGTCATTCGAACGTGGAGTACCTCTTCGCTCAGGTCGCCACAAGCAAGAGCAAATATTTCACCAGAATAGATCTGAGCAAGGGTTATTGGCAAATAGCCTTGAGTGAGGACTCAAAGGAAGTCACAGCATTCTCCACTCCCATGGGGCTATACCAGTGGCGGGTACTTCCTTTTGGTATGGTCAACGCACCGCAGTCTTCTCTCGGATGATGAGGAAGTTATTGACGGGATTGGAAGGCTTTGTGAATTTCATGGATGACATTCTGATAGCATCCGAGACATGGGAGGAGCATATGAGGCAGCTAGGAGCAGTTTTAGAGAGGTTGAGACAAGCCAATCTCACAGCCAGACCAACAAAGTGCCAGGTTGGTTTTCCAAGCCTGGAGTTCCTAGGTTTTGTTGTCGGAGGCGACACAAAGCAGCCAGAAAGGGGAAAGGTGGAGAAGATGATGAATTCAGAGGACCAAAGACCAAAACAGAAGTCAGAAGTCTGCTAGGTTTTATTGGCTTCTACAGGGAGTGTTGTTCCAAATTTGCGCAATCACGAGTCCTCTCAGTGATTTGGTCATGGCAGGGAAACCGGCAGTGGTCGAGTGGTCAGACGCTGCAGAGCAAGCACTGCAGACGGTGTTGGAAAGACTAGGTTCCGTCCCATCTTGAAGCTACCAGATATGTCCAAACCATTTTTGTTGCGGACAGATGCATCAGGCGGCGGGATAGGTGCAGTATTGTTGCAGGAGCATGAAGGGGTCGAGTTCCTGTGAGGTATGCTAGCAGGAAGTTGACAAAGTGTGAAGAAGGGTACGCAACAGTAGAGAAGGAGTGCTTAGCTGTCGTGTGGGCCGTGCAGAAGTTCCACAAATACTTGTATGGAAGAGTTCGTGATAGAGACAGATCATCAACCACTCAAATTCCTGCAGGAGGCACAGCTGAAAAACAGCAGAGTTCTGCGTTGGGCAATAGCACTGCAGCCCTACAGGTATCGAGTGCAGTACATTCCAGGTCGACAGAATGTCGGAGCTGACTATTTAAGCCGTGTAGTCTAGCAAGCTGCAACTCAGAGGAAGTCAGTCATATCGGGGTGCTTTGTTGATAATATGTGTTGATTACAGTTATGTTGATTGGATATGGGCTCATTCCCAGTTGGCTATGGTTCATATTTTTGTGTGAGACTTGTTTCATATTTTCTTTGTGAGACTTGTTCATGTGAATGTAGTTATGCTTGAGCATACAGTTGCTTGTGAGTGATGCATTATTTGCAATAAGTGAGGATGGAGATTCCTCAGTGAAGTGTCATGGATCGTGATCATATTATATTGTGCTTTTCATAAGAATTGTGAAAGGAAGATATGGCAAATCCGCAGGTAGGGGAAGTGCATAGGTGCGCACAGAGGTCGTTATAAAATGAGTTGAAATAACGCAAGAGCGCACATCAATGATAACTCATTGGAGTGGTATTCACTAATGATATATTTTATAATTTATAAATGTTGGTTGTAAAGTAATTTTCAAGCTTTGCACGTGTAGCTGTGAGTCAGCAAATTCGGTTGTTGTCTTTTTTGTACCGTTGTTTTGAGACAATGCGGTGCATAGTTTTTGCAAGGGGGAAATTGTCACGGTCAAAAATAAGCACAACCAAAATTCTGTCAATCGCCACCAGCCCAGTCGGACTTGAGCCGAACTCAAATATTCTAGCGTCAGGCAGACGGGCCCATGGTTCGGATCCAGCCAATTAAGCATAGGGGAGAGGCTCCACAGAGACGGGCTAAGTAGCTGACGACGCCTCGATGTCTGGTCAAACGAGTTCTCGACGCCCGGATCAGACTCATCCGGCCAATTTGAGCACATCGAGGAGACAGCAGACAGTCTGAGTGGCTGGGACCGACAGGTCTCGATTGGTCTGGTCAGACGTCTCAGCGCCTACCCAGACTCATCTAGCCAATTTACGACCAGTGCCCACAATTAACTCGAACGTCGCCGGAAAGGGAGAGGGAGAGGTAGTGTGTGGTGGGGGTGAAATCTAGCTAATCAATTAAATGACCAATTGACCACCACAGAGAGTAAGGCGTGTAGGCGTGACTGTCACGATTTGAATAATCCAATGGAATTAGAGGGAGTATACTTCGGGTACGAGGCGGTAAAAATACTGACCAATGGTACTCACCCTTGGCAGGGAGGGAGAGAATAAAGTGATGCGTGAGGGAGAGACGGAGAGGAGGAACGAACAGAGAGAGAGAGATGAGGAGATGAGAGGAGTGAAGTTTGAGCATTTAGCACCATAGATAGTCTGCAGAGGAGGGACTAAAGAGAGATGTTGAGAGAGAGAGTTGCTAACAAATGAAGAGAAAAAGAAAGAAAGAAAAGGAAAAGAAAAGCAACCATGTCCATTTGATAGGGCAGACTAGAAGAGAGAGAGAGTGCAATGCGTTAATGCAGGAAGAAAGAAAGGAGAACAGATCGATGTTGATAGTCACTGTTCCATCTGAACCGGGGGTTCGACCTCATACTTGGCCAGCGCCACTTTCATCGGCAGATCCAACCTGACCAACGCCAGCGGTCCAGCCTGACCAATGCCAGCGTGTTGTGTCGTGTTGTGAAAGTGACAGTGAAAAGAAAAAAAAGGAAAAGAAAAAGACAGTGATTCGTGAATAGTTAAGATCACCTGGCCAGTGTAAATAGTAGAAATCTATTTATACCCGGGTTAGTTAATGATGTTTTAGATAAATTATTTTGTGAAGTTCAGGAAAGAGAGAATGTTTTATTTTGTTTGATTCCATATGCATTGATGTTTCGTTCTATGATCATGTGTAGTAAAGTTTATAGACTTTACTAGTGGTTTGATGTGACGAATGCATGATATATGAATGAGATGGTAAGCAAGCTGTGGTGTGTTTGGGCTGTGCGCTAGTCCTTCCTCCACTGAAATACCCAGAGGTTGACAGACTGTAATAGCAAAATTAAAAAAAAATCCCGAGGACAGACTCCATAACAAGGAGACGCTAAGAATTTGTTATGGAGTATGCACATTCAGAAAAGAATGTGACTAATTTATCCTCAAATTACAATATGCTGAGTTGTTTAGGTGATGGATGGGAAGGGGAAGGGATGGCTAACAGGGAGCAAAAACAAGGGGGGTGGGGGTGGGGGTGGAGGGAGGATGAGGGTTATGCTCACCATCTGTGTGTGTGATGCTCACAATATGTGCATTCCAAATGAGGTGATTTTTAGTGGGTGCGAATCTAAGCCTCCCTCCTCTCGCTCCCCCCCCCCTCTCTCTCTCTTTCTCTCTCTCTCCTCTCTCTCTCTCTCTCTCTCTCTCTCTCTCTCTCTCTCTCTCTCTCTCTCTCTCTGTATTCTGTGTGTTTCCCATTTGTGTGTGTGTGTGTGTGGTGGGTGTGTGTGTGTGTGTGTGTGTGTGTGTGTGTGTGTGTGTGTGTGTGTGTGTGTGGTGTGTGCGTGCGTGCTGCCTGCGTGCCTGCGTGCGGTTTGCGTGTGCGTGTGCGTGTGTGTGTGTGTGAGTGTGCGTGCGTGCGTATGTTTGTGCGTGCGTTGTTGGGTGTGTGTGTGCTGGTTCGTGTGCATGTGGGGTGTGTGTATTTCTTGGGTGGTGTGTGTTGTCGTGTGCTGCGCGTGTGTGTTGTTTTGAAAAGGAACAAAAATTTTTTTGGGGCCGGGGAAAAGAAAAAAAAGAAAAAAAAAAAAACCCCCCAAATTGAACAATTTGGGAAAGCGTCGCTCGTGTTTTTGGGCTTTTTCGGAGAAACGCGAGCATTCTTTGAAAACCAACAAAAGAGGGAAAGGGAAAAAAACCCAAAAAGCCCGGACGTGTCGCAGTAAAAAAGGGCTAACGAAACCCCAAAACAGAAAGTTTAAAGGGTTTTCAGGCAAATCCCCCCAGAGAAACCAGGAAACAAAAGAATGGGGAAGCACGGGAAACGAAAGAAAAGGGGAACGCAGGAAACAGAAAGAATAAAGCGGGGAACAGAAAGATTAAGGATTCAATTAATTTTAAAAAAGGAGAATAAAAAGGGGAAAACCACCGAGGAGGGGGGTTCTTTTCCCCCAAAGGACTCCGTGCCCCTTAACGCCCCCCGCCCAAAAGTTCCAAGTTCCGGGGAACAAAATCGATTGATGCATACATGTCGTTTTGGGGAAACGTTTGCGCCCAAATCGGGGTTTGCCCCCCCGGAAGGGGTGGGCAGTCCTTTGTCAGCGCTATTGACGGGAAAGGGGCATTACAGATTTTCACTGAAATGCCACAACCCCCAAATCTGATTTTGGTGCGGGAAAAAGGAATCTTTGATAAGGTTTTTTGACCTCCCCAGAGGGGGGGTTAAGGAAAAATTTTCGTTCAGCCTAGATTACAAGCAGGTGAAACGTACACTCAGTTTGGTGCCCCGGTTAGATCACTTTTTTGGGAGAGGCTAGAGTTAGGGGTAAAAAAAAGGGATTTCCCACGAATTGAAAGACCTGTTATGAAAGAACAAGATTTTGTCGGGTTGTGTCCAAGAAAACCCCAAACTTTTGGGAAAAAAAACAGCCAAAAACCGCGGGAAAGTTGTTGAAGTTGGGCAAGGTGTATAGAGGGGCACTTTGGGCCCAATTTTTCAGGAGAAACGGGTCCCAGCACGGGGAGAAGAGTGAAAAGGAGACAAGGGGGTTTTCTGCACACCCTAAAAAACCCAGTGGTGGGGCAAAAAAGGAGGACAAAGGGAAAAAAGGGTTTTTTCCCTTTTGTCACAAGAAGGGACATGTGGCGAGGGATTGTCGCATGGGGTTCCAGAAGGCCCAGCCTTGCAAGAGGGGGAAAAGGGTCGCCAGGGGAAACGCCCCTGCATGGAACCAAAAGGGATCCGATCTAAGAGGGGGAGTGCAGCCTACGGCTAGCACTGACAGAAAGTCAGGCCCGGGATGGGGGGGCACTAGGCTGAGGGGTTTCGTTCCCAGTGGAAAAAAGGGTTTGGTTGGGCCAAAGCAAGGGGGGAAAGTGTTACAGACACGGTTGTTCCTGTGGTGTATTTTAGAACAACCCGGGTCGAAAAAGGGGGATTTGAAAAGGGAAAAATCCAACCTGTACTCTAATCGAGGGCACTGGGGGGATTTTCCCCAGTTCCAAGATAGAATTTACGAAACCCCCCTTCCCTTCTAAAGGGGGAGTTGCGGCTTTGGTGATGGAAAAACCCCCCTTCATGTTTTGATCTTTGGGAAAAAATTTTCCCCAGGGAAAAGGGACCCCCGGGGGATCCTGATTTTGTTGCCCTGCTAAAAGGGGCAGATGTTCAAAAAAGGGAGCAAAAAGGGAAAGGAAAAAGGTTGATAAACCTTTGTCTTTCCCAGAAAGGGAAAGTCAGGCAAGATGTGCCGCCGGGGAAATTTTAGGCGGGCGCGGGAACAAAAACCCCTTCGTTTCGTAAAGTTTTGGGGATTTTGGCCCCAAAATGGAGAGAAACAGGGGGTTAGAGGGTGAACAAATTTCTGGTGAAAGGCGGTTGTTGTCCCGATGTTTCCCAAGGGGAAAGACGGGGTTGGGTACAACCATTTAGGGGTACCACAGGTTATGGGAACACTGTCAGTCAGTAGGTCACAGTCGCTCAGGGGCGGGTCATCTGGGGCACCCCAAAACAGCGGGACCAATTTTTTGATGACTTTCTTTGGGCCGGGAGCAATGGCAGACATCAAGCTTTTTCGCATGCCCATGTGATGTGTGTAAAAAATCAGCCACAAGAGGGGTGAAGGGGAAAGGGGCACCTCAAAAAAACAGCCTCCTTTAATTGACAAAACCATTCGGGAAAGGGGGGCCCGTTGATCTGGGGGCCCAATCGGGGCCCTGTTCCAAAGGGGGGGAAACGGGTTTGTTTTTGACCCCTCAGGACTCCCGGCGCCCCAGATCCCCAGAACATTGCATTAAAAAGGCGTAATACGCAACAGGTCGCGAAGGCTGGTAGACATTTTTTCCCTCGCGTGGGGGGCCAACACAAATTTTTCGTGACAGGGGTCACGTTCACCTAAAGGGCTGAAAAGGAGGCCCAACAGTGTTTAGGGATCACACAGCTTCTCACTACCCCATCCCAAACCCCAATCCCAAAGGCTTGGGGAAGATTAAAGGGTGTGCTAAAGGGGCACCCTTAAAAAGAAGCTCTGTGGGAAAGGCCACAGATTGGGACCGTTTACTTTTCCGGGGCACTGTTGGGCCTACGGGAAAAGCCCCCCCGGAAAGCACGGGCTTTTGGGCCATTTAAAGCTGCTGTAGGGGCCCGGACAGTTGGGGGAACCAGTGGCTTTTCCCCAAAGAGCTGGGCCCGGAGAACAGGGGGCCCGGGAAGAAGTAAAAACCCACAAAATAAATTTTGGGGTGGATTTTCGCAATATGCAAAGGGGGACATGTAATTTGGGCCAAGGGAGATTTTTGCAGGGGGCAAAGGGTCGTCCAGAAGAAGCAATTGACGGGAAAGGGGGTAAAGGAAGAAAATCCCTAAAAGGTGGGAGATAAAGTTCGTTTGCCCCCACGGATCAAAAAACAAGCGCTGATGCATTGGAAAGGACCATTCACCATCATTGAAAAGGTAGATCAACTACCAAATGGGTTTGAAGGGGAAAATCAAAACTTTTACATGCAAACTTGCTCCCAAATATTTTCCCGCGGAAAACTCAGCACATAGGCGCACCACCCAATCATTGATGGAGGGGGAAGGAGACCCCCAGAAAAAGGGGGAAAATTTTGTTCCCTTTGATTTTTTCCAGGAGAAGATCAAAACAGGGATGTGTCACTGTAAAAAGGGCTAGACAGTAGGAGACAGGAGGAATTTGGGGGGCCCTCCTAGAACAGTATAGGGCTTTCCCTGACTGAAAAACCCCAGGCAGGCCCAACTTAAAAACATGTACTGGATTTAACATCGAAAAAACCCTTTACATGTAAACCCAAACCCGATCCCGTATGCCCCAAACGAGTGTTCGAGGAGGGGGTAAAAAGTTTTTGGACCTTTGGGATGAAAAAAACCGTCCAAACACGTACAGGCACCCGTCGTCTTGTGAGGAAAAAGCCAGGGAGAAACGTTTCCTGTGGGGACTATAGACGTCGGGAACTGTCCCCCAAAGGTGGGAAGCAGAAGCATTCCGAACGTGAGGACCTTTTCCGCTCGGGTCCCAAAAGCAAGAGCAAATTTTTCACCAGAATAGATCTGAGAAAGGGTTTTTTGGAAAATAGCCTTGATGAGGACCAAAGGAAGTCACAGCATTCTCCCCCTCCCAGGGGGCTATCCCAGTGGCGGGGTACTTCCTTTTGGTATGGTCAACGCACCCGCATTTTTCCTCTGGGATGATGGGAAAGTTTTTGACGGGTTTGGAAAGGGCGTTGTAAATTTCATGGTGAATTCTGATAGCACCCCAAAACATGGGAGGAGCATATGGGGCAGCTAGGAGCAGTTTTGGGAGGGGTTTTGAGACAAGCCAATCCACAGCCAGACCAACAAAGTCCCGGGTTTTGGTTTTCCAAGCCGGGATTTCCTAGGTTTTTTGTCGGGGCGACACAAAGCAGCCAAAAGGGGGAAAAGGTTTAAAAAGATGATGAATTCAGAGAGACCAAAGACCAAAACAGAAGTCAGAAGTTTTGCTGGGTTTTTTATTGGCTTCTACAGGGATTTTTTTCCCAAAATTTTTCCCTGCAATCAAAGTCCCCCAGTGATTTGGTAAAGGCAGGGAAACCGGCAGTGGTCGAGGGTCAAAACCGCCAGACCCAAGAAACGGCGAGGGTTTTTGGGAAAGACTGGGTTTTCCCGCCCATCTTGAAGCTACCAGATATGTAAAAACCAAATTTTTGTTGCGGAAAAGATGCATCGGCGGGGGGAAAAGGTGCAGTATTTTTTTGCAGGAGCTGAAGGGTCGATTCCCTGTGAGGTATGCTGGGCAGGAAGTTGACAAAGGGGGAAAAAGGGGTTTACGCAACAGTAAAAAGGGATTTTGGCTTACTGTCGTGGGGGCCGTGAAAGAAGCCCCAAAAAAAATACTTATGGGAAAGATTTCGGATAGAGACAGATCATCAACCAATCAAATTCCTGCAGGAGGCACACTGAAAAAACAGAGTTCTCCCGTTGGGCAAAGCACGCACCCTACATATCGAGTGCAGTACATTCCAGGTCGACAAAATTTCCCGGAGCTGACTTTTTAAAGGGCCGGTAGTCTAGCAAGCTGCAACTCAGGGAAAGCCCGGGTCATATCCGGGTGCTTTTTTGATAAATTTTTTTGATTACATTTTATTTTAAAGGGAAAAATGGGCTCTTTCCCCCTTGGCTATGGTTCATTTTTTTGTGTGGGGCCCTTTTTCATTTTTTTCTTTTGAGACTTGTTAAAGGAATGTATTTAATGCTTGGGCAGCATACAGTTGCTTGTGTAGTAAATGATTATTTGCAATAAATGAGGAGGGGAGTTTCCCTTTCCAGTGAAGTGTCAGGGACCGTGACATATTTTTATTGTGTTTTTCATAAAAAATTTGAAGAAAGATAGGCAAATCCCCCGGTAGGGAAGGCATAGGGGCGAAACAGAGGTGGGTTATAAAATGAGTTGAAAAAACCCAAAGACGCACGCCCAATGAAAACTTTTTTGGATGGTTTTTCACAAAAAGATATTTTTTTAAAATTTTAAATAAACTGTTGGTTGTAAAGAAATTTTAAAGGGCTTTGCACGAGTAGCTGTGTGTCAGCAAATTCGGTTTGTTGTTTTTTTTACCTTTTTTTTTGAGACAATGGGGGTGCATAGTTTTTTGAAAGGGGGGAAATTTGCCCAGGGTCAAAAAAAACAAAACCAAAATTTCGTGTCAATCGCCACCAGCCCAGTCGGCCCTTGACCGAACTAAAAAATTTTCGGGCGTCAGGCAACGGGCCCATGGTTCGGATCCAGCCAATTAAGAAATAGGGGAGGGGCTCCACAGAGAGGGGGCTAAGTAGCTGACCACGCCCCCGATTTTGGCCCAAACGAGCCCTCGACCCCCCGGGGATCAGACCACCCGGGCCCAATTTTGAGAACATCGAGGAGACAGCAACATCTGATTGGCTGGACCGACGGGGGCCCTCGATTTTTCTGGCAAGGGCCCCACGCCTCCCCCAGACTCATCTACCCAAATTTTAAACACCAGTCCCAAAAATTAACCCGGACGTGGGCCGGGGAAAGGAGAGGGAGAAGGTATTTTGGGGTGGGGGTAAATCTAGCTAATCAATTAAATGCCCAAATTTGACCACCACAGAGAGTAAGGGTTGGGCCCGGCCCTGCCCAACAAATTTGAAAAACCCAATGGAATTAGAGGAGATAATTTTCGGGTACGGGCGGAAAAAATACGCCCCAATGGTACTAAAACCCCTTTGGACAGGGGGGGAGAGAAAAAAAGTGATGCGGAGGGAGAGAACGGGAGGGGGAACAACAGAAGAGAGAGTTTGAGGAATGAGAGGATGAAGTTTGAGAAATTTAGCACCAAGATAGACTGCGAGGAGGGACTAAAAGAAAAAGTGGAGAGAGAGATTTGCTAACAAATGAAAGAAAAAAAAAAGAAAAGAAAAGGAAAGAAAAGAAACCCATTCCTTTTATAGGGCAACTAGAAGAGAGAGAGAAAATGCAATGCTTTAAAATGCAGGAAGAAAGAAAAGGAAACAGATCGATGTTGATATCACGGGTTCCATCTGAACCGGGGTTCAAACCTCATACTTGGCCACCCCAAACTTTCACGGCACCCAAACCTGCCCAAACCCGCCAGCGGTCCAGCCGCCCAATCCCCAGCATTTGTGTCGTTTGTAAAGTGACATGAAAAGAAAAAAAAGGAAAAAAAAGACAGTAAATTCGTGAATAGTTAAGATCCCCGGGGCCAGGAAAAAGGTAGAAAACTTTTTAAACCCCGGGGTTAGTTAATGATGTTTTAAATAAATTTTTTTGGTAAAAGTTCAGGAAAGAGAGAATTTTTTTTATTTTTTTTGATTCCAAAATCATTGATGTTTCTTTTCAAAGATCATGTGTAGTAAAGTTATAGACTTTACTATTGGTTTGATTGCCAATCCCCTGAAAAAAAAAAAAAAATGTAAAAATTGGAAAGCAAGCGGATGTGTTTGGGGCGGTGCGCTAGCCCTTTCCCCCCCCACTAAAAAACCCAAAAGGTTGACAAACTGTAATAGCAAAATTAAAAAAAAAAATCCGAGGACAGACTCCAAAAAAGGAGACGCTAAAAATTTGTTATGGATTTCACATTCAGAAAAAAATGTGACAATTTAACCTCAAATTAAAATACGAGTTTTAAAGGTGATGGGGGGAAAGGGGAAGGGATGGCAAAAGGGAAAGCAAAAAAAAGGGGGGTGGGGGGGGGGAGGGAGGATGGGGGTATCCACCTTTCGTTTGTAAATGCCAAAAAATATTGCTTTCCAAATAAAGGTGTTTTTTTAGTGGGTGCGAATTTTCCGCCTCCCCCCCCCTTCGCCCCCCCCCCCCCTCTCTCTCTCTTTCCTCTCTCCCTTCTCTCTTTTCTCCCCCTCTCCCTTCTCCTCTCCCATTTTCTCTCCTCTCCTCTCTCTCTCCCCTCTCTGTATTTCTTGTGTTTTCCCATTTGTTGGTGTGTGTGTGTGGTGTGTGTGTGTGTGGTGTGTGTGTGTGTGTGTGTGTGTGTGCTGCGTGCGTGCGTGCCTCCCGGGCCTGCGGCGTTGCGTGTGCGTGGGGTTTGTGGTGGGGGTGTGTGTGAGTTTGGGGTGGTGCGTATGTTTGTGCTTTGTTTTTCGGCTTGGGGTGTGTGTGTGTCTGTTTTGGGGTGTGTGCAGTGTGTGTGTGTGTGTATTTGCTCTGTGTGTGTGTGTGTGCTGTGTGTCGGGCCCGTGTGTGTTTTTAAATATTATTTGCAAGTGCGTTTTTTGGTGGTGCTTCGGCTTGCGTGGGGTGTTGGTGTGTGTGTGCTGTGGGGTGTGCTTTGTGTGGGTGTGTTTTGTTGTTGTGGGGGTGGGGGTTGGTGGGGTGTGGTGTGTGTGGTTTTGTATTTGCTCTGTTGTGTTGTGTGAAATTGTTGGTTGTGTTTGTGTTTTGTGCGCCCCGCGCGCGCGTCGGGTTTATGTGTGTGTGGGGTGCATCGTGCGGCGTCCCGTGCTGCGTGCTGCCTGCTGCCTGCGTCCCCAAACGTCGTGCGTGCTGCGTGCGTGGGTTGTGTGTGTTTTTGGTGTTGTGTGGTGTGTGTGTGTGGTTTTGTGTGTGTGTGTGTGTGGGTGGTGTGTTTTGGGGTGTGGGGCGCGGGGAAATCCCTTTAAAGGATTGTGTGTGTGTGTGTGTGTGTGTGTGTGTGTGTGTGTGTGTGTGTGTGTGTGTGTGGGTGGGGTGTGGAATTAAGGAGACAGGGGGGGGTTTTAGGGCTCACCATCTTTTTTGTGTGTGAAAATTGCTCGCAGTATTGTTTTAAAAATAAAAGTGTTTCTAGCGGGTCAGGGGGTGAAAATTTTTTTATCTCCCCTTCCTTCTCTCTCTCTCCCCTCTCTCTCCCCCTTCTCTCTCTCTCCCCTCTCCCCTTTTCCCCCCTCTCTCTCTCCCTTTTTTTTTGTTCCCCATGTGTGTGTGTGTTGTGTGTGTTGAGTGCGGCGTGCGTGCGTGCGCGCGCGTGTGTTGTGTGGTTTTGGTGTGTGTGTGTGTGGTGTGGTGTGTGGGGTGTGTGTGTGTGTGTGTGTGTGTGTGTGTGGTGTGGGGTGTGTGCGTGGGGGGAAAGGACAGAAAAACAGACAGACAGCCCGAAAACAGCGACGGGCATGGGGTTAATGCAGAAACATAATGATACCGAATTTTTGGGGTGTCATGTTGGCGGGTAAATAATACTTACCCCCTTTGACGCTCTCTTCGAATACTGGTATCATGTTTGGCAGGTAAAAAATATTTAAACACCTGACGCTCTCTGCCCCAATACGGGTATCATTGTGGCAAGGGGTAATATATACTTACACCTGGCGCTCTCTGTCGAAAAACGTGGTATCATGTGGGGCGGGTAAATATATATTTACCCAAACCTCTCTGCCCCCAAAACGGGGTTTAAAGTGGGGCAGTAAATATAAACTTATACCAAACGCTCTCTGTCCGAACGATCTAAAGAAATCCCCAGTCCCCCCGGGGCTGATTAAATGTAAAACTGTACCGAGTTTGTCACGGGGGCCTACGACGTTTAAACCCCCATCTGGGGTTTGGGGGAATTATTCACGTGTTTATTGTCGTTGCTGTTGTCGGAAATCCGCCCCCTTAAATGTGGCCTGTGGGTTTTGCACCTTGTTGGTGTATTTCCCCACCCCTTTAAAACTTCGGTTTGCTTTCTCTCTCTCTCTCTCTAACCCACTCCCTTGCTTTTTCATCCTGGGGGTTTCACGGTGGCTGGTCCCTTTTCTCCTCGAACTTGCGCTATGGGGGCCTCTGGGCCGGGTTTTTTTACCTGTCGCACGTGCTTCATTTTTTTTAGTTTGAAGTATGCCCCACCTGTGACTAGCGTGGCATTTTGGCCGCCATCGCTGAGGGGGGTTTTGGGCTCTTAAACTCGAGGGGAAAAATGCCGGGGACCCGCCTGTTCCAGCCCTTGGTTCCCCCACCGTATCATGGGAAATTTACATCGGTATTTTCATTCCACAGTCGCCTGAGGGGGGGGAAAATCATTTCTTCTTTTTCCGCACGCGCCGCTGTCCTCCGACGGGCCCAGGGGGGGCAGAGAGTCGTTTGACCCCCTCTTCTGGGTAAACCCAAACGGGTAGGGGGAAAGAAACAGTTTCGGGGTTTTTTGTTTTGGTTTTTTTTGGGTTACCCGGCTTTTTCTTCTCTTTTGCGCAATTTTTTTTTTTCAAAATTTGTAAGAGAAATATTTTTGGGAGACCTTTTTTTCGGGTTAAAATTTAAAATTTTTAAAACCGGCCATTCAAAATTTAAATTTCCCCAAAATTCTTTTCTGTTTTTAGGGCCCCTTTGTGATGGGGGTAGTCGGGGGGGGTGGGAAGAACCGGGTGTTTCAGGGTTGTATTGTTTGGGCCCTTCCCCTCGCCCCCCCTTTCCCACTTTTTGGCCGGGACTTTTAAATTCTTGGGCCCACCATCTGTTTGCTTGAAAGGAAAAACGGGGTTTTATTTTCGCGAGCTCCCGAAAGCATGATTTTTTCTTTTGGGATGCGGGTTTTGGGATTTGGGTTTTAAATTTTGAAATGTGGCTTTTAAATGTGAAAAATTAGGCATTGAATTTTATTTGCAAATGTGGTGGCATTTATAAAGCGAGGGTCGCTGTTTTTTTTTGGGTTTAAAATTTTTTTTTCCTTTTAAAAGAAAGGAAATTGTTAAAGGGGGTTTGGGGAAGTGAAAGAAAAAAAAAGGGTGAAAGATTATTCCCCCCAATATTTGGGGGTTAATAGGCTTGGTTTAAATTTAAGGGGGCCAGTCTTTTTTCCCCCCACGGGGCCCCTTTCCCCGGTGGGGGGGAAAAAAAGGGGGAAAAAAAATTTTTTTTTAAAACCCCGGTTTTGAGGACTTTTAAGAACCCCCCGGTTGGGGGCCCTGGGGGGGTGCAAGTAAATTTCCCCTTGGGGGCCCATCATGGGCAAAGGGGGGGGGGGAAAGATTTAAAATTTGGGTTTTTTCCTTATTGAAGGGGGGTTCCTTTTTCCCCCCCGGTCCTTTTTTTTTTTTTTTTCCCCCCCATGTTTTTGGGGGTTTGGAATTTTTGGATTGGTTGTCCCAGGGTGCTGGTTGAAAATTTAGGGGAGGGTTTGGTGAAAATGGGGGGTTGAGGTAATCCTTTTTGGGCCGGGGGGCGGGGGTGAACCCTTTTTACCCCACTTTTCAACCGCCACCTTGGGGAAAGCCCCCGGGGGCTTGGACTTGGGGCCCCGGGCCCCCGGTGGGGGCCTGCCCCGCCCGTTTTTCCCCCCCCCCCCCCCCCCCGGGAACCGTTTAACCTGCCTGTTTGTTCAAAGGGTTGGTTTGGGCGTGTTTCCCCCCTTTTGGGTTTTGGCTGGGTGCCACCGTGGGGGATTTTTTGGGGGGGGAGGGAAACATCCTGTGCCAAAAAGGGAGGGAGCCGGGAAAATGAAAAGGGAATTTAAAAATTTGGGGTTTTGTAACAGGTACGCCGGTAAATTTTTTATTTTCCCGTTATTGGGTTGGGTTTTTGTTTGTAGTTGGGGGCCAAATTTTTTTTGGGTTTTTTTTTTAAAAAAGGGGTTTTGAGAAAACAGGGGGTTTTAAAGGGGCGTTGGGGAGTCCCTTTTTCCTCTCCCCAACCGGGTTTCCGTGGGGCCAGTTTTGGGGTTTTTTTTTGGGGCCGCCCCAAACCGACGTTCTCTTTTTTGCGGAGCCTTTTTGCCGTGGGGAACTTTTTAGTTATTTTTTTTTTTTTTTTTGGGGGGTGACCCCACCAAAACTTTTTTTGGGGGGCCCCGTGTGTGGGAGCGGGTGGCCAGGGGGAGCGCCGAACGTCCCCCCGCCCCACACATACACCTAAAACCCCCGGGGGGGGGGGGGGTAAACCATTTTTTTTTTGTTTTTTTTAACCCCCGGGTTTTAAAAACCCGGGGGTTGTGGGGGAAACTTGGCCCTTTTTTTCCCTCCCCGGAAAAAAGGGTTAAAATTTTTTTTTTTGTTTTTTTGGCCCCCCAGACTTTGCTGGGTCTTTCCCCCTTTTCCAGGTGGGGCAAAGCCCATATATTTTTTTTTTTTTTTGGGGGGTTTCCCCCACCCCCTGGCCCCGACGGGGGCGCTGAAAGCCAAAATTTGGGAAAGAAACCGGGCTTTTTTGACACAAAAAACCAACCCTCCCTAATCCCCCCCTAAAATTTTTGGGGGTTTTTAAGGGGTTGGGGTTTAATTTTTAAAAAAGGTGGATTTTGTTGTTTGGGGTGGTGGGGGTTGGGGGAGGGTGAAAAAGGGGTATTTGGGGGGTTATGGGGTTTTGGGTAAAATAAAAGGTAAATTATTATTATGTGTAAGGGGGGGTTAGTGGGTTTTTAATTTGGGGGGGGTTTATTGGGGAGGGGTAAGTGGTATATGGGAATTGGGTTTTTTGGTGGGTTTTATTTTGAAAGGGAATTTGCCCCCGGGAGATTTTCCCTCAGGGTAAGGCGAAACCCAAGGGAGGGGGTCAGAGGGGTCATCCTCCCGTGGGGGAGTGGTGAACCCCGCCCGGGACATCACCTCCTTTTCCTAAATTTTTTCGGGAGCGCCAGCGACGGGAGGATGAGGCCCTCCGTGGGGAAGGGGGGTTGTCAGGCAGAACCCTACGAAAGGAAAGAGGCCCGGGGCGGGAAGCTTTTGCGTGGGGAAGAGGCGTCCGACAGGAAGCCCCCATCGGGAATTTTGGGGCTCTGCGCAGAGGGGGCTGCTCAGCGTAGGGGGGGAGGAAACTCAGCGTGGGGAGGGGGAAAATCGGCGTAAAAAAGGGCTGCCTGCGCAGAGGGGGAGGCTCCCCGCCCGGAAATGGGCGTGGGGAGGGGCCCGGCCAGGCGGGAACCCTCTCCGCGGGAAGATTGGATCAGCGTGGGGAGGAGATGGAACAACCCCTTTTCCCGCCCCTTCCCGCACTGTAAATCAGGGGTTGATCGACGGGAAAGGGGATAGAGTTAGGGGCCCAAAGTTAAACCCTTCCAAGTTAAAGGAACCTATGAGGCCCATTGATATTTTTTTTAGAGCATTTTGAAAAGGGTTGCTATTTCATCCCAAATTTGCCCTGAGGAACAAAAGGCTATGAAACCCTTTTTTTCGGGTTTTATCTGGTGCTGCAAGGGAGGTGTGCTCACTCAAATGAAGGCGCGTCTAATGCAGACTTCATTTTGGCTCTGCGTAAGCTTTTTCCACCTTACCCCAGAGACGTACAGGCGGAAGTTCGGGTTTCCAGAAGAAAAAATAACACGAACCTTCGTGCTTTTTTGGTGATGGGCTGGGGCAAAACCTAGGGAAACTGGCCAGTTGGTTTAAGTTGGAGCGGAGGATCTAAATCCTCATTAAAACACTCCCCAACACTGTGTCCCCCCAAGTTTGGGATCCGGATAGGCGAGACAGCACCTCAGGATTTCGGGGCTGCGTTCAACCGCTGAGGTTTTTTCTGAACCCGTAAGCGTATGGGCATCCCCTACAGGGACAGGAAGCCCCCCACAGGTTTTATGGCGATAAGGCGCCGACGACCCCTAGGGGGGTTGAACAAGGCGGGAAATTTCCAATCGGGATTTCAGCCCCCCGGGTTTTTGGGTTTTTTTCTTTGGGTCGTCCCGGGCCCACATTAGGAAAGATTCCCCCAAAACCCCCGGGTATTTTATGGGGCTAGTCCCCCCAGCGTCCCCCCGTGCCTGGGCAAACGGGGGTCCTTCCAACTTCTGGTGGGTTTTCAGAGTGTCCAGTGTTTCTTTCGGTTTTTGGTTATCCCTTTGGGCACACCACAGGGATTCGGGAGCACAACACTCTTTGTGGGTTAAAGGGTTTAAATTTTCCCCAAGGCCCGGCCCGGGGGGCCATTACGATGTTTCGGGGTTTGGGGGCTGGTTTTTTCCTCCACCCGCCTTCAGTAAAACCCTTTAAACCCACCCCCTACTTCTGTGGCGGAAAATAGGGGCCATCGCGGTGGAGCGACCTTGGGAAACCCCCTTAAACATAGGGGAAAACTATCCCCCTTCGCAATGGACGCAGTCCCGTCCGTGTCAAAGGAACTGCCCTTTCCGGCGTGTGTGGGAGTCCCCACACCGCCAAAAACAAGAGGCCGGAAAAGGGAAAAACGTCCCGTTCCCTTTAGGCCGATCTCTTTACGAGGTTTTTGCTAGGGCCGTCCTGCTTTCCTTGTTCGTCTTCAGGCCAAGGGGCTTGGATGTTCCCAAACCCCCCCCGCAAAAACTGGGAGATCGTCCCCCCCTCAGCTGCCCAAAACCCAAGGGACTTCAAAACTCCCCAAGGGGGTCCTCTTTTTGGGTTGTCATTTTGGCCCAAACGTGTGGGCCCAAAAAGCTTGTTGGGGGCCCCCCAAAACTTGAGAGAGTCTTTCTCCGGGAGGCCCACGATTTCCCCCCTGGCAAAGGTTTATATGGGCCCCCAAGCGGGCTCCCCGGAAACGAGTAAGACCAAAACTTTTTTGGCCAGGGATGAACCCCACAGGTTTTGGCAGTATCCCCCGCAGTTTCGATGTCCCCCAAAGGGCACAACGCCTAAGGTCCGGGGGGAAAAACTGTTCCCCCCAGGGTCAGGGCCCGGGGTTTTTTGGGGCCATTTAGCAAGGTTTTGGGGGCCCACCTGATGGACCCGTTAATTTTCCAAACCCCAAACGCGGGCACCGTAAATTTTGGTAGCCGGGGAAAATTTTGCACTCGAGCCCCCCCCGGGCTGCCCCGCTTAGGAAATATCGATTCCCCCATAATTCGGGAAGGGTCCCCGGCAATTTGGAAAAACCCTGGCTTTCCCAAGAAAATACGGGCCCGGGAAATTTGGGGGCTGGAGACATCATCATCCCCTCCATGCTTGGACCGGGGGCCGGCCAAATCAATCGTTTGACTCATAGTTAGGGGAGGGAACTGCAAGTCATGGGGTTCACTTTTCCCTCATATCAAGGGTTCCCCGTAAAACGGGGCCCGAAATAAACCTTTTTCCGAGCTCCGTGTTTTGCACATTGGAAAAACAGTCAGAGGGGCACTTTTCCCCCCAACCAGGTTATACCCCTTTTTGGTTTTCTGTATCAGGGGTATGACAGTTTCACTTTTAGTGATGTTTAACGGGATGAATCACCAAAGGTTTTGGATTGTTTTACTTTCATGGTTTAAGGTTTCTTAGGGGTTTGAAAAAAGTAGTAGTATTAAATTTCCCCCTTTTATTCTATCGTAGAATGTTTGTATTGGAAATTCATCATACTTGTTTAAAACACAGGGTCGGGGTTTTGGTCCCATTGTTGTGAATTTTTCACCCGGGGTCAAGGTTTTAAAGGGGCACCCGGGATCCCCAAAAGAAACAATTTCTTTTAGAAGGGGGGTTTTTTTTCACGAGTTTTTTCACGAGGGCCACGACGTTTTAAACCCCTCTAGGGTTGGGGGAATTATTTACGTGTTTTTTGTTTGTTTCTGTTGGGCCCTGTATCCGCCCCTTTAAATTTGGGCCCGGGGGTGCGGTTGCACCTTGGTTTTGGGGAGTTCCCGCTCAACTTCGGTTTTTCTTTCTCTCCCCCTCTCTCTAATTCCACTGCCCGTGCTATTCCCCCTGCGGGTTTTTTACGGGGGCGGTACCTTTCCCCTCGAACTTTTCTGCCAAAGCCTCTCCCCCGTCTTTTTACCTGTCCACTGCTTCATTTCTTTTAGTTTTTAAAATTTTGCCAAATCCCGTGACGTAGCGTGGCATGTTTTGGGCCCCATCCTGAGGGGGGTTTGCCCCCCTTCACTCGAGCGGAAAAAGTCTCTGGAAACGCCTGCTCCAGTCTGGTTCTTCAAACCCTATCATCGAAAGTACAGTCCCGGACTTTAAATTTTCCAAAAGTCGGCCTTGAAAGGGGGGGATCACCCTTTTTTTTTTTTCCGCATCGGGGCCCGCTGTCCTTCGACTGGACAGAGGGGAGAGGATCGTTTGACCCGCCTCTTCTGGGGCACCCACGGGGAGCTGTAAGCATCAAATTTCGTGGGTTTTTTTGTTTTGGTTTGTTGTTTTTAGCCGGGTTAAATTTTTCTTTTTTTGCGCAATTTTCTTTTTTTTTCCCAAATTGGGAAGAGAAATATTTTGTGGAACCCTTTTCCCCTGGGTTTAATTTAATTTTTTAACCTGGCCATTCCCAAATTATTTCCCAAAATTTTTTTCCTGTTTATGCACCTTGTTTATGCGGTATCGGTGGGGGGTGGGAAGAACCTGGTGATTCAGGGTTTTGTAAATTGGGTTGGCTCGCCGCCCCCCTGCACATTCCCCCGGGCTCTTTTTCCTTTTGGCCACCGTCTGTTTTTCTGTGCAAGGAGAACGAGTTTTATGTACGGGGAGCCCTGCGTACGCATGTTTTCGTTCGGATCGTGGGTTTAATTTGGGGTTATTTTGAAATGTGGCAAAAAAATGTTTACAATTAGGGCCCTTAATTATTATTTGCAAATGTGGTGGGAGTTAAAAAGCATGGGCGGGTGTTTGGTTTATTTCCAAGAAAGGAAATTGTTAAATGTGAGTGAGAGAAGATGAAAAAATTTTATATGGGTTTTTTTACCCCTTTTAATTTTAATGCAGTCTTTTAAAACCCGCTTCGTGTGGAAGAAATCTAATGAACAATTCCCGATTTTATTGGGTTTTTTTCTGTGTTATGCTCAGGTCGTGTTGAGCTGGGGGTTTTTGGGGGCATTTATTTGACTTCCCCCCGCCCATTTATGAGTGGCTGTTAAGATTTAACACCATGGGGGCAGACTGTACTGACGGCGGGGTTCCCCGTACCCTCCCTTCTTTTCTTCCTTCCCCCCCTTTCTTCCCCCTCCCCAAACGTTTTTTTCCCCCCCCCCCGGGGGCTTCACCTGGAGTCCGGAAAAAGGTTTTGGGGCCAGGTTTCTGGGTTTAGGCCACGCTCTGGCTGGGGCCGCGGACTGGATGGTGCCCCCCGTGCTGGTTGAGGGCACGCTCTGGCCTTTGGGGCCCCCGGACTGGATGGTTTTCCCAAAGCCTGGTTAAGGGGCCCCCTCTGGTCGGGGCCCGGGCTGGGAAAAAAGCCCGCCCCGGGTTGACTTTGGGCCCCCCTGTCCCCCTCCCGGACCTCCAGTAACCACGTCAAAGTTTTCCCCCCCCCCCCCCCGGGGCGCCCCTCTTTTTACTGCCTGCTTGGGGGTCGAGGGGGTCGGCTTTTTAGCGACCCCCCTTCAAGAACCACCCCGGGTTCGGAGCACCTAGTGCGACAGGGTGCCCCATTGACTTTACAGAGGCAGGGGGGTGGAGGCACCCCATGGTGCGGGAAAGGGTGGATGCGGGAAATGTTTATTTAAATTTTTGTATAGTCCAAAGGTTGGAATTTGTGATTGCGATTGTGTACGCGTATGGTGGGAAAGTTTTAATTTTAATTGTGCATGTTATTGTGGGTTTAAGTTTTATTGTGAAAAAGTGCATGGTGCGTGTTTGAAATATTTAAATTTTCGATTTTGTGGGGTTGTGAATAAATGGGGTGTTGATCGTAAACTTTATTGTGTTTCTCTTGCGGGGCGGTTTAGGTCCCGTCCCCTTTCCCCTTTACCTCCCCAACCCCAGACCGATCCTGTCCCGGGGAACCTCCAGGGGTCGGTCGGACATCAACATAAGCTGAAACTTGTGATGGGGGGGTTTGGGGATCAAAGAATTTCAATAAAAATCAAATCGTAATTAGACGATATCAATATTTCCCCCAATTTAAAAACCGTGACAACTCATAAAAGGACTGTCAGTGGTTTTGGGAATCGGCACTGAATCGAAAGATTATCCTGGCCTAATGAGTACAGACATCTGTTTTTGGAGTTGGAGACTAGGACGGCAGAAGCCCAAACATCTGGATAAAAGGGCCCATAACAAATACACCCTTTGAATTCCAATCGAAAATCTTTCATGCGAAAATAGGGGCAAAATGTTTCATCAATCATAAGCTGATTCTAAGGGGATGGAGGGGAAAGGGGGGAAGGGCCCCGACCAAAGGGGCCAACACGGGGGGGGGGGTGGGGGGGGGGGGGGGGGGGGGGGGGGTCAGGGTCGCCATGTGCGTGTAGCTGGGGTTTGTTTTGCTCGCAGTGGTGCATTCCAAATGAGATGGTCCAGCTTGAATCGTGAACCTGAAACTCTCTCTCTCCCCCTCCCCCTCCCTCTCTCTTCCCCCCCCTCCCCATCCTCTCCCTCTCGTCTCTCCCCCCTTCCCCCCTTTCATCCTTTGTTTTCCTCCTCCCCCTCCCTCCCTCTTTTCATTCCCCCTCTCCCCCCTTTCCCATCCCCATTCCCCCTCTCCCCCCTCTCTCCTTTTTCTCCCCCCCCCATCCCCCCCCCTCTCTCCTAACCCCCCCTCGGCCCTTTTTCCCCTGGGTTTTATTTCCTAATTTTTGTTTTCCCCTTTCCCCTTTCCTTTAAATGGGGTTTTGTTGGGGAAATTTTTTCTTGGGTTGTTCCCTTTTTTAAAAGTTTAAAATTATTTGGGGTTTTGAATTTTATGGGTTTGTGGGGTTGGTTTTTTAGACGGGAGTAAGTGTTTTTTTGGGGGGTCCTTTTGATTTGGGAATATTTTTTTCCAAAATATCGGATGGAGACACAAACGAGTGTAGTGTGCATAATTTGGTAGAAACTTTTTTCCCAGGGACTATCAAATATGAAATTAAAGGGTTGCTTGCCCCGAAGGAGAAACAAAAAAAAAAGGGGGGAGAAGAGAGGGGAGAGAGAGAGAGGAAAAGAGAGAGAAAAGAGAGGGGAAGGGGGAGAGAGAGAGAGGGAGGAAAAGAGAAAGGGAAAAAATACTCAGAGGCATAAAAAAACCGGGGAAAAAAAAAAAGACAGTGCACCTTGTTCACATTTTGAACAGGACGTAAGCAATGTCCCTTTGGGAAAGGGGCCCCCATTAGCAAATAATGGTGTCTTGGCCGGTTTTTAACCCCGAAAAAAATGGGGAAAGTTCCGGGGGCAGCGTTTTTGGGAAAGAGGGGGCATTTTCCCTTGGGCTAACCCTTTCGCCCCGTGCATCAATGTGAAAATTTAAAACTTTAATGTGGCCCCCCCATTGTGGGGCATAAATTTCCAAACCCCAAAAAATTCAAATAAACCCTTCCAAGGCGCCAACATAAAGCCGGGGAAATTTCCGTCAAATCGTTGCATAGGGACTGGGGCAAAGGAGGGCCGGGTTCCAATGAGGGAGGGCGCTAAACCCCCATTCGGGGTCCCTTTTTTCCCCCCCGCTATCGCCTTCTGGAAACCGGTTTTTAAGCCCCCAAACAAAAAACTAGACAACCGAGGAGCGGGAGGGCCGAGGGTTACCCCAACAGCCCAAACCGGGGCCCCTTCTTTTGCCCCATCGACGGGGCCTTTCCCAAAAACCCCCTGGGGCCCAAAACACCCGGAACAAAAACCCTCGGCAACCAAAGGCGGGGGAAACAGCAACAGGACCCCCCGGGGGGCTTTGCCACTGAACACTGTTTGGGCTCCAATGGAGGCGTCCAGCCCGGGACCATCCCCGACAAATCCCAGCATCCCCCCAGAAAAACCCCGCCGTGGGAAAAGATCCACGTCTTTTTGGGGGCCCATTTTGGGACTGGGGGCCCATTTCCCCTTAAATGATGAAAGCCGGTTTTTTTCGCTGCGTCGACCCCAGGCAAGGCCGCTTCCGGGTCGGAGAAGAGCGGGGGGAAAGCTTTCCCCCCGGATGCCAACATCACCGAAAGGGACCCATGGGGTGGTTTAAAGCATCATGATCGGGGGGGGTTTTTCGGCATAAATTTACCGTTTGGGCCAATCATCTTCCAGAATTTTGGGTCCAGGACGTGGTAACGGGCCCCAAACTGTTCATTACATCGCCCCAAATTCAGGGGGGGCCCCCCCCCACCTGGGCCCCATTTCCAGCGGCATCCCAAACCTGTTTTTTAAGGGGGAAAAAAAAAAACGCCAAAGGGGCCCCACACCCCGCCCCGGGTTAAAGCAGAACTTCCCCGAGGCCGAAAACATCAATTTTGCTTTCCTCCCCCCCCAGCCCCCCTTCCCCCCCACCTTAAAACCCCAAAAGGCATTTTTTGGGGTGCCCTTCCCGAGGCAGTTGGGAAACCCGCTCAAACCCAGACCCCAGAACCCCGCCCGCTCAGCTTGCTGTTGGGTGGGGCCAGGGTGGTGGCAAATCCCCCAGAGGGGAGACCAACACTCTGGGCGGGTCATTACCGCAGGTTTCAAAAAGCTGTGATCAATGCTCGAGGTGGCAAACCCCGATCCGACATTTTTCTGGGGTTAACACAGGGTCAAGGTCAAGTTCATGTGACCCCTTTTTTTTTCTAACCCGAATGAACTTTGAAAGGACCCCTTTTTTCGGGGTTCGATTGCTTTTTTCCCCACTTTCTATTACCAGTTTTTAAAAAGGGAAACGGTAGCCAAAAATTTCCTCAAAAAATTTTTATACCCGTTTTTTTTCCCGGTTTTGTTTTTTTTTGCCTTTTGGGTAAAATTAAAAAAAACAAGGACATGCATAGATGAGCACATGAATATGTACAAAGGACATTTCCTTTCCCTATGATGATCAGGGAAAATTTAAAACCCCTTTTTTCCATTCCTTCCCCTTTTTCCCCAAAGACACCCGGGAAAAGGTGGGTGGGGAGTCAAACTTAGTCATGATCAGATTTAAATCCCCCTTTGTTTCAAAGTAACTCCCTGGGGAACAGAAAACACGTGTACACAAATTTAATCCCAAGGGGGGGTTTTTCTAAAAATGTGAAAAAAAAAGAACCCCCCCCTTAGGGGCAGGGGGGTTAAAAATTTTACCGCCGGGAAATTAAAAATCCCGGGGGGTTTTAATTTCCCGTACAAAATCCCAGGGGGGGTCAATTTTTTGTTACAGGGTGGGAGTTAAGTCTGATACAAATTTCAAAAGGAACCCCCCCCCCCCCCCCCTTAAATTTTCAAAAAAATTGTTGAGAGGGGTTTTACAAAAAAAATTTTGGGAAAATTTTGGAAAATTTTTAAATGGGGTGGGAATTTAAAAATTTTTGGGACAAAGGGGGGGAGGCTTCTAGTTTAACCCCCCAGGGAGTTAAATTAAAATTTACATAGGAACATTTTAAAATTCCCCGGGAGTTAAAAACCCTTTGGGGTTAAAAAAAATTTTGTTACACCGGCAATCCACAGGGAGGGAGACAGTTCCCAAGGGGCTTTAAAAAAGGCAACCCCCCCCGGAAAGGAAAACCCCCGCAAATGCTGCCGATCCACTTCGGTGGGGTTCAGTGGCGCCTGCTGATCCCAAACATTCGCAGGGCAACCACCACTAAACCCCCCCCCCTACCGGGTGACAAAAATTTCTTTGGGGCGGGGGGGCCCGGGGTGGGGTGAGCCTCACCCCCTTTCCGGGGGGGAAGGGGGGCCACCCCGCCCCTCCAACGACAAATCCCCCATGGACTCCCTTTATACCGGGGAACCCCCCCACGGAACCAAACCCAAAGGGCCCCGAAAGTGGAGAGGGGCATCGAAATTGAGGCACCATGAGAGCCGGGGAAAGAAGGGCCACAAAAATTTTGAACAAATTTTTTTTTTTCAAACGATGAGAATGGGGATGATTAATAAGCTGCGGATTTTTCCCTTTTTGGGGCTGAGACTACATGACGGGGGGGTTTCTCTCCCCCTTCCTTTCTTTTTATATTCCGGGGTCAATCAGGGCCCGGGGAATTCAGGCAACCCCGCAGGTTTGGGGCAGGGAAATTTTAGCAACACCCCCCAGAAACGCATCCCCTTAAAAGGGGTGAAATTTGACTGTGGGGTTTCCCCTCCCCTTTAAAAAAAGAGTCAGCAGCAAACCCCAAAAACCCCCTGGGTAAAACCGGGCGGGGGGAGAAACCCCCCATGTCCCGATGGGAAAACGAAAACCCCCCACCTCCCCCCCTGGGAGTTTTCCCACCCCTTTTTTAAAACCCCTTTTTTGCCCAAAGGCGGCTGGGATTTTATAGGGAAAATTTTTTTAAACCCCAAAACTTTAATGAATAATCCAAGGCCAAAAGCTGCGAAGCCCCCCTAGACCCTTGGGGGCCCCCCCCGCTGGGCCTGTCCAGTTTCCCGACACAAAGATCAAACAAAAGGGTTAAAAAAGGCTAAAACCTTTAAATTTTTCCCGGGCCCCCCCCGCATACCGTTTTTACCGGGGTGCAAAGCTCGTGTGTTTTTCCCTTTTTGTGGGGGAATGCCCCGTGTTCATTAAAAAGCCACGGACGGGGGTGGCCAAGCATTGGTGTTGGGGTGTGTGTGTGTGTGTGTGTGTGCGTGGCGTGTGGTGTGTGTGTGGGGGTGGTGTGTGTTGAGAGAAGAGAGAGAGGAAGAGAGGGAGGAGAAGAGAGAAAGGGAAAGAGTAGTGTGTGTGTGTGTGTGTGTGGGGTGTGGTGTTTGTGGGTTTTGGTGGGGTGTGGTGGTGTGGTGTTTGTGTGTGAGGTGTGTGCGCGCGTGGCCCCGCGCGTGTAACAATAACAATAACAATAACAATAATTAATTTCAGTCTTTGCAAAGGCCCTCCGGCCCATAATGACAAAGGGGAAAAAGCAGAAAACAACATCATTATAGGTTTAACCCTTTCCCAAAAAAAAAAAAATAAAAGACACGCTGCATCTTTTAAAAAACCTCAACAACTTAAATTTTTAAGGGATTTAACAAATAAAAGCGCAGTTTTTCCAAAAGGGAAGCTTACCTTTTTAAATTTTGACAAAGTAATTGTAAATTTTAGAGGAAGGGAAAAAGATAAATAATATAAGGGAGAAATTTCTTTTTCAGAGAAGAGTACTTAACCCCGCATACCAAAAAAAAAATGCAAACCCAAATCTTCCAAAAAAACCCCCCCCCCGGGTCGGGCCCCCCCCATTTTTTACAGTAGGTCAAATCTTAATCGGCCCAAAAAGAGGGAAAAAACCCTTCAGGGGCAAGCGTTACCCCCTTAAATAAACAGACTGCACGCCTGTTGAGCGACCTGGTCCAGACTTATAATTTTAATTGGCCCCCTTTTATTTTTGGTACAAACGTAAACCCCCGAAAGACGGAGTCGGGGGCCAATTTTGATATGAAACATCTTTTTAAAAAACTTTCCTTGAACTTTCATGGAAAAAACCTAGTATGTCCCCGGGTGTTGCAAACCCAAACGTAGCCAAAACCGTTTCTTGCATAAAAATAGCCGACTTGTGAAGCCCATTTTTTCCGCCCCGCAGATCAAGTGCCCGTAACCCTGTCCCCCGCATTTCTTTTGGGTACCCCATCATTCGACAGGTTTTACAATCCTGCAAAACCCGAAAATTTTAAGGTTTTGGGTTTTTGGGGCAAACGAATATTTGGGAAACCTTCCACAATTTCCCCCCAGGCAAAAAACTGTTTTTTGCATTTTTTCTTCCGACCCCCCAGTAAACATTTTTCATATTTTTTTTCTTGTAACCTTTTTAATGGCATCGTAAAATTTTTCAAATCCCCAATTTCAGAACCATTAAAAAAAGGGAAAGGGCTTAACTTTTGTATCGAAAATTTTTTTAAAAACCATATCAACTGTTTGGGATTTGTAATTTTTAAAATATAACCCTTTTTTATCCCCGCGATGGCTCTTTAAAAAAACTTTAAAACCCGAAAAAGCATCCACAAAATTTTCCATTTGAGGGGGGATAAAAAAAAAACCCCCAAAATAATTGTAAAGAGGGCTTTGCTTTTAAAAAATCGTTACCATTAAAGAACCCCTTTTTCACACTTTTTTGATAAAGCCAAAACCCCCTTTTTGGAAAAAAAAACAAAACCTTTTTTCTTATCCCCTATTGACATTCAGACCCCATCTTCTGCATATGTTTCCCCCGAAAAGTAAATCTTCTTTTGAAGATCTTTCTACAGTACAGATACAACAGCAATGTCATCAGCAATAATCAAAAAAGGAAAAAATAAACCCACCTTTGGGTCCCCAAAAATATCCAAAACCCCCGACGCCACAATTCAACACCAAAACTGTAAATTTAGAAAAATTTTGGGAAAAAAAAAGCAGGGGCCTTTGGACCCCATCCTTGGGGAAAATCCAACCAAAGCAAAAAAAATATTCTTAATTTTATCTCCAACAAAAGACCCGCAAACTTTAAAAACTTTTATTTTCATCCCTTGCAGGGTTTGAAAAATTTTCCCATGAATTTTCCCTTTAAACAAACAGTAATACCAAGCTTTTTTTTTGTCCCCAAAAAATCAAGGGTTTTAAAAAATCTAAAAAAAGCGAGTAAAAAAAGCCACCCTTGTTTTGGGCAAGTACTTTTGTACCAATGATTGCAAGGTAAAAAATTTTTTGTCAAAAGGGGCTGTAACCTTTCCCGGGAAAACCCGGGTTGAGCTTTTAGGGAAAAACTTCATGATGGTCGCAGAAAAATGACAATCTCCTGTTGGGAAAACGAATTGAAAATTTTAAATGATTAATTTTTGCAAGGAAAAGCTTTGTAGTTGTCTACACATCCCAAAGACTTTTCCCTTTTTTTTTTTAAAGGAAAAAATAACTGCCTTAGTCCCAGGGCCCTTTGGGTAGTCACCACTTTTTTAAATACCTTATTAACAAAGGATGTAAAAAACTAACAAGTAAAGGTTTTTCTTTCCCCCCTCCTGGGGAAAAAAATCCGAAGGCAGTCCCCTCTGGGCCGGAAACTTTTCCCCCTTTTCATTTTTCCTTAAATCGCATCTTTTAATTTTCAATTTTGGGGAAAATTTATGGTCAAAAATTTAAAGGGGGTTACATTTTTTCGCAAAAATTTTTAAAACTGAGATTGTAAAGAGAAACATAACTTTTTGATTAAATCTGCATCAACAACATTAGGTTTTTGTTGTCAATAGGGACTTTTAAGTAATGGGAAAACCCTTTTCCCCGGGGGGAAATTGAACGGTGTTTTCAGGTTTTGGGGGGGGGCAAAGGGGCGTACTTTTTTGCCAAAATTTATTTTTTAATTTTTTATCAATTTCAAGCTTCATTCAGGTCTTTAAAAAGTTCTGATTATTCCCCTCTTGTTTTGAACAGCAAAGAACTTTAACATTTTTTCAAAGGGCAGGGTTTTTCGGCAAAATCACACGTTCATTTGTAAAATCGAAAATTTTTTCGGGGCCTGTATTTTTTCCCCCCCTTCGCACTTTCCCCATTCCCCGATTTCCCCCCCCCGGTGGCTGTTCACGGAAACGGGGGGTTTTTGGGTTTTTTACCCCCAATTTTTTTTTTGGCCCGCCCTTTTTGGGACGAAGGAAACAAGGAAATTTCCCAGCCTGTTTTAAAAAAATCCTGGTTTTTTGAGCCTCCATAAATCTGTTTAGCCCCTTAAATTGGTTTTTTCTTGTAAACATTCTGAAAGGGCCCTAAATCCTTTTGTCGGATTTAAAATTTTTTTCTTGTTTTCCAATTGCCCAAACATTTTTCCCGAAACTGAAGTTACACAATCAATTTTTTTTTCATCTATGGGGCAAAAAAAGGGGAAAGGGGGCCCCATTCCCCATCTGTCTGAAATAAAACAATCAAAAAACAAAGGGCAAAAATCTTTTTGGGAAAAGAGAAAGTATCGAAAAAAAACCCCTTCCCATTTCCCCCCGGGTTTGCTACAACAAAGTTTTTTCACCCCCCTTTGTCACTTTTTTGGGTTTTTCCGTTAACAAAAAAATAAATCATTCTCTTTTAAAAAAAAATTTTGATGGGGGTTCAATCCAAAAATTTTTTGAACAGTTCTTTTGATTTTCGTTTTGTTTGGGACCATCTGACAATAATTCAAACAATTTCAACCAGAGGATTAAAACCCTTCTTTTTTTCTTCAGTATCATCTATATCCCGAAAAAGGCCCCCCGTTTCGAGCATTAAAATCCCAAATAGAAAAACCCCAAGGGAATCAGGGAAAAAATTTCCTGGGTAATTTCTTCATATGAGTTGGGTAACTGATTTGATTTTCCCCTGGGTTTGTTTTTCGCCGTAAATAAAAGAAAGTTCTTTGGGGGAACATAAACAAAGGGAAAAATACATTTAAAAGGGGTAATTCAAAACAACTTTAAACCCAAACTTTAGAAACACAAGTCCTCTAAACCCCTCCCCAAAACCCCAAATGTTTTTAACATGATCATCGATAGTTTTGTGCCCCAAAACACAGCCACAAACCCCCTTCCCAAACGATGGGAGCGGAGGGGAAAAAAAAACTGTAAAGTCCCCGGGAAAAGCATTTGCAATGTCCCCGGGGTTTCAAGACCATAAATTTTTGACAGTGCAAAAAAAACCCGGAATTGTTTTACAAAAATGGTTTTAAAAGGGAAAAGTTATTTAAATTTTCTCCCTTTAAGGGGCCCTTTAAACATTCCCCCGCCTTTGTCTGAAACACATTTTTTCCCGTCACTAGTGGGGAAAGTCCATTATCAAAAACGAATCACAACCACCAAACGGTATCCTCTTTCAAACGCGATTTAGCGAATGGTCAAAATTTCGATCATCACAGTTTGTGTCAAATCCCTTTCCCCGCGGGGTGTTGTCCCGGTTCCTTTTGTTTTTCGCTGTTGTCGTCAAATGTCCTCCCAAAAATTTTCTGTCAACGTGTGTGTGTTGGGGGAAAGGGGGCGGAAAAATTTTCCTTTCCCCTTTTCTTTCTGTTTTTGTACTTTTTATATATTTTTGTTGTGTGTGTGTGTGTGTGCCCTGTGTGTGTGTTGGGGGGGGGTGTGTGTGTGTGTGTGTTTTGGGGTGGGGGTGTGTTTGTGGGGTGTTTGTTTGGTGGGGTTGTGGGTGTTGTGTTTTGGTGTGTGTTGTGTGTTTTGTGGTGTCGTGTGTGTTGGGGGTGTGTGTGTGTTTTGTGTGTGTGTGGTGGTGTGTGTGGTTTTGTTTTGGTTTTACGTGGGGGGGTGTGAGGGGAAGGGTTTTTACTTATTGTTAAGTGGGGTGTGTGTTTTTGTGTGTGTTTTGGGGTGTGTGTGTTTTGGGGGGGAAAAAGAGAGAGAGAGAGAGAAGGGGAGAGAGAGAAAAGAGAGGAGAGAGAGAGAGAAGAAAATAAGAGAAAGAGGGTGTGAGTGTGGGGTGTGTGCGCTCGTTTTTTTGGAAAGGGAAAAAGAACCTGAATCCGGAGACTGTCATACTATTGGAGATCTTAATACACGCAAAAAAATATGGATCAACATGGTAAACCAAACCCTTTGGAATTGCCCCCTGGAAGCGAATTTTGGGTGAATACTTCTTAAAGGGACGAAAATCCAAAACAATCCCCAACACATACAGGGAGGCAGGGTGACACTGACAATGTCATTGACCTTGCACTCATTGAACCAAAATTCACAGCAAGCATGAGTGCAGAAGCCCTTCTTCATCATGGAAGTGACCATTTTCCTGTTGTGTTCAGTTGACAGAAACCATCAAAAGTTACACGAACGAAACAAATAGACCCTTTTCAATACAACAACAATGAAGGGGATAGTATAGGTACGTTAAGGAGTAGAAGACGCAAAAGAAACGATGCTACAACCAAACAAATCGTTTAACCCCATTGGTGGAATATAGACACAGAAATAGCCTGGAGAGAGAAACGCAAGTCTGTAAGAATTTGGCAGAGAGAAAGAAGAAAACCTTGCCCTGGTCTAGCTATTAAAACAGACATGAATCAGAAGATTGAACAATTCGAAAGAGTGAAAGAGTTGCTGACGAAGCAAAAGAAACCAAGTTGCAACAGGTTTGTCTGTCACTTAATTATGACACAACACTGACTCAGTTCTGGCACTTTTATAGTCGCATGGAAGGAAAAACCAAAACAAACGTAACCCCAGATATCTTAGACGCTGATGGGATCCCAAAACCGAGGACAAATCTAGAGAAAGGGTCAGATCTACTTAAACGTTTCATAGAACAGAGTGATCAAAGAAATCTGGAGGAAAGAAAGAAATATTTGGCCCAGTTAAATTAGCACCTAGCTCAGACAGGCATTAATGATAAAATCACAGAATCTGAACTGGATGACACAACAGCTAGATGCACTAAAGATAGTGCTCAAGGACTAGACAAAGTACGGTATACAGACATCAAACAGCTCTCAGAAGAGGAAAGAGGCAAACTCTTTAGTCACTACCAGGAGAGTTTTGATAAAGGCTATGTCCCAGAAGACTGGACACACAGCTACCTGAAAGCTTAACCAAAGCCAGGAAAAGATCGTCATCAGTTAAATGGCTACTGTATACTCACTATGCAAAATATAGCAGGGAAGCTGATGGAATGAATCATAGCAAGAAAACTCGCATGAGATCTTGAAAGTCGACAAATCCTCCCATCAAATCATGGAGACTATAGAACAGGTAAAAATACATGGGAAAGTGCGGCCGCTATTGCCTATGAAGTGTACAAAGGATTCCAAAGAAAGGAAAAAAAACACTAGCTGTTGCAATAGATCTGGAAGATGCATACAACAAAGTCCAGTTCTCGCTTCTCATGGAACTACTCCTTGACTATGAAGTCAGTAAGACACTTACACGATGGATAGCAACGGCACTTCGGGAGCGAACCGTCATTCTACGATATAGAGACTGGACTTCTGAGCCTCAAAAAACATTCCATGGGATTACCTCAAGGTTCTCCTCTTCCCCTGTTTTGTACAATGTTTACACTAAAGGCCTAGCAGCAGACCTCAACGGAACGGAATTGCTCGAGTGATGACATTTGCAGATGACGGTTTGATCTACAAAACATCAAAGAATGCTGAAGAAAGAACGAAAACAGTTCAGCAACAGTTGAACAACATTGCTCAGTGGTGTCAAGAAACTGGATCGTCCATCAAACCTACAAAAGCCCAGACATTAGTCTGCACTCTCAACAACAAGACATCAGGACAAGTACCCTCACCAGTTTCCTTCAATGGAATACCAATTGAATCAACTAACAATCTATGCTATTTGGGTGTAGGCTTTGACAGAATGCTAACCTTTAGAAAGCATGTTGAGAATAGTGTTCTTAAATGCAAAAAGGCTGATCTGCCATGAAAGCAATTGCAGATAAAGGCATTGAACAGCGCCATCTCTACCGACTGTATCACGCACTTGAACTCAGTGTGATAGATTATGGATTAGGGCTTACAACACTGTCCAACAGCAACCTTCTCAAATTAGAAAGAATTCAACATGAAGCAATGAGATTGATCCTGGGAACAACAAAGACACACCAGTGCAAACTATGCGATACCTGCTCGGCCTTCCTTCAATGCAGACAAGACACAAGTTGGAACAGGTGAAGGCATATTTAAGAGCCCTTGAAAATCCCCAAAACCCACTTCATGCTACGGTCAAAGTAACAAAATGCACTCGGCTAGGACGTGGAAAACCATGGATGGAACAGGCAGATGACAGTATACAGCTTGTGTGCCAGTTAGCAGAAGTCAAAGAAAACAAGGAATGGGAGAAATATCCAGACCACTTGAACCACCTCTACCAAACTGCCATCACTCCAGAACTTGGAAGACATTGTCGAGAATGGCCAGAAGGCGAACCCGACGCAGAAATTCAGATGCTGGTAGAAGACCTTTGCACAAAAGATACACTGACGGTTCTGTCACCAAAGTAAGCCAGGCTGGGGATACACAGTGAAACAAAATGGTCAAACTATTCAGGAAGACAATGTGGCGCACAGTTTAACAACTTCAAGTCTAACAATGGAGGTAGAAGCAGTGATACAAGCACTCCACATAAGCCAGTTTCAAACTGAACAAGCCATGATACTGACTGACTCCATGAACCTACTTCAGAAAGTGAAAAGTGGAATGGAAAGCTCTGCTTGGAATGAACTAATGCGCAGCCTTCCATTGGAGAGACTCATATGGATGTACTGCCCTGGACATGTTGGAGTTAAAAAGGAAAACAAGAGAGCGGGCACACTGGCTGGCAAGGCAACAATAAGAACTGGATTACTGCTTGGCCGATCTGATGTGATAAGAAATCTGAAGAATCACTTAAGCAAACAAGAGCAAAGCCACTCTACCACAGACTATCTTTCAGATCTGAAAATCAAGAGAGGAAGTGGTCGCACATCCAGACTTAAGGGAAGAGCAAGAAACAAACCAAACGAACATTGGAATAATTTCAAGGCCAACATTGCGAAGACTCCTAGAGATTGGGGCAAACTCATACTGGGCTTTTCCAATAACTCGCACAAAAACATGAAACACATGTCAACTGAGAAAAGACTTTGAATCTCTCACGGTCCTCAGCGTATACTGTAGACGTGTGTGCGCTGGTGTGTGTTCATCAGTGGGGTGATGCCAACATGTTAGAGTGTCCATGGACATCATAAGTGTGCAAGCGTTGGTGTGTGAGTGTGTGTGGAGAGAGTGAGTGAGAGAGACAGTGTGTGTGTGTGTGTGTGTGTGTGTGTGTGTGTGTGTGTGTGTGTGTGTGTGTGTGTGTGTGTGTGTGTGTGTGTGTGTGTGTGTGTGTGTGTGCGTGCGTGTATGTGTGCGTGTGTTTGTTCGTTTGCGAGCGCGTGCGTGTGTGTGTATGTGTGTGTGTGTGGTGTGTGTGTGTGTGTGTGTGTGTGTGTGTGTGTGTGTGTGTGTGTGTGTGTGTGTGTGTGTGTGTGTGTGGAGTGTGTGCGTGGGATGTGTTTGAGGGGGAGGAGTTGTTGTTCTTATTGTTATGTGTATGTGTGTGTGCGGGCGAGTGTGCGCATGCACATATAGGCTGTGTTTGATGGTCTTGTTCCTGTTCCTAAGTCATCTTCTAAACATTCACATACGCATTACAACACACACACACACACACACACACACACACACACACACACACACACACACACACACACACACACACACACACACACATACACACACACACACACACACGAGCGCGCGCATGCAGAAGTAACAACAACGCCGATGTTAAAGCATACTGTTGTGGTCTGTGGCTGCCTTTGAGCAGATTGCCTTTCACCACAGTGGTGAAGTTGTGCATTGAACAATTTCGCAATGAATGAACAACTACTGTATGTGTATGAAGACGTCTATTTTAGAGTTGTCATAGACTGCATTTCATCACAATATTGGAGGAAACTTGTTTGGTAAGAGACGAACAATTGCTTTGTTTCGATGTGGTTACTACAAGTGCTGGGTAGTGTTCGATCACTGACGTTGGAGTACACATGATCACTGACGTTGGAGTACACATGATCACTGACGTTGGACTACACATGATCACTGACAGTTGGACTACACAATGTCATGATCACTGACAGTTGGAGTACACAATGTCATGATCACTGACAGTTGGAGTACACAATGTCATGATCACTGACAGTTGGAGAACACATGATCACTGACAGTTGGAGAACACATGATCACTGACAGTTAGAGTACTCAATGTCATGATCAATGACAGTTGGAGTGCGCAATTTCGTGATCACTGACAGATGGAGTACACATGATCACTGACAGTTGGAGTACACATGATCACTGACAGTTAGAGAGCACATGATCACTGACATTTAGAGTACACAATGTCATGATCACTGACAGTTGGAGTACACAATGTCATGATCACTGACAGTTGGAGTACACAATGTCATGATCACTGACAGTTGGAGTACACAATGTCACGATCACTGACAGTTGGAGAACACATGATCACTGACAGTTGGAGTACACACCAGCTGTGAAGGTGCAGGCAGTACTTACATATTTTTTACTGTTAGACTGAATTGTTTACAAAGTTAACAGGTAAAAACACAAATGATGACATGAGATTTTAACTGGAAAGTTCATGTTAGGGGAGAGGTCATTGAAATCTGCATGAAAATGTACAATGTGAAGTAAAAACTACACAGGTTGAAAAGTATGTTTTGGGTTTGAGAGGTCGACAGCTTTTCTTCCTTAGAAAGAAAGTTTGTTCTGTCTGAGGAAGGACTGCAATTATCAGCATGAGTCACTTTAGATATGATATTGGAAATTAGGTTACAAGTTAATGTGATGTCTGATTTGGCAGCAGCCTGATTCAAACCTCCAATGGAGAGAAGGAGGAGATGTGGTGGGTGTGATACGACAGACAGTCATGGCTTTGTCCCATGCCTTCAAACTCCGTTCAGTTCGTGTGTTCCTGTCCCTTGTCGTATTCGTAGAATTACAGCTCTGGGGAGGGTATCCATTGTGTGCTGCCATGGAAGTGACTTCCATGAAGAGTGTGGAATCTTCATTGCAAAGAGTCGGTCTAGTTGATGACTTCTTGGCCACTGCATTCATGCCAGCTGAGCTACCACCTATTCCGTCTGTGATCTTGTGCTCTCGAATAAAGGGCTTCTGATGGTCAATTTCGAATACTGACAGTTTGAAAGGAAGATTCACTCATTGTATTATGATTACAGAGACCAAAGTCAATTTTGTTACTTTCTGGTGGCAAAGCAAAAGCACATTGTGGCTGTGCATGAAAAGAGAAAATTAAACTTTCGAAAGTGAAAATACTGTATACAGCGCTTCTGGGTAAAAAAAAAGTGAGGGGGTACGTTGGTGTGCGCGTAAAGAAACTTCTTTTGCCTCTGCAATGTAGGCATTGAATACAAAGAAAATAAAGGACGAACAGTTATTGACAAATAGCTGTCCAAATCAACACAATGGACCAGCAAACCGTCATTTAGATCAGTGACCTTTATTTCCTCCTTTGCTTTCGTTGTTTCCAATGTTATTTGTCCTGCTTGAAATGCATTGTGAATGCCCTCTCTAGATACGTGACTGTTCGTTTGTCCTTTATTTGCATTATTTTTAATCGTATTTGTCCGGCTTGAAAGAGACCAATAGGTCAAAACGTGTTGTGTCTAGCTTGTAACGGATAAATATGCAGCACATAAATCGCTCGTGATCTTTGAGCAGTACAAATGTGTCTGCATAAACAAACAATGGCGAATCAACTTCAGGAATCCGAGCAGGAATTCCTTTTACACCGTATACTTTAACTTCTGCTCCATGACAGCGATGTATATTTAAGTTCAGTGGACACACCAGAAACACAATACAGAGTCACACACGTATCTCTCCTGCATCTATCAGGCACAATAACAAACACACTCGATCCACAAAGACATTGCCATGCAAGCGTTTATTTGTCGATCTGACCACTCTTTGTATACAGGTTGAACATTCAACACCGAGGAGAAGTCACTCTAAAGCTAGGTAATTATAATGATTACATTGACCATGATGAGTTTTCTTTGCCATGACTGAAGAAAAGGAGGACAACATTGTTGTACTTGCACACGACCTAGCGGAACGGAAAATGTCACAAAAAGCACACGTAAAAAGATGTTGAAGCAGTTTTAGATAATCAGAAATAATTGAACTATCATCAATTGGTCACTGCCTATACTCTGTAGAAAATGAGTTCAATTTCCAAGACATTATTTTAGTCTAATCTGGAATGCAGTTATGTGATTAAAAGCAGAACATGACAATGCAAATGGCAACGTATATTTGACGACTGTTTCAACCCACACGAGCATGTGCAAAAGAAACAGCCTGTTTTTCACATCTCATATCCGGGTACAGTTTGGAGATGTCGTTTCCAAAGTCAGCCTGCACACACACACACACACACACACACACACACACACACACACACACACACACACACACACACACGCATGCACACACACACACATACACACACACACACACACACACACACACACACACACACACACACACACACACACACACACACACACACACGCACGCACGCACGCACGCGATCACGCACGCACACACGCACGCACTCACACACGCAAACAGTTTTTTAAACAATAGGAACGAGCATCTTTATTCAAAGAATCTTTTGTTTTTAATTGGGAGGTTTCACTACGCATAACGAATTGAATTCAGCTGGTTATCTTGTAATTATATGTCTCATACCTATATCTACAGAAATAATGATTTTAGGTTATATTGTTATTACTTTGTGCTTTCTCCCTCTTTAATAACTGGCTTCACGAGGCATTGTGATTGATGTCCCATCACACATGCAGTTGATCGTTCAAATTGTAACAGGATAATGCTTGCATTTACATATCATCATTACAAGATGGGGTGGCTGAAGAAACAGGGAGAGTTGGACGATCTGATCAATCAAAAGAACAGAAAGAGGGGGTGGGGGTCAGTGGGATTAAATATGAACAATTAAAGTGATCAAAGTACAATTAGAATTTTACTTTATGTGCTTTGCAAAAGGTCATTGCTTATTTCAATAACTGATCAGAATTTAAGAGATGAATGCTTCAAAATTACTTATGTAAAAGAAAGAGCACACCTTCATGCTAAAAGCGGGCTCCACTGGCTCACAGTCAAAGTGATATGCTGAAAAGTAAAGTCACTGAGACAAATAAACTTGACATTAAGACAGTTATCCCATAATGAATTTAATCAAAGTCAGAAAATGAAGCTGAACTAGGTCTGCGTTCTGAAACAGTCCTTTTAAGAGGTTTAGGAGTTTTGGTGCTGAGCCTTATTTAAAGAAAGTGTCTTTTAAGAAGGCCTTGTATTCTGTATTTCTTCGCTTTACAATGGACAGTTGGCTGTAAACTTGAAATAGGTCTACAGAACATTTTTTTTTACAAGATAGTTCCTTGACGACATGCGTAGTTGCAGTCTCCACATTCCACTCTTCTTTGCTTGGCAATGGGCATTTGCCTCTATCACTAATTGTAAAAGTATTTGCTTCCCTCTTTCATGCCCTGTTTACGTGATCATCAAAAAGAAACCAGTGTGGTATGGTATCCATCAATATTAAGATTTTGTTCACTGTTTATATCTGAAAGGCACTAAAAATGATTTGTGCCTTTCACATAATTATGGAGAGTGAACACAATGCATTATTTCAAACAATACTCTCTCTCTCTCTCTCTCCTCTCTCTCTCTCTCTCTCTCTCTCTCTCTCTCTCTCTCTCTCTCTCTCTCTCTGTGTGTGTGTGGACGGGGTGTCGGAAAAGGCGGCCTGGGTGCACTGCCACTGAGGTGGTACAGAGGTTGGGATAGAAAAAAAAAAGGAAAAAAGGTCTGGAGCTGAAAATGTAACAGTATGGGATCATAGGCCACGTGTGCCAATAGATCAGCCAATACCTGATCAACAGAAAAGCTCGGATACAAAATAGAAAGCACCAGAGAAGGTAGAAAGCAATGGAAGGAGGCGTCCTGCAAGGTGGAGTTCTCTCGCCTATGCTTTTTGTGATCTCCATGAAGGATATCCAGGATGACATCCCTGCAAGTATCTATGATGCAATGTATACAGATGCCCTTGTCATGTGGTGCTGCGCTGTAGAGGACACCAGAATCGAGATCGCCACAAGATCAGTACTTTTGTACATCATTCCGGTATTCACAACAATTGAAACACAGTTATGAGTAAGACTAGTCACTCAGAGTTGCTGACATGCGAAATACCTACATAACTCTTGATAAGGTAAGCAACTGCGAACAGAAAAGCACATGACTTTCTAGTGAGTTGTTGGTTCCACTTAAAATGTCCTAGCCAGTTTGTGTTTCATATTATTCGGTCAATTCACGATAACTAACTCGCATTGACACAAAGAAGTCTGTACTGTCACTGTTAGGCACACGGAAAGAAAAATTGTACGCGCCTGTGTAGCTGAAAGGTTAAGCGCGTGCGAAGGGAGTTAAATGTGTGAAAAGAAAACTGTGTAGGATTGTCGTTCTTAAATGGCAGGTCACTTCCTTTGTTTTGAATGTGAGATGTGTTAAGAAAAATTGGGTAAAAAGCTTAACACACTAGAAGTGAGTGTGGAAAGAGATTCGAGCAACAGCGCAGATAGAATGGAAAAGAGGCCGCCGACTGTCAGGCCCATCTAATACAGACATGAGTCTGTAACATGCTAATGCATGTATTTTGCCAGGGAGTGATTCAGACACAGTAAGTATTTGATACCACTTTAAGGAACTATGAAAGTTCCTGTCTTTGTTTTTATTTTATCCATTTCGATTTTGAAATTGGGAATCGAAATTATTTTGTAAAAGGGTTTATGTTGGATTGCTGCTAACTGTGTGCAGTATAGTCATCATAGCTTATTTTGTTTTCTAGCTACGCCGTTATGGTAACGGTAGTGAAGTAGACGAGGCTGTGACTGGAGGGAGAGTCAGGTGAGCTACGGGAGCCATACCCCCTGCCAGAAAGATGTCGGAAGGAACAGCCAGAGACAGCCAGAGATAGTTGGTATGCTGTCCAAACGTGCAGAGGCGAAGTCGGAGATCGCCATAGAGTTATGCTCAGATGAAACCCAGCGAAGAGGGTAGTTGGAAATGAAGTGTTTTCCCTACACTCAAGAGAAGTTCGTTTATATACCTAGCACTTCTGCACTCGCACACACGCACTCTACCTTACCTGGTCAGTCCATACTCTGGCTTGGGGCTTCGTCAGGATTCTTTCCCAAGCCCTTCATTGGCATGAACTGCCAAGTAAGGTCCGTCACACACAGTCTGCGACGCACTCTGTCCAAGCCTCCAAGCCGAGCTTGCAGCTTTCCTCAGAGGGTCAAGCAGCTGGTACAGTCTTTCTGTCAGTGTCCAGCTCCGGGCCCAGCAGTGGTGCTGTCAGAACCGTCCTAGCCGTTGTGTCCGTCTACGGCTGTACTGTCGCAGTGCTAGGGCAAAACTGTCTCCTGGTAACTGGAGGCCCAAGCACTGGTCTGTCACTAGTGTTAAGTACTGTGGTACGACGTAGCTCCCTAGCTAACTACAAGTTAGCTAGTCCGCTGTCCTAAAGGGCCTGGCGTCGCTAAACTAACAATAAGTTAGCAGTGACCGCACTCTTCAGGCTCTCGTGTCGCACTGCCGGAGTTCGTCTGCTTGTTTACCTGAGTGTCAGTGAACACTTCTCACGCGAGGTGCACTTCCGCTGAGCTCGCCTACGTGCGCAGAAACCGTGCGTCACTACACTCCCCCCGACTTTATGATGAAAGCTTTTTGTCCAGGGGTTGCAGTGAGGAAGGGAGCTCTTCACCTCGCTTGAGCCCATGTCTGTAGTGTCGATTTGCAGGTCCTCTGAGAGCGTTTCCTGTTTAGCAGCCGGAGATGCGAAAAGCACTGTGTGCCAACAGGCCCATGGAAACTGATCCATTGCCAGTCTGCGACCTCGTCCGGTAAGGCTATTTCAGCCACTTCGGAGGGTCAGCAGATGCCTAAGGTATCACTGCTTGGGCAGGCTCCCAGGCCTCAGGCGCTGGATTGTGTTCCCCAGTTTTTTCCCTGTGGGTCCATCCACGCCACCAGAAGCAGCATGACCTTTCAATGAACCAGGACGGCTGCCGCCTCATCTGGAAGCTACCCTGAACCAGCCCCCCGATATACTGGCAAAAAGTGGCCATCCCTTCCCTCTGCCCATCCTGGATGCGTACGTCACCCCGGGCGGACAGAAGACACTGCATTCAGGGGAACCAGAGCAATCACTTCCAGCTACCCGGTGACACGACAAACCAATCCATGGCCTGCCACAATGCCCTGCACACCCCTCAGCATACCATCACAGTCTCTCTCTCAGGCACCCTAACAGCAAGCAGAAGGCTCAGGGGATTCCATGTCCACTGGTGCTGGGTACTTCCTCTGCCAGCAGCTCCGCCTCTCCGGGCTCATACTAGCCGTCAACACCAACAGTGCCTTCCAGTGAATGAGAGCCGGCACAGACTTCAGATTAAGTGTTTCTGGAACTGGCTCTCCCACATGCTGGCTAAAAGCCTTCATGGCCTCCTTCTGGCAGTTGGTGAAGACTGTATTGCCTAAGCTGGGGCAGTGCCGCCTGCTGATGAAGTCTACCAGCCTTTCCCAGTTTCCACATGGCCCCAGTAGCCATGCCATTGCCTGTCTAAGTGCCTGTGTCCGACCCTGCAAAACAACCTTTGATGAAGGTGGCAGCCTTTCATCGAATATGCCGGGCAGATGGTGAATGAAGGCATGAGCTTCGGATACCTGTTAGCCTCTCCACATCCAGGAATCAAACACTTCTTGCCCCTCTTTTGGGTTTCCTGGCATGTGGAACCAGCCTCCTTTGCCTTCCTGGATCTGTGGCGATGTACAGACATGTGCTTGGGAGAAGTTCTGGCATCCTGGATCTCAGCAGTAGGGTTTGAGTCTGTGCGTCTATTCCCGGTTGTGGGCCCTTTGTCAGAGGATTCCCTGTCCCTTCCTATAAGGCCTGTGCTGGGATCCTCCTGACGCTGGCTAGACTGCCCAATACCCCCACTGTCCTGAGTAACCTTGGCTGACACGTTTCCAGGTGGTCCTCCAGAGCAACTTGATTTGCCAGCTGTACTTGAGTCCTTACTCTGGCATCCTGACCTGTTCTCCCTGGATGGAGTGCTTACCGTCAGAGGCTGGTACGGTCCTTTCAGCGGTGAAGCACTAGGCATATGTGGCGGATTATTGCCAGTAGCTCCCACTGCCTGGACCGTACCGAAGGCTGCACCTTGGAAATCCTGCCATGGGATATGGTCCTCACAGCATTGCCAGGGTGCGAAGGAACTGGAACCTTGACTGAAGAGATGGTGTCATTTTCCTTCCTTCCCTCTCCTTCGCTAGACTGGTTCTGCAGCCACTTCTGGTACCGCCTGCAATCTTTTTTCCGGTGCCCAACCTGTTTGCAATAGAAGCACTTGATACCGGAATCTGGATTGTCAGGTTGCTTTGTCCTGTCTTTAGCTAGAAGCTGCAGATGAGGGGTCAACTTTCCAGGATCTGCTTAATACAGCTGTCCAGATCCTGCCTGGAAAAACCAGATCTGACCTGTGGCTCCTCCTGAACTTTCCTTGGTGCCTCATCCATGACCAGGGAGACGTGCTGGTACCACTTGACTTTATGGACGGCTTCTTCCATGGTTCTGGGTCTCTCCAGATAGGCATATTTACCTGCCTCCTTGTCCAGATTACCAATGCAAAATCTGCTGATCGCCTCGCCCTGTACATAACTTTCTGGCAGGTCTCTGAAGGCTGAAACAGCAAGCACGGTGACCCGGTCTGCCCAGTCCTCATAGACTCCCCAGGGTTCTGGCTGGCTTGCTGGAACTTGAGCTTGGCTGTTTCAGTCAGCTCGCTTGCCCCGAAGCGTGCTTCCAACTTCCTCATCATTTTGTGATATGAGCATTGACTGCTCATCTTGGTGGCTAGGGTGAAGAAGTCTAGGGCTTTTCCTTCCAGACACCATCCCAGGTAATCCCGACTCTCCATTTCTGAACAGTTGAGGGCTGTTCTATAGCTGTCAAACCTGTACTTGAATGACAGCCAGTTTGTGTTCCCGTCATACTGTAGATTTGGGGGCAATTTCCGGGGGTTCCCTCTTGGTCCAGAATGGGGATGCCTAACAGGACTGTTTTCCCTGCTGCTGTCTGAGGGGTCAGAATACAATTCCGACTCACTCTCAGTGCAGTCGAGGTGGTCATGGCAGTAAAACCTGTTTCTGTGTGACCTACTTTGGTGCCTGCTCCAAGTTACTCTCGAGGGTAGGGGATAGCTCGACGGGGTCCGTGTTCGTCCGTCATGCCTCCTGCCACTATACAGGCGCCCCTCCCCATCTCCATGATCATGATCATGATCTCCAGCAAAATCTCGACGCCTGTGGTCAGTCGGTGCTGGCGACCTGGACCTACCTGAGTATGGGGTAAAGTGCCTGGAATCTTTAGGTCTAAAGTCCCCGCCATGGGGTCCGTGCTGTCGTCCCTGTGATCTTTTTTCAGGATTCGACTGCCTCAGACTCTGGTTGTGTTCCCACGCCAGAGACTCTGACCCAATCTGTGGCAATGCTGTCCGCTAGAGGCCGACCTTGACGAAGACAGAGACCTCCGCGACTGCTCATGTCCTCGATCCGAGTAACCAAGTCTAAAAGACTCGTTCCTTCCTGGTGATTTTCTCACCATTCTGGAGGGATGGGGTTCCAATTTTTCAACAGACCCAAGAGAGCCCACTTCCAACTCAACCTGGTTGTCCACAAAGTTTGGTGGATGAGTCGGAACTGGTGGCAGCTCGGCGAGCAGGGAACTGGCATCACTGGGTTCAGCAACTAGACTTGTGCTTTTGCTTGCCCCTGAGTGAAGAGAGGACCAGAAATCATCCATGGACTGCTGCTCATCCCATGTGGGTAAGGGAGTACTCTTTCTTTTCTTCCCCCAATGTGGCGGCCATTTTGGGGCTCTATTAAATCTTCCATGGCCCCCTGCTGCATTCCGAAATCAATCAGTTCAAGCAGGTCGTCACTGGGTTTGCCACAAGGAATGGACATCATCATGGATGACCTCAATTTCCCCCTCCTTTCCCTGAACACACAAGCTGCACTGCTCAATCCAGAGGCTGGTTACATTCAGCCCTATGGTCTACTGAATAAATCTTTCCCCCTTTTACTAATGGAGCAACTGGAAAGTACTAGTGTGGAGTACAATTAGTACCTGGTCTGTGTACAACACAACCAACACCCAACGCTATTAACAACTTCTGTTGTTAACTTACAGCTAGGGTTGTACTAACTGAAAGTGCTAAGCATATCCCACTTCTGACACCAATGAAGTGTTTTCCCTACACTCAAGAGAAGTTCGTTTATATACCTAGCACTTCTGCACGCACACACACGCACTCTACCTTACCTGGTCAGTCCCCGACTCTGGCTTGGGAGTTAGGTCAGGATTCTTTCCAAGCCCTTCATTGGCATGAACTGCCAAGTAAGGTCTGTCACACACAGTCTGCGACGCACTCTGTCCAAGCCGAGCTTGCAGCTTTCCTCAGAGGGTCAAGCAGCTGGTACACTGTCTTTCTGTCAGTGTCCACCTCCAGGCCCAGCAGGGGTACTGTCAGAACCGTCCTAGCCGTTGTGTCCGTCTACGGCTGTACTGTCGCAGTGCTAGGGCAAAACTGTCTCCTGGTAACTGGAGGCCCAAGCACTGGTCTGTCACTAGTGTTAAGTACTGTGGTACGACGTAGCTCCCTAGCTAACTACAAGTTAGCTAGTCCGCTGTCCTCAAGGCCTGGCGTCGCTAAACTAACAATAAGTTAGCAGTGACCGCACTCTTCAGGCTCTCGTGTCGCACTGCCGGAGTTCGTCTGCTTGTTTACCTGAGTGTCAGTGAACACTTCTCACGCGAGGTGCACTTCCGCTGAGCTCGCCTACGTGCGCAGAAACCGTGCGTCACTACAGAAACATATGTATGGTGTCCACCATAGACGTTCGTGATTGAAGGAAGAGGAATGAAGGTACCGATATTTGTGATGAACTGACCCCAGGAGTATTATAAAGCGAAATATGACCTGTGAACAGACGGAATAATAAACCCCATCAGTTCTGTGTATGAAAATGGGAGAAGAGGAGGCACTGGGGAAATGAATTTTTTAAAACCTGGTATTTAGCGCCTTGTGATTTGTATGGAGTCGGGTGCATGTTGTGTAAGGGAGTATTGGCTGTATTCATGCATGCACGTGTGAATATTTGTGCGTGAATCAGCAGCCTGACAAGTGGTAACCCCGATTTTGAACTACCCTCCTCTTGGTTGAATGGGTTCCCCACCCCATTCTGAAAAACAAAATGCTTTGAAATGCCTATGTATTAGTGTGGGAACACTTGATTGATTTCCATCAACACCCATGTTAATTTTCTACCCCTCTCTTTGTGTTTCTGTGTTGAAATGATTATTATGTAAAGCTCCTTACTTTATTACTTTATTGGATAAATTTTGTACTTTTCTTATTCTTTTGTCTTTTGCATTTATATCTTGTAAAGATTTTGATGTAAACTCCTTCTTCGTGATCCCCTTCCATTACTTTATTATTATTCTATTGTTCTATTATTGAGAGGGTTGAATTATATCCTTTTATTATCTCTTTTCTTTACTTACCACTTATTATTCAATAGTATTATTTATCTTGGATTTGTTTACTATTGGTACTTTTAGGTGACCAGCCCTCATTATATACTTACTCTTATTTTGATCACATTATTTAAACTTATAAACCACCACTTCAAATTTGATTATTTTTGAAATAATTTTGTTTAACCCCCTTTCTTTACTTTTACTGATGATTCAATTGTGTTTTGGTTTCTTCCCCACTTATTCTGTGAGCAGTTTCCTATACCCCCCCCCCCCTCTCAAAAGTTCATCTAGGTAATTTGTAGTGGATTTTTGGTTGTTGTGTTTTTCTATAGTAGTTGAGTGTGCATCCCCGTCACCAGTTTTCAGGGTGGGCAAAACCAATAGGGTTGTCCAGAGGGTTTTCTATTTCCTGTCTTACTTTCTCTTACTATTCTAGTTTTTCGATTCTGTCTACTTTTGCTGTTTTCTAACTTCATTCTCTCTAGTTACTCTTTACCATAAGCACCTCTCTAGTTTGTACTTTACTCATCCCCATATCGTAAGTAGGGTCTTTGATTAGTGAGTGTATTCTTTCCCTCGTTTACATGTTTGTTGTGTTTCATTGTTTTAATTGATCATGCTTTAAGTTTTTGTTTTTTGTTTTTTTTGGTGTGAAAGGTTTTGGTTGGTGAATGGTCTTCTTCGACTTTATTTCTGACTCTGGTATGGATTTTTTTTTGGTCCCCTATCCCATAGGCTGCTTAGCTCCAATCTCTTTTCGCTTGTCTGTAGCGAAGGGACATGGCGTTGGAGAAGGATATAAGTGCCTTCCGTAGATTATGAGTTTTCTTTCACTTTCTATCGTTTGAGTTCAGTTTTTCCCCTCGCTCCAATACCACGTGATTGGATGCCAGTGGATGGTTTATCTTTTCAGTTGTGGTTGTCCGATTAAAGAATTGTAAGTATTGAATGAATGCGGGCGGTGCACAACAATTGAAACACAGTCATGAATAAGACTTGTCACTCAGTTGCTGACATGAGAAATCCCTACATAACTCTTGATAATGTAAGCAAACTGCCAACAGAAAATCACGTGACTTTCTAGTGAGTTGTTGGTTTCCACTTAATGTCCTAGCCAGATTTTTTTTCATATTATTCGGTCAATTCATGATAACTAACTCGCATTGACACAAAGAAGCTGTACTGTCACTGGTGAGGGATGCGGGTGATTGCAGCTTAAAGGTTCTTGGGGTTCACTTGTATTGACCGATAAGATACGGTTCAAACATACCTTGCCTGGATTTCCAGTTTCAGGGACATCTCCAAAATAAAAAACATTGCCACCTTCCCTGCATAGGGGAGGGGAACCCATACCAGAAGAAAGAGCAAAGTGCATATACTGCATTCTAAGGAATACCATGTACCGGGAATTTACCCATGTACAAAAACAAACCAGCACATATCTGTTCGCTCTTCAGACAACTTACATCAGCCCTTAATTGAAATCGATGAGAGGCACCAAGAGCTCGCCAATAAGCCGGAAAAAATTTAACCCTTTATCATTTTCATATTGGCATCTGCACAAAAGAAAGACAGACAGACAGACACACACACACACACACACACACACACACACACACACACACACACACACAACACACACAAAACCAGACAAGCACGCGCGCATGCCCAAAGTCTTCACACACACAACCACACAACACACACACACACACACACCACACACACACACACACACACACCACACACACACCACACAAAGCATGCGCGCGTTCGCAAAGTCACCACACACAACACACACACCACACACACACACCACACACACACACACACAAAAACACACAACACACACACACACACACAAAACACATGGGTGGCGCATGCACGAACGCACGCACGCAGGCACGCACACACGCACCCTTCAACGATCCGAAACCAAACACAACAAAAAAAAACACCACAAAAACACACACACACACACACACACACACACCCCACACACACACACACAAACACACACACACACAGGGATTCACTAGGTTATTTCTTTTCTCTATTTATATATATGTATGTATCTATGCATGTAGTCCCTGTGTGTGTGTGTTGTGTGTGTGTGTGTTTTGTGTGTGGGGGTGTGTTGTGTGTGTGTGTGTGTGTGTGTATGTTTTGTGTGTGTTTTACGTGCGCCATATATAAAAATAATATATAAAATATATAATATATATATATATATAATAATATTTTAGAGAGAGAGAAGAGAGAGAGAGAGAGAGAGAGAGAGAGAGAGAAAAGAGAGAGAGATAGATAGATAGATAGATAGATAGATAGAATAGATATTCCGGGATAAGTACCGAGCACCATTCCAGCAACTTACAGAGCATTTGGTGTTGCAATGACTGCAAGAAATATTCAATTATAAACAAGGGTTGCTCTTATGTCTTAGATTGAAGAAAAAGAGGGAGATAAGCATTCATATCTGCAGTGGTAGATGATTCTTCCTACTAACAGTATGTGCATGAGTTGGTGAATGGGAAAATAAAATAAAATAAATGCTTCTCAAAAAGAGCCTTCAGCAAGCTTATAGTCTCCAAGGGGAGACAATCTCCAATGGGGAGGGAAAATCACTGACATAAAACTCTGGTGAGATACTGATATTTCGAAACCTGATTGTTTCTCCCAGTGACTGCGGAAAGTGGTAATTTGACTCCTATGCCTTTTCGGTTTTTTAAGAAGAATGTTACCCCCAAAAGACTGGGGTGTAATACCGTGGTATGTTTGTTGAGTTTTCAAACAAAAACAAAAAAAAAATTTCCCAAAAGGGGTCACCTAAGAAGCAAAAGAAAATCAAGAGCAAAAAAGCTACATTTTTTTGTCGAAAGAAGAAAATATAAAAAGATAACCTCTTGGACCCCAAATGGGTGAGTGACAGTTCTTGGAAAGAATCCGCAAAGGGGCTAAAATAAATAAACTAATAAATTCCAAGGATAAGTACCGAGCACCATTTCAGCAACTTACACGGCAGTTGTGTTGCAATGACTGCAAGAAATATTCAATTATAAACAAAGATTACTATTATGTTTTAGATTGAAGAAATAAGGGGAGATAAGCATTCATCTCAGTGTAGATAATTTTGCCCAAATAACTGTATATGGTTGATTGGGTGAATGGGGAAAATAAAATAAAACAAATGCTTCTCAAAATGAGCCTTCAGCAAGCTTATAATCTCGAGGTGGAGACAATCTCAATTTTGGGGGAAACTCACTAAAAATATAACTCCTGGTCAGATACCGATATTTCAAAACCTGATTGTTTTCCTCTCCCAGTGACACGGAAAGTGGTAATTTGAAACTTGCCTTTTCAGTTTTAAGAAGAATGCTATCCCAGAAAAAGGCTGGGTGTGTAATAGCGTATTATATTTTTTGAGTTTTCAACCAAAGCAACCAAAGGTGTCACCAAAGAATATTAAACTATATCTATTTTCAATTATAAACAAAGCTTGCTCTTATGTCTTAGATTGAAGAAATAGGGGGAGATAAGCCCTTTATATCTGCAGTGGTAGTTTATACTGCCTAATAACAGTATGGCTAAGTGGGAGGATGGGGAAAAATAAAAAATGCTTCTCAAATGGCCTTCAGCAGGCTTATAATCTCCAATAGGGAGGAAAATACTAACAATAACTCCTGGGCATTACCGATTATTTCGAAACTTTATTGTTTTCCCCAGGACCACGGAAAGTGGTAATTTGACTCCTCTACCTTTCGGTTTTAAGGAGAATGCTATCCAGAAAAGGTGGTGTGCAATACCGTAGTATGTTTGTTGAGTTTTCAAAAACCAACCAAAGGTGCCAGCTAAGAAGCAAACGAAAATCATTGAAAACAAAACAAGCTACATTTTCTTGTGAAAAGTAGAAAATATAAAAAAGATAAACCTCTTGAGACACAAGTGCTGAGAAGATTATTTTATTTTCCATCCACCCACTTGAGCATATAATGTTAGTTAGGCAGTATTAACTACCACTGCAGATATGAATGCTTATCTACCTATTTATTCAATCTATGACATAAGAGCAAGTTTGTTTATAAATTTAAATTTCTTGCAGTCATTTCAACACCCAAACTGTCTGTAAGTTTTCTGGAATGGGTACTCAGTACTTATCCTTGGAATTTTTAATTATTTTTAATTTAGTCCCTTGCAGATTCATTCCCGAACTGGGCCCCCAGACTTGTGTTTAAGGGTTATCTTTTTATTTTCTATTTTCACAGAAAAAAGTAGTTTTTTGTTGTTTATGTTATTTTTGTTTTAGGTGGGCCCTTTGGGGGATTTGTTTTTTGGAATCACAAACATACTCGGGATTTAACACCCTTTCCGGATAGATTCTTCTTAAAACCCAAAAGGTGGGAAGAAAACACCTTTCCGCGGGCCTGAGGAAAACAAAAGGTTTTGAATTTGGTATTGCAGGTTTTTTTGTTGGGTTTCCCCCCATTGGAGAAAAAGCTTGCGAAGGGTCATTTTTAGAAGCTTATTTTTTTTTAAACCACCCCCTTTAAAACTATGAGTTAGGCTATTACCCATGCAGATGAAGTTTTCTCCACCTAATTCTTAAACAAAAATAAGAGCAAGCTTTTTTTATAAATTTAATATTTTTTGGTTTGGGGAACACCCAAATGTCTGTAGTTGTGGAAGGTGCTCAGTACTTATCCGTGGAATTTTATTCGTTATTTGAATTTAGTCCCTTGCAGATTCATTCAAAACTGCCCTCACACTTGTGTCTTAAAGTTTATCTTTTTATATTTTTCCTGCTTTCACAAGAAAATGTTTGCGTGTTTTTGTTGTTTCATGATTTTTCTTTTGCTTCCCCCCTTAGTGGCACCTTGTTGTTTTTTTTGAGAACTCAACAAACAATACTACGGTTATTGCACACCACCTTTTCTGGGATAGCATTCTTATTAAAACCGAAAAGGCAGAGAGTCAAATTACCACTTTCCGCGGGTCACTGAGGAGAAACAACCAAGTTTCGAAATATCGGTAATGAACAGGAGTTTATGTGTTAGTGGAGTCTCCTCCCTATTGGAGATTATAAAGCTTGCTGAAGGCTCAATTTGAGAAGCATTTTATTTATTTTTTCCCCATTCAAACCCACTTGAGCACATACTCTTAGTTAGATATATAAACTACCCTGCAGATATGAATGCTTATCTCCCCCTATTCTTCAATCTAAGACATAAGAGCAAGCTTTGTTTATAATTGCATTTTTTCTGCAGTCATTTGCAACACCAAGCTGCTGTGTAAGTTGCTTGAATGGAGCTCAGTACTTTTATCCTTGGAATTTTATTAGTGTATATATATATATAAATAAAATATATATCTATATAAATATATAATATATAATAGATAATATTCTATAAATATATATATAATATATAAAAGTAGAGTTAAAAGACACACTCAGAAGTCCAAAATGCTCAACCAAAGTAGGGAGCGACAGAACAGCTTAAAATAGATTTTAAAATGGAATAAAAAGCACACTACAAACTTGTTTCGAGCAAGTGCTCTCCTCAGGGTAATATATATATATATATATATATATATAAATATAATATATATAAATATATATATATATATATATATATATATATAAAATAATATATAAGTGTGGTGTGTGTGTGTGAGTGTGTGTGTGTGTGTGTGGGTGTGTGTGAGGTGGTGTCTATCTGTCTATCTATACTATATTTGCAGCTCTGCCAATGGATGAGAAGAAGTGTCCTTCACGTCCGTTTTCTACCCTCAGTTTTTTGTTTTGGGGTATTTCCTTCTCCCCTCCAAACACATATTCAAACGAAAAACACACACACACATACCCACACACACACACACCACAACACACACTACACACACACACACACACACACACACACACACACACACACACACAGTGCCCTATCACATTAAACAATTCAGAGTTTCCATCAAATTTTGAAAAAGCTGAAGCTTTTGCCGATCTATTTGCAAGAAACAGTAGCATTGACAACTTAACAACTAATAAACACCGTGAAAATGAAGAAAAGAAAAATATATATAATAGTCCACAGCCAGTAGAAGATCATTGTCTGAATACCTCAATAACATTGCAGGAAGTCAAAGAATGTATTATGAATTTGAATAAGAATAAATCAGTGGGCATAGACGGCATTTCTAATGAAATGTTAAGTCATCTTCCACAAAATATGACATATTTTTTGCAATCATTTTTTTCAAAAATGTTGGACAGATGGCAACATGCCTCAAATTTGGAAGCATTCTATTTTTGTTCCAATTCACAAGAAGGGGAAACAACTCAGAGATATACATAGTTATCGACCTATTGCATTAACATCAAATACATGTAAATTGATGGAAAAGATTGCTTTAAAAAGACTTGTTCATCACTGTAATAAACATACAATCATACCAATCAACCAAGCTGCATTTCAGACAGGCAGATCATCAATAGAACATTTGGTCAGACTCACAATGCATGTAAAGCATCAGTTTGCACGTCGTAAAAACGCACTTGCAACGTTTTTTCATATACGAAAAGCCTATGAACAAGTATGGCACAAGCGGCTTTGTTTAAATTAAAGAATATTGGTATTAACGGAAACATGTACAAATATATTCAATGTTTTCTTCATCGTAGGCATATTCAAACAAAAGTAGGAAATACCTATTCTAACCCAAGACCTTTACAAATGGGCTTACCCCAAGGATCGGTAATTTCTCCAATTTTGTTAATATTTTGATTTCTGATCTACCCAAAGGTCTTTCTAAAGATACAGAGTTAGCCCAATTTGCTGACGATATATGTCTATGGAGTAAAGTAACGATGAAAAGAAATACTCCGTTAAGATCACTGAATTATATTAAAATTAAATACCAACACGAACTAAATAAAATCAGTACATTTTTACACGAAAACGGGCTATCCCTTTCACCTGAAAAAACAAATTTGATGCTTTTTAATTCTGGAAATGATCCAAAAAGCTTCCAGTTTTCACATTAGACGGCACTTATTTAAACTATGTTAAAAGCGTTAAATTCTTAGGTGTAATCCTAAGTAGTAAACTAACATGGAATACTCATATTGACCATATTTTAAATAAAGCAAGAAAAAGTCTGAATTTCCTTAAAATTGTCAGTAAACACTCTTGGGGGCAAGACACTAAAAGTTTAACTGTTTTAGCAACTGTCCTTGTCCGCTCAGGACTTACATATGGTCAGGAAGTATTTTTTAATGCACCAAAATATCTCCTAAATAAACTTCAGAGCACTGATTGCAAAGCCTTCAAAATTGCCCTAGGGGTACCCACACATACGTCAAACTTAGGACATACAACGAAGTAGGAGTTCTACCTCTATCTGAAATTAGAAAAGCTTCTACTTTAAAATTCATCTTAAAAAGTTTCTCACAAAAAAACTTTTTGCTCAGAAGAGGTATGTTTAGATTCGGAAAAGGATTTTGGAAAACGTGCACAATATATACAATCCACAAAATCTATCTATTCGTTTTCCTCGGATCTTCTAAAAGATACAAAAATAGATAAAAAAAATAATATCGCCGGAAAACCTACGTTTTCACCCATTCCAAAATGGTACAATCAAAAGCTTCCTTTGACATTGACTACAATAAATTTAACTAAAAAGGATTCTCCCAACATTTTGAGAAATTTTGTCTACACTCACTTAGAAAATAAATACAGCCATCACTTAAAATATTCACAGATGGCTGGATGATAATAGCACGGGAGCAGCTTTCATAATTCCTACTTAAAAATAGAAAAGTTATTTCATCTTGGTAAAAGTCTGTCTATATATAGCGCAGAATTACTTGCTATACTCAAATCATTGGATTTCATTTTGAATTTCCCCATAAATAACAGTCAAGTCGTAATATGCGCTGATTCAAAAGCAGCATTGAATGGTATTAAGTCTTCAAGTTCATGTGTACGATTAGACATGATAACTGAAATTAATCATATAGTACACCTTCTTTCCCAAAAAGGCATTAATATTACTTTTGTTGGGTGCCTTCTCATTGTGGTATATCGGCAAATGAACAAGTAGACAAAGTTGCAAAAAAGGCAGCTCAAAACCTTAGCGGCACAGTAACAATAAACGTTCGCTTAGATCTGACAGAATGTTTCTCTATCATAAATAAAACATCTCATGATAATGCGACAAAAACACTGAGGAACTCGGACATATATTATTATAACAATTGCATCAAATGTAATGACAAAAACAATGGGATAACATCATACAAAAGATATATTTTCTCATCCAGGGAGATTGAAAGTCTAATCCATAGGCTTCGTTTAAATTCGTTTAAAACAAAATATTGCAAAGATATTAAATGTATGTGTGGGGATTCTATAAGTGTCAATCATTTACTGATTCATTGTCCCTAGAGAACAGTAAAATGTCTGTTCTGGCTCAACAGCTCTCAACAAAGTTTCGAGCTGTTGAGCCAGAACCAGACATTTTACTGTTCTCTAACTAGTAAACCCTACAAACATGCATACTGTGTAGGATTATCCGTTTTCAATACTAATTTACTAAACTTTTCAGATTTAGTTTTTGCTTAATCCTATGTTTTTCCTGATCATTTTCAATAACATCATTTCGCGCAAACATTCATCAAATGAGTCTCTGTCTTTCATGTGAAATAAAACTACAGTCTTTAACTGTTCTCTAAAGTCTTTTAAAACCGAGTTATATTTTTTGACATAAAATCCACCACACTTTTCCCAGCATGTCTTCCACTGAAAGCCAGGTTTGACAAAGTGTTTCTCTTTTTAACTATGTCTCTTCTGCCGAACAGTCATCTATAATAAATAGTGTCTGTGTTCTTTCAAACAGTCTATAAAACTGTTCTAAACACTCACTCAGTTTATGCTGATCAACTAATATATTTCATCATCTGTCCATATAAACCTTCTATCATGATATGCTTTGTTCCATTTAAGTGTTTGGACAGAAAATCACAATATGATCAAAATTATAGCGATAAACTGTTTGTAATAGGTCTAGGACAAATATTGTTTTTCCACAACCAGTCTGTCCACAAATCAATGAACATGAGGAGTTTTTGTCATAAAGTTTAACTGCTCCATAGTTTTTATAACAGAATTTAATCTAATCCAGTTATTGTTTTTATCATGCTCTCTGTCAAAACTTGTTCAGTATAATAAAATCCTATAAGATCTAAATGTGTAAGATTAATCCAATTCAGTTCTGTAAGATTGTTTCTATTTAGACTAATATTGATTTTGTCACTGGTGTAACGACCTTAATCCCCCCACTGTCGTAAAGAACGACGACAGTAACTTTAAGACTGTCAACGTCTAAGTTTTGCCAGCTAATTAGAATTCCTTTAGAAGGACGTCACTAACGCCCACAACCCCATTCCTCCCTCATCTTTTAAGACAGAAATTTCAAATATCATTGTGAACGTGTCCCCTAATTTCATTTGTGGAATGAACTGTAATTTTGTAGAAGCATCTTTCAAAACTGATTCTCTTCTGTGGAGGATGTACTGTTTATTCCCATACGGCTTTATTTCAATCTCTTTCCGACTATTTTCCTCTGGCATAAAGACTTACATGTAAAGGGCCAGAGTTGAGTGCTTTTCTGAAACTTTTTTGACGGCTAAAAAATGTAAATGGGCTTATGAATTCAAATTTTATGTCCCATTCTAATATGGTTCTAAGTGCCATTGCTGTCAGGTTTTCGAACTATTTATATTCATACTGGCCGCATTATTTGCTTCTACATTGCGCAGTTGTTCTAGTTTAGGAAACTTTTTGTTGTCGGCAACCTCTTTACGTTTATAATCACCATCTTAGTGTACTCAAAACCATACAAAGCGCCTATTCACCGTTCTGGTCAAAGTCCGCAACGTCTGCAAGGTCTTTAATTCTAAGGTTATACACCTCACAGGCGCTAATGTAACTCCTGATTCTTCTGGTCCACGCGACATTTTTTAGAACAACTAATTATTTTATTTCCAAAACAATGTGCAGGTTATCACATTTTACGATTTTTTCCTGCTTTGTCTGCGATTTTTATATAAATGATCCGACCCTCCCACAACTAATCTTTTAAACTGTAAATAAGGGAATTGTATAATTTCATAATCGCAATATGCAGCTTTCCCTGACGGAAGAGCTCTTAAAACAGTTGAGGGCCTTCCATCATATAAGTTTTCATCAGTGCTCAGCTCGTCTAAATGAACATAGAGTAATGAATGTAATGCAAGATCGAGCGGATTTTCCCCCTCATAAGTAGTTTTGTCTGGCGCAACTCTAAAACTGTGAGTAGGTCGATTGTCAGTTGTAAAGCCTAACATTTTAGCTAGCTCTCTATCAAAATAGTAACCTACTTCTTCTTCTTCAGGTTTGAATGTTAACATTGTTTTCAGATTCGCATTGTTAAGTTTGAGAGTAATGTCAAAGTTACTCATTGCTTCTTTTAGTGAGCAAAACCCGTAATAACCATCAGGTAGGTTAACTGGCTAACAAATTCTCCTGCATTATCATATTTTTTAATCTTATTATTCTCCCTGGATTCACTTATATTAAACCATACGACTTTGTAAAGTATTTCATGGATGCAAACCCTTCGGGTTCCGCAATCGTTATCAATAGCATGTTCTAAAAACGAAGGACGGTCTTGGGTTGTTATTGTTACAAACATTTTTTAAACAAATTAAAAATGATTCCATTCAAATATACTGATGCAAAATATTCTGCTGGGCCGCACTAACAATCTTAAAAACATAACAACTGATACTCTTGACATTCTGTGACTCAGTCTGACGCCTTTCAAGTAAAGGTTAGTACTCCATTGAAGAGCTATCTTAACCCTCCTATTAAAAACGACCACATCCCGAAAGTGTGGTTTAGTCATCCGATGCAGTTTTATCAGAACCAGTTAAACTTGCTGTGTTTTGTGCATCAACTGGGTGGGAGTGTCGTATGCTGATCACTTAAATCACCCTGATCCTTTCGGAGGTCAGTGTATAGATTTCATTTCTATTACACCTTCAGACGTATTTTGACTGAACTGCAAGCACCATTACCAAATGACAAACCGTTTAATCCATTCAGCAACAGAATAGACATGAAGGCTTTTGAAAGGATCTTTAACGAATTCAATATTAAGGCAAGACAGACTTTAGACAAAAGTTGGATATTAATCATGGCTTAGGCACCCCTTATTTTGGGGCGTGCACAGAAAGTATAACTATAACTGGAATCCTCCTTACACATCTTTCTCTTCAGGCACAGCTGTTCACCTAGGTCCATAGAGCAAGAGCACAAAAACAGCATGGACAACATTTATATTAGACACTTCTAAGGGCCTAACTAAAGCAGGAATAGAACGAATAAACGACTCTGTTCGTACTTACGTTTGGTGTTTGCTAGGTTCGCAAGCACAAACGAGATCGAGCATAATTGATCCTTCTACTGTTTTGATGCACAAAAACAATACTTAGCAAATTTAGAGGACGCCATTAATTCTACAGTTGATTACCTTCAAGTATAAAAAGGTACCAAAAATGTTTTACAATACGCAAGATCGAAAGTAGACTTTGCTGTTGGCACTGGTTTATACTTGCGCCTTCTGACCTCAGACATCCAGATAGGAACAATAATAAACTACAATAACGAAATCCTTGTGGCAGGCAATGAACAGAAGGTCGGAAAAAACGAAATAAATTCTGAGCCAGTAATATTGCAAGCAGTAAACAAACAAGTCGACCCCCCAAGAATAAGTCGTCCAATCCTCGCGGCCCAAAGCCCCAAAACCGTTGAAGACCACGAAAAAAATAATGACCATGAATATGAAAAGACAGCGCTTGTTTTTGGATTAACTTGCATAGGATTACTTGTCTTTATTTTACTAAAAAATAACCCGACTATTAAGAGAACTAATGCCCATAAGTGCTCGGCCATAAAGCCAACTACTTTGCCTGCAGTAGACAAAAGCCAGCTAACAAACGCCCCCTAATATACCTGGTAAGCATCCACGGCTTTACCGGCTAATTTTTTAATAAACCCGCAAGATGATCAAGCTGTTTTTTTACCCATGATTTATCAGGCGGCGATGGAGGCGATGGCGGCGGAGGCACTAGCCCAGCACCGCCACCACCCGTAATAGCCATCACCAGTGTACTTTATTGCAAATCCTAAGGCTGTTATAACGCTTGCTAATGTGACTCCCTGCTCTCTAAACAGTGTTCGTATTCGTTCTGCTAGCGTTGTGTCTTCATATAAAATTCTTTCGATAGTTTCTCTTATTCTGCTCACTTGAGTTCGTAATCTTCTCGGTTAGTAGACAACAATTCTAGTCTTGCCGATCTTTCTAGTTCAAGGTCTTTTAGCCTTTTGGTTGTTCTTTCTTTAATATCATGCCTAAGTTGGCGTCATCAGCCTCAACGAGTTTTTCTTTTTCTATTTTTATATCCTCTTTTAGTTCAGTCAGTTTTGCTGAATTGTTTGTTAATTCGCCTCTGAAAGTTTCTTAAAGTACGATCAAGGGCTAATAATTCTCGCATGGTAGGAGATCCTGTTTCTGTAGCGGTGGGTCGTCTATAGTTTTTAATGCTGTTTTTTCTGAACTGGTTTCTGCTTCTATTGCATTTATTAATTCGTCTGCCGATTGATTTAATTCTTTAAGTTCCATGTTTTGCATTTGGTTATCTGTCGGGTTTTGTTGTATGTTTTGAAGTTTAGAAATAGCTTCCTCCCTAATTTCGGTCTAACAAGATCAAGGCGATTTTGATCTCTCACACTGAGTCTTTGTCTAATTGTACCCCCGGCTAAAAACTTTAATGGGTCTCGTTTATCTGTAAGCCGAACAAGTTGTCCTTGATCGTTTTTCACATACAAATGGTCATTTTCGTGTACTTCAAAATCATCAGGGGGTATAAATTCGGGGGGTTCTTGACCTAAACTTGGTAAAATGATCTGACCTTACTTTCTGTTAATTCACGCCGCAATGAGGTCGTTGAGCGATGCTGTGTCAAGGAGTCATTTCACTCATATCGTCTCCAGGATCAAAAAACATCATAATCTTCTCCAACTCAATGCCTGCCATGTTTTAAATAATTAACTTTTTATTTTGCTTCATAAAAATGTCACAAGCATATGGCTCAATTCTTGACCCGCATAGAAGACTGAAAGAGCCCTTTGGCGTGAAGGGAAATAAACGGAATATTACTGTTCCAAATAATCCATCTACTATTGATGCAGATCAAATTCTTACTGTCAAATTTCCAGATCTAGGAGCAGATGAAGTGATTGTGCCAGGCTCTGCGGAACTTACTTTCAAAATAGAACTCGAATCAGCAACAGACCCAAACAGGACAGTTGTCCAGAAATCTAGGACGGGCAATCGTTAAGAAAATTTCTATAAAACTTGAGGGGCAAGAAATATTTTCTTACACATGCAGACATATTTTTAACCTATTCTGATCTATGGCTAACCGGGAATGAAAGGGCTGACTTTGCGTTTCAAGGAATCGAAAATGAAGAAGCACTAAACATAGAATAGGCGCCGCAGATGTTAAAGAACGGCAAAAAGTATGTAGCCGTAAATTTTGCGTATGGAAATCGCTTTTCTATTCCCTTAGATTTTGAGTTGTTAAAAGCGCATGCGCCATACTTTCAAGGAGCATTAAAAGACAGATTGTCATATGAACTAACTTTTAATGAATACAAACGGGTTATCAAATCATCGACACCAAAGCAAAGTACAGCATTTTGACATCTCGTTAGAGTTTGACGTTGTTAGCAACCCTAATTTATGCAAGGCTGATTGAACAACAATATCAGTCAAAATTAGCAATATATTACGAAAGAGTGATTCATCATACAACATATCCCAGAAGCAAGAATGACGCTATATGGAATTTTATTTTAGTGCCGCAGCAAGATCACTTAAAGGTATTTTATTGCTGTGTGAAGATGAAGAACCATTCAAAAGAGGAAGTGAAAAGTTTATTAATCCTAAAATAACGAAAGTACAATGTTCGATTGAGGGTAGTCCTAACCAAATCTACGCTAGCGGGCTTAGACCTTATCAGCATTTTGACGAAATAAGAAAATTGTTTGGAGGCGGGAGGGGTAGAAATCCAACAGTAGACCTTGTGTCTAAGATCTACACCTTCACAGTGTAAGACTTGATGATTATTTAACAACAAAATACGGTTTATGATTGACCTAAGATCGACAGAGGATAATCAGTTGCATGGAAGTGGGAGAACTGTTAAAGACGGAATGAACATTCAATTGATAAAGAAAAGATGGCGATAAACCAGTTAATGTACATTTGTTTTTAATATATGATGCGCAGCTGAATATTCATGAAAACAGATTAAAAGATATACATTACTAAAATATTTTTATTTTAAAAAAGCATGTCTGTTAAGCATTATCCAAAAGTACCTACAGCGCCAGAGCCGCCTAAAGAAGAGATAATAGAACCCCCCGACATAAAAACCTTCAGATTAACCAACATTACACAAATGCAACAAAAACTAGAGCAAGACCTTTCAAAATACAGCAAACCAAACGAAGGTATTCTGCTGCCTTTAATGCTGTTACATATGTTAATACTGGAACATCAACTATAAGTGCACTATCACAGGGACAAGTGTTGGTCTCTTAGCAACAGGTGTTGGTGGCACCCGCAGCTTTACCACTAGGGGGTTTGTCTTTAGCTCTTGGCGTGTGTTCATTAGCTGTAAGTGCTGCTGGCAAAAAATTAAAAAATAAACTCCAAAAGCACACAGCTATGGTTCAACTAATAACAGCTAAACTTAGCTCGTTCAAACTGACAATGAATAAAGCAATAGCTGACTCGCACATCACGGATGAAGAATTTAGTCGTTTACAGGCCGATTTTGATGACTATAAAAACACAAAGTTTGATCTTCAAAAAAGGCAAGGGCAAGTTTTTCTCAACAGCCAGACACCGAGCAGATAAAAAAGGAATGTTTTAAAAAAAGTAACGAGACATTAAACTCTGTTGTAAACAGCTCACATTAACAACATCAAAGGCGTTTATACTTTAGTTTATGAGTCCAAGCACAAAAAGACCGTTGATATTGATTCTGATTAATTTTTTTTATAATTTAAATAAATATTTTGAGTTAGAAAAGAAACTCAGCATGGATAAGAATATGAAGGTCCAGACGAATTGTTTGAAGGAATGCTTAAGGGAGAGCGTTTGTCAAAAGCTTTAAACGATATTGATCTAGAAGTCATTGATCCAACAAACGTACAGGCAAGTGTTGCTCATGCTATTTCTCAAGTTCCAGGTAAACTAACAATAGACCCGCCAGTTAAAGTATGTTAGCTGTTTTAATCGACTATATAACAATAAATGAAGAAAATCTAGAAGTTGGGTCTCGACTCAACAACAGGTTATTCTTTCTCATAATGACTTAACCCCGGTTGGCAGACGAACTGCTTACACAGTTTGATGTGGCCACTGAAGAAGCCAAAATGAGAGGCTCTGGTTGGTCAGAGGGCGAAGTCCTAGAGATCAGATTAAAACAGGCTAGTATGAGCCGATTGTTGGCAAGGCTTACATTCCGCTACCTCCAGCATTAGTCGCAAAAAGAGCAGTTCTAAACATAAGGAATTCAGACGACAAATGTTTCATGTGGTGTGTTCTTGCAAGGCTGCATTACGTCCCCCAAAACGCAGAGAGAGTATCTAACTATCAACCTTACATCAATGATCTTAACTTTAGTGGGATGTCCTTTCCTGTTAGTGTAGATCAAATTGATTAGTTTGAAGAACAAAACAAACCAATAACTGTTAATGTATACACATGGTCTGAGGAAACAAATTTGGTGCCTATTAGAGTGTCTAAAGACAGCCCAACAATAGGTGATCCGGCCAAAAGCCATGTGGACTTACTACTGATGTTTTCATCAGCAGGCTACCAACATTACACATTGATACGCACAATGAGTAGATTATTAGCGCATACTTCAAAAAATTGTTGCAAACAAGAATTCTGTAGAAAATGTTTAACAAGAATTCCATCCGGTAAAGCCGCGATTGAACATAAAAAACATTGTAAAAGTTCTGTAGACTGTAATACATTTCTAATTTCCCCCCCCACCTGGATCTAAAGTTAGTTTTTAAAACGGGGAAAAAAACGCAAACGGTCCATACTATTTACCAATTCGAGTCGCTTATTTTTCCCTATAAGGGGCCGACCCCAAAAGAAATTTCCAAAAACATTTTAATGGTAATCACAATTGTTCATTTGCATTCTTATTGTCAGGTGGGATGGCGCCCCATTCAAAGCCAGAATTATTAGGGGGCCAAATGCGCAAATACTCTTAAACGCTGCGAAAGTGGAAACGCCGTTCTAATAATCAAAATTTATCTGAAATCATGATACCCCCTAAAGATCAACAACGTATGCCGGGCCACAATTGTTGGATTTGCGGTTTAGAGTAACGCCCAAAAATGTAAATCCAAATAAAGGACCATGATCACATTAGGGTAGATTTAGAGGAGCAGCGCACAGTAAATCAATCTTCAACTAAACTTTAATCCAAACGGGAAAAGTCCCCATCTTCTTTCAAAACTTGCGGGGTTACGACTTATCTTATATTGAAAAGCAAAAACCAACCCTTAGGGTAACCATTGCGCAGTCATCAGAAAATACATGTGTTTTCATTTAAATAACATTCTTTTTATGATCTATCGCAATGTGGATCTTAAGTCCGGGCTATGTCCTTAAAGTCCCCCCCCAATAACAGAAGAAATTTTGACCCAACTCTCGTTAGAAAGGGCTTCCCCCTTATGATACAGAACATTGGGGAAAAGGTTTGAGAAATTCACTTCCCCCAAAAGGCGCGTTTTTTCTATCTTAGAGAAAAGGACTTTAGTAATTCTGTTTCCAAAAATGCTCAAAAAGCAGGCAGAATTTTGATTTAAAACGATGGGGACTATCATGACCTACTTGTGGCTATAAGTTTTTTGGGCGGATTTTTTTAAAAATATAGAAAGCCTGCATGAAACATTAACCTGGACCCCCGCGCATTACATTTCTGCGCCCGGGAGGGTTTGGGTGCTTTTTTAAAAGTTTACTGGGGACAGTTTGATTTATTGAGTTTACCAATGCTTCAGATGATTAAAACGGATTGGGGGGAGGAATTAGTAGGGCGTCGCATCATTACTGTAAAGCAAAAAACAAATATTGGACACATGACCGATAAAAGGTCTAACTTCTTAGTATTTAGATGCAAAAAATTGTATGGATGGAAATGGCGCAATCACTTCCTTCCCAAATTTAAAAGTACACAAAAAGAAAAAACCGAAAAAATTCAAAGAGATTAAAGGGGTTGAACAGTTTGACGCCAGATCAACAGATTTATTCTAGAAGTTGACTTGAATTTTCTCGGGGAACCCATGACCTCAAAATGACTCCCCATTAGCAGCAAAAAGCTAAAGATGGCAAAAACAGAGCCCCTAAACTTGGAAATTTTGGGAAAAAAAAAATTTAGTTGTCTTTACAATTTTTCTAAAATTTTTTTTAAAGACAGGTTTGAATTGAGGGCTTTCACGAAATGGGCTTTTGATCAAGAACAGTCATGAACCAAACTCATGAAGAACATGATCTTAAAAACTTCCACAGAGCTTCAGGTTTTTTCAAGTGATGAAAACGCTTTTCGGAAAGATAGGAAAAAATCCCCAAGCGTAAAGATGTCAGTTGGTCCCCAAAGGAACGAGGCAATTAACTGACTTAAAACCCAAATTTTCGGACTTTAGAAGATTTCATGATCACTTTTTGGCATAATGATAAAAAAAAGAAAGTAAAATTGGACAAACCCTTTTTTAAATTGGGTTTAGTTTAAATTACAAAGCTTTTGAGTTAGATTTTTTTTATGACTATTTTAAACCCCTCGTACCCTGACCCCAAGTATTTTACAAATACAGATAGTTTTGTTATAGAATCCCTACTGAAGACATCTATAAAGACATGGAATTAAAGTAGCTAAAGGCATGGGGAGGGTATGACACATCGTTCCCCCAAAAGATTCGCCTTTGATTCATTACTAACAAAAGGTTTTAGGAAAGATGAAGGTTAATTATCTGGAGGGGTGAAAAGGAGTTTATTGGTTTAAGGTCAAAAATTTACAGTCTTTCGAGCCAGAAAAAACCCATTAAGAAAGAAAAGGGGGAATTCTCGCGTGTTGGGGCTTCAAACATATCCATGAAACTACAAAGAAGCATTGTTAAATAAAATACTTTTCATCTGACAGAAAAACGCGTTTAAAATTACATGAGATCAACCAATGTTGTAACAAAAAATCATTAGTTGAACAAAACTAACGAGTTTTTTTTAATCCAAGTTTCATATGCTTGGACTTGGAGAACAGAAAATTATATATCTTCTTTGCCCGCGGGTTCGGGTTATTTTTTTTCCAAAGTTTATTATAACCCAAATCGCATCAATATAAATTTTCATTCAAAATTTTTCTCAGTTTGCTTGATGTGCTCAAATTTTTTTTTTATATTTAAAGAAATTTTACCCCATTTTTGATAATAAAAATTTTGGGTTTTTGGGGTTTTGTAGGTGACGGATGCATTGCCAGCCCTGAGAGCCCCCAAAATGTTCCCCTAATAGCAAAATTTCAAATCAAATGATTCCCGTAAAACCCAAAAGGTCCTGCATTTTTCTTTTTGTTTCCGGGTTTAGTTCCATGAAGAATTCTTTTTTGTGATTCAATACGAAAGTTTTCTTTTTTTGGAGCTTCGATTTTTAATCAAATATATTTAGTAAATTAATTAAAGGGGGAACTGTATCGGCGGGATATCTGCAGTTCTTCCTTCCAAAAGATCTTTGGGGGGGTTGTTTTGTTGTGCAGTTTCTCGAAATAATACGGGGGGTTCATTTTTTCAATTTTTTTATTTCATAGGATCCCTCCAAAAAGGATGTTTCCTGATGCGAGTGCCCCTTTTGCTTCCCCCTAAATAAAGGTACCTTTCTTTAAAACCCAATGGGAATAGTTTTTTTTTTCCCGGGTGAAGACCCCCTTCAACTTTATTTTTTGTTTTTTTTATTGTTTTACTGGTTTTTTGTCCTTTAAATTTTCATTATTCTTGCGCGCAAAAAATGAGGGGAGTCTTTTAACCCATTCGGTTTTCGAGAATTTGTCAATACCCTGGATACTGGGGAGGAAAAAAGTCTTTCAGAAACTGTTTGTTAAAATTTTTTAACTAAAACCTGTGATCTGTGAACTCCGGGATGCCTTTTTAATGGTAACCGATGTTTTAACAAAAATTGATTCACTCGACCCTTTTAAATTTTTCCACATCGACTTTAATATGGAGGGTAAGTTAAGGGGCCCGTTGATATATCAGTTGATAGCCAGCAACGCAGAAGCCTCTTTTGTGTTAATGATTTTCCTCAACTTTTTACTTAAAGTTGCATAGTGGGGACAACCGTTTTTAAACGTACATGGGGGAAAAATAGAAGATCCCTTTGAGGGTTTTTCGTTTGTATTGTATTCACAAAGTGTGGGCTCTGTATTCGTCTAGGCGCAGGTAATAAATTTGCCAAATCGCTTGTTTAGATAACCCTTCCTTTGCTGTTTTTCCTCCCTGCTGCTTGGCTTAGCTTTTTATTGCCTGGGTTCCCTTCCCAAAATTTCCTTTTGGGGAATAAAAGATTTTTCTTTTATTTAGCCAATTTATTTCAAAAAAATCACGACGGGATCAAAACGATAAAACGATTTTTTTTCATCTTTTTTTTTTCTGATGGCGATTAAAAATCACTGAATTTTTGGCGGGGGCAAAGTCTCGATTGTTTTTCCTGTTAAAGATAATATTTTTTTATTCGATCAACGTCCCCTTTTAAAAGTGTAAGCGATGTCCCCGTTTTTTTTAGTTTGTCGTTTAAAAAACTAACTGCTCAATTCTTGCTTTTCATAGTTATCGTCATTCTAGTTGCTCCATAGTTTGTTATTCTTTTTTTCCATTGTTTGTAGTTTTTTAAAGCGTAATTATTCCGTAAAACAAGCGCATTCACTACTGCGCCCCATCATCATTTCAATAAGCCATTTTTTATAAAATGTATTTTTTTTTACATATTAATATGTCTGGAATTATTCCTTGTTAACTAAAAACTTTCGTACAAAAAAAGGGGCAAAGAGGGAATTACTTTGCTGAATCCCCAAACCCAGCTTGCCAAATCTGCTGGTTTAATTTTTTCAAACTTTTTTCCAAGATTGTGTATCCTAACTTAGGCCCCCAAAAACAGCAAATGATAAAGATTGGGGAAAATCTTTTTGGCGCTCTTTTTAAAAAAAAAAATAATAAATTATTTTTTATAAAAAACGAACAGCGCGATCGCTACGTACAGAGCGACCTAATCCGCTTTGGGCTACAAAAGAAGAAGTTGAGCCCCGCTGTTATGCCCCAAAAGGGGAGGTTTTTTATTCTTTGCACATGCGGAAAAAAAAAAAATTTTCCTCGGCAAAAAATTCACATAGAAAAGATTCAACAATGTCGCCACAAAAATTTTAAAATTCAAACAGGTAGAACGCAATAGGATCAAGAATGGTAAAAAATGTGGGGAAACGGTTTTATTTTTTAACTAAAAAAGTCAGTGATTTGCTCCCCTTGATTCTGAACAAATTTTTTGTATATTTAACGCAGGGTCCTTTTAACAAATCATTAGAGTTCTAGGATGGACTATATTACAGATTTGGAACATTTTTATCCGCTAATCAGGGGTTAAATTTCTTTTAACATTAGATTTTTTTTCCCCTTCAAAATGACCGAGAAAAATCATTTGAACAGAATCAGAAAACATTAATCGGTGGACGGGGCAGTAACCCCCTATCCTGGGCCTTGCGGGAGGAAAAAAAAATTAGCAAGTGGGAAAAAACAAAAAAAAATTTCAGTTACAATAAAAATAAAAAGTGCCAGACCCCAGCCAGTTGTTTCAATGCCGGCTATAAAAACGCCAGAACAAGTTGATTCAGGCCCTACAACAACGGGGGTGCTACACCACAAAGTCTTCATATTTTCTTAAAGCAATTGTCATTTTTGGCGGCATTGCTGTTGGGGGTGGTTATTACGGTTATAAAATATATAAACAAAAGACAACAAAAACCAAAGCAGTCCAAACAATCTCAACCACTAAATACAAAATCCGAATACAACAGCATGCCAGAACCGCCAACAACAAAAGATCATTTTGGTCCATTTCAGATGCAATAATACTTTAAGATCTTAATAAATAATTATAAGTTAACTTGAATAAGAACTTGGCTGTACTTAAGGATGACTTACTTACAAACTTGAGGTGACTTAAGTTAAGAACTTGAGGTGACTTGATCAAGAACTTATTAAGAATTTGGGAGGCGACTTAAGTAGAAACTTAAAGGTAACTTAAGTAAGAACTTAAAGGCGACTTGATTAAGAACTTAATTAAACTTTTTATTTTCGCGCATACAGTCAGCAAACACTAGAGTGGAAATCCCCCTAAATTTAGAACTCATGTAAGAATTGGTCGGGACACTTTTGTAAACAACCCTAATTAAAGGGTTCGGGGATTGTGGCAGGCAGTAACATGTACGGCGGGTCCCGGGTGGCTCCTATGATACCTGTAATTAACTAACTGTAACCACCATACGGCGGGCTCGCGACGCTCACCTGACCAGGTTAACTTGCAACATTATGGTGCAATCAGCAAAGAACATTCTTGAACAAGAAGACGATTTCCCCATTCTCCCACTGACTGCCCGAACGAGAAGGTCGTGTTTTACTGTGCTCTGCCGACTACTGTGTTTTGGTGTTAATTTAACAATGGTAACAGGCTCGCGCTATTCAAGATAACAAGTTTTACTTTAACTGTATGTTAGAGTATTTGTCAAAAAAAGAACTAGGCGAAGCATGTTCTCTACCAGTTAAAACCGAAAAGAAGCATTGCTTTTCTAGGAGGTGGAGAAAAGGAAAAAAGCGAACCGACTGCTTTGGAAATGCACGACTATCTTAAAGGTTTGTTGGTTCAAGAAAATGAAAACGTTGAAAGAAATATTGAACAAATGTAGCAATTTCAATACGTGTTTGACTATTGATGAGATGGTTCCTTATCTAAAAAATGGCGCTGCGTTGTTGAAAGTTTGCCGAAGCAAAAAAATCCATCACGCGTTGATTGTTGGGCGCTGGCTTGAGACAGCTCAAGTTATGTTTAAAAAAACAAAAACGCTTCAAACATGGCGTTCATTTCTTAAGGCGCAGGTAAACATGGCTGATTCGTATGCTAGAGAAAACTTATTCAACTTTCTGTGTGTTTTTATAACTATCCTAAATTTCACAAGCTATAGGAATCAGTATAAATGAACCGGTAGCAAACGTCCAAACTATCATTAGACTTATGCAACTGAATAGCGATTTTCGGGAGTTCTGGCAAACAAACTAGATAGCGATAGGCAGACCTTAGTACATCTACCAGTATGGAGAGGAGTAGTGTGTACCCCAGCACAAATCTCCATATAAATGCTCCAAATATACAATGACAGATGTACTACTACTGGCGATTAGAGCCGCCATAAAAGCTCGGCTACAGCAGTAACTGCTGTAACTCTGCCAAAGCCATTGCAAGCCTGGTTGAGAAAAGAGGACACAGCAAACTAGGTCAAACGACCTATGTGATCACTTGACCTGCAAAGCGCAGCAGCAAACTAGGTCAAGTGATCACATAGGGTCGTTTGACCTGCAAAGCTCAGCGGCAAACTAGGCCAAACGACCCTATGTGATCCACTTGGCCTAGTTGATTGAGGGGGGCGCGGGATAGCACCCCCACCCCACCCCACCCCCACCCCACGCATGCACACACTCAAGTCACTTCTAATTCTTAACTCAAGTTACCCCAAGTCCTTAATTA